>JAODUP010000405.1:195000-377261 GCA_025642065.1 Paralvinella palmiformis | reverse complement strand
TTCAAACCTGAGTAAATACTACGATTTACTCGAACCTAACAGCTAACCCTCATACGTTTCCGTTCATCACTAAGGGAACGTTCATTCACGCTTAATTTAGTGTCCCTAAGTATATGCAGTTAGGTGTGGTGGGGTCTAAATTAAAGCGCCTATCCACTTGATCTTTTTGACCCATGGTCGAGAATTGGGACACGGGATCGAACCCAGGCTGATCTCCGACCCTGCTAAAACCTGGGACATGCATGAGTGTGTGATATTTGATTTCCTAGGGACACGCCTATCTGCCATATGTCCCATTGAACAGCATAGTTGGTTCATGAAATATATTATACAATAAAATATATCTTATACTCACTGTGCCACCTTTATCATATACTGAGCACCATTTCCTTCTATATCTAATGAACTTAAAAAAATTATTCATGTCCGCAAAGCCAATGATCAACACGTAGACATTGTGAACTACTCCCACTGTTGGTTGATCTAAGGACACAACTATATCCCTTCATAACAAAGACTATGTTTTGGTTTATTTGTTTTCTTCTATATCTGCAAGGCTGTTAATATAACTGATCTTAAAGTACATAATTATGTCAAACACGAAACATCTAAATCCTCAGATGAATTTATTTCCTGGTGCAGTCTGCCTTTCATTATCTATACTAACTTGCCAAAATTAGTTTACTTATAATAATAATAAAAACATTATTATGCAGAAGAAAATTATAAGAAGGGAAATGATAATAGTTATTTGAACATTTACAATTTGTGTGTGTATGTGTGTGTGTGTGTGTTGTGTGTGTGTGTGTGTGTGTGTGTGTGTGTGTGTGTGTGTGTGTGTGTGTGTGTGTGTGTGTGTGTGTGTGTGTGTGTGTGTGTGTGTGTGTGATATTTGGTTACAAATACATGGTAGCATTAACAGGGTTCGAACAGATCAAAACCGTAGAAAATCCCCAAAAAGGGTACTCGACAACTGGTTTGGCTTCATAAGGTTTTAACGCATCACCTTACTTCTCCCATTCCATCCAAAACCTATGAAGTGCTTTCAGATAGATTTACAACTTATTTGTTCTGACTGATTACATCAGGTCATTGACGACTTATTATGGCAACATTCACGATTCGCCAAATCAAATATATCATAGGTTTTACCATCTAATGAATTTCTGATTTCACGATGTGAAAGGAGAAACTTTTAATCCCGTACAGTATTGCAGCCACGCCATCCTGTAAATGTTATGGCGACTTTTCACTATCAGACTGATAGTGTCTGTTACTGCGATGAACTTAGTACAGTATAAATCATATTATTATCTTCTGTTATAGCGAGTATGAGTATGAACAACAGGTCAATTGGTGGTGAATTATGAAAATGAAATATTAATAATAATAGTGTTAATAATAATATTATTATTATTATTATTATTAACAGCAGCAGCAGCAGCAGCATTATTACAAATATTAGTTTTATTCGTCAAATATATCTTACAAATACCGGGACTGAGAAGATGATTTTTCGTTTTAGAAAATAATTATTTCGTATCACACCAGAAGAAAGGTCTAACCTTAGTTAAACAGGTGCAGTAGATGAAGTATAGTGATATTACTTGAAATACTATCATTATTGACGTGGGGAGATTGCTGACCTTAATATATATATATATATATATATATATATATATATATATATATATACATAGTTTAGGTATTCTTAAATGAAAGATATAATGGTTGGTCATTCAAACTAAAGTTTAAAAAAGGAGAATAAAGATGTATAACGTGATATTTGTTATATTTGTCCTGAACAACGTGTCAATATAGGCTTCAGAATCACTTTGATTATAAATGGTCTTTAACTTCCTATTTCTTTACACGTACGTTATGGATAACATTTCATGTCTAGAGATTGTTGTGGCCAGGAAATAACTCTAGATGAAAGAGTTTGCTGTTTAGTATGTTAGTGACAACCATATGATATATGTGTTGCTAATTTATTTTTGCTGTTATATCTATTAATTATACACTACAAACTTAATGTATTCCTTATCATGTGTGTATGTTTCTTTCTATGAATAAATACGTGTACATTGAGGTATCAATCGTATTCCCATTACAGTTGTCTTAACCTATATCCCACCATAAACAAATTTGTTTTCCACCATGTGTATATCATCCATGTTTCTGGCATTCACCAATAACGTTAGTGTATATTAATAATTATTTTGTATAAAATAATTTTATCCTATCCTAATCTTCGTCCTGAAAATATTATTTATTTTATAAATATCACGTATAAAATCACGTTTACGTATTTTCCATTTGCTATACCTAGAATTTGTCTTTTAACTGCAATTAATTTATTCACTGGTAATGTAGTGGTTTTAGTAGGAAAACTGAGGGATATGAGTTATCCTTATTCGTGTGACGACCATTGCTAGTCATGCAGTGTTCGCCCTCTTGCGAATGTGGTGAAGATTGTGAATCACGTGGTTTGTGAAGACGATTGCTGCAGTGGACACCCTCAAAGAGGTTAATAAATTAAATTAGTTGTATCAAGATGTTGCTTAATGGTCGATAATTGTAATTATAAAGTTTAATTATGCTAGTGTCTCTGTAACCATGTTAAATCGTACAATGGGCGATAAATGAGGATTATACAATGTTATTTGTCCATAAGGAATTTGTGTACTGTTTTACAGTTACTTAGTATCATTGCATTTATATAATTTCAGTTTTACGAAGTGGGTAGAGACTGGGAAGTTGGGCCGTGTTGTAATTATTCGCTGAATAAATCTGTAGAAGCTATTTCTCGAGTCGGTTATATGTGCGCAGTGTGAACATTGAGAAACGCACAATCCCTTACAGCTAATATTATTTAAGCTAGCATTTAGTCATAATAAACATTTATATTATTATATCAATGAATAAATCTTTTGTGAGGATACGTTTATTTATTGATTAATTTCATAAAATATATCTCTAATTTATCTAACAAACATAATTAACTCAAGCGAAATCGGTTGGAATCATTGGATCATTGATGATAACAGCATCAGTGTAACAATTGTTTATTTATATTACAAATGATGGTGATTGAATACACGTCCTTAGCTCTTAGTATGGCAGCCGAAAATTAGATTTTGAGATTCTTCTCCTTCCATTATTCAGCCACTATAGAAAAAAGAGGTTCTCATAGAATTAGTACAAACGATTCGACTTATCCGTTATGTAGACGATAGCCTTGTTATATGTCAGATATTTGATGGGAGAAGCCAAAGCATGATGTCCAAGAAGCAATATGCCAATAAACCTACCTTTACATAGCCTATTGAATCTGTCTATTATTGATATCTAATATTTCTGATAGGTTATCTAACAAGCAGACAATGTAGGTTTTAAAGAATTCGAGTGATACGATAAAATTTCGATCTATTGTGTATTCACTAAAAGCGATTGAGGTTTCATGCGAAATGTAACAATGGCATGAACCGCAGAAACATATGTTTCTTTCGTAAACCATTATCTCGGTTTTTGTTCGCAAAATGATAATAGGCAGATCGGCTTACTGATGCGACATGTTAATATGCACATTAATACATTTGTCAAAAAGAAACCCTAGATCTGTTACTGACCAATTAGTGGTCATGAAAGATCTATAATGCTGGTGATTGTATTAATGGTGAATCCAAATAGATCATATTTATTTTATCATCAGTATAGAAGAGTTCGTGTCAACCATAGCCGAATCTCAGCAATACAATGTTTTAAATTCTTCCAGGAAGAGGAGAGATGTAACCCATTGCCTGGTGCAGTTTATTATACAGGTGTTTCACCATGATGCAGGTGATATGTAACGTTTTATCGTTCCCCATTTATCCCAAGAGAAAGTGTGTCCATTGTGAAAACAAGAGGATCAAGATCTGAGTCCTGGGGTATACCATAAAACAATGGCTGAACTTCAGAAATAAATACCATCAACAGATAGTATTTGGGAGCGCTGTTCCAAAGAGGATTGACAGCATTTAAGTACTTTATTTGATAGGCCAAACATGTCTTTCTACCTAGAACAAAGTAAATTATGTTCAACTGTATCAAATGTGCTGACAGTTCCAGAAGAATATAATATAAAGCTTCGTCCGAAACAAATCTGTTTCAGTGTTGTGTCCATCTGTATATACAGACTGTTGTGATTTTCTTGTCCTTTTAATAAATATAGATAAACATGTTAGGTTGAAATAGGCCCATTATTTTTTAGAATATCACAATCCACACTTGTGCGATAAAGTACTAGAAGGGGACCCATTATCTATATTTACTAACTTTTGATATGATAAGTCATTAAAACTATAGTCCACAGCTTTGTCTCAGATGATAATACCCAGGAGGACAAGTCCTTTTTATGTAGTACTTTATTTACAACACTGAAAACAATCCTTTAATATCACTTGCTTGGTTTAACCTATTTGTTTTAATATGTGATTTGGCTAAGGCAATGGTATTCTTAACTTGAGTTCTAATAACTAATAACTGATCCTGATCCACAGCCGCTCACAGTACCTGATGTATCTTTTTGCAACCTGCATATCCTTACTGTAACATGGAAGTAGTCTTCTTGGCAGTTCTTTGTTCTTAAAGATCCACGCCCATCTACAAGGTTCCTTAATGTCTTATAATAGAGATCCTCCAGATGTTCAATGCCATTTATTAAAGCTGTTACCAGAGACGATACCACTCAGATCAGCAAAAATAGCATCATTGTCAATCTACAGAGATACATCAAAGCTAATAAGGAAATGATCAGATTCCATGGAAGACACAGACACACCCTCGATTAAGTTATCATCATCACGGAAGATGACAAGAACTGAGATACAACCTTGTACGTGTGTTCTTTCCTCCAGAAGCTGTCTAAGATTAGCCGATCTAAAAATATAATCTTCTTCTTTAGCCTCTGCATTCCTCTGAAAATTCCCATTAAATACCGAAATTAGCTAAAATCAACAATTAAACCATTGTTGGTATCAACGGTATCAACAAATTCCGAAAATGTCTTGAAGAAATATTCAGTCTTCAGACCATTTTCTTACATATGTCTAATCGGTGATAAGAGCTAAATTAACAGTTATTCTCCAAATTTCTAGAGCCAGTTGATCAGTTTCAAATGACTTAGCCTGAAAACGCAAGTCTTTCACAATTTAAAGAACGTTTTTGTGAATGCGATTTGCCGGAATATCTAAATAAGGTCACATTGGCCAGTATTGTCTTGTCTGAAACATTACCAGTCACCTAAGTCTCCGTAATATTTATATCTTTTTAGGTACTGCTGTGCCATTAGAAGGTACCACTGACACAGTAATCAAATTGCTCGCATTACACCGTATCTGCTTTCGATGCTTTCCATTACGTGGTCGCTTTGATAAACAGATGCCAGTATCGCAATGGTGTCCAAAAGTAACTAACTAAGCTTTACTGTAATTCCTTTTCTATAAATATGTTTGACTGTATAAGAAGAAATAAAAGGGATCAGATTTCAGTATATATATATATATATATATATATATATATATATATATATATATATATATATATAATGTAGTGTGTGTGTGTGTATGTATGTATGTCCATATCCATGTGTATATATGTATGTATGTATGTATGTATTATGTATGAATCTATGTATGTATTTATCTATGTATCTAAGTATCTATCTATGTATTTAGATATGTATCTATATATGTATTTAGGTATGTATGTAATGTTACAGTAAGATTGTGAAACCAGCGATTTCACGAAATCCCTAGGAAATTCGTGAAATCGGTATATTTAATATAGTGATTTTATACAATTTCCTGGGGATTTCGCGAAATCCCTAGTTTCATAATCTTATTGTAAAATATATATGTAAGTAACAGAGACAAACACATAAAATAAAGATAAACTGAGAAATTAGCAGAAACCGATACCAATATGCAAACCGTACACAAATAATGGAATTTACCTAATTCCTATATGATAATGCTTTTAAGATGTACACTTTGTAACCTATATCCGGTCGTTTATATTTCTAGGAATAATCTCGGTATTAATTGGAATAGTTATCGTTATGGCTTGTTATCATGTACGTGTTCGTGTTTCTTTGTTAATCTTCTGACAATTAATGTATGTAGTAACACATAAAAGTGTGAAATACACAAAATATCGATTTTATATGTCCGGCTTGCTATATATTTCTTTTAGCGTGTCATGTCACAGGTAATCTTTCGTTTGTATATTTATTTGCCAAAAAACTAATTTCCTGTAAATTGCTTCAACCCCCAAAATATAACTTTTGGTAATTTAGTTACTGTTTTATACAATAGCATGGCATAATAAAGCATGTATTCTTTCAATAACTCGCTAGCACAAATGTATGATAGATAAATGGATTTGCAGGAGAAGGCGTAAAATAAGAATATTTTGTATTACTTTATATAATTGTATGCATATGTCTTAACCTCTCTCTCTCTCTCTATATATATATATATATATATATATATATATATATATAATATATATATATATAATAATATTTTTATAATTATTTATTATTATTTAATTCTAGGTCCCTTTATTAGTCGTTCATGTATCATAATAATATATTTCCACCTGATAAATGAACTTATACAGATAACAAAATAATACTAATCATACATTTACGATTGGGTAAATCCTAAAGGGAATGGTTTATATTACATGTATAATTATCGGTAATTCCTTAGTAGTTGATTAAATCGTGAAATGTATCAGTATCTCTGTTGATGTTGATGATCATCAGAGCATAAAAGCTAAACAACTAAAGTAGCGGGAAGAATTTAATATCCTACAAATATTACCGAATTGTCTATGCTTTGTTTTAGCTCGTATTTCCAACAGCTACTTTTAGTTAATATATGTTACATGCCTTTGTATTGCTTGGCAGTATATGCTTCTTTCTAATTATCTAATATATATGTATATATATATATATATATATATATATATATATATATATATATATAATACATGGAATATCACTATTGAAGCAATCAATACAAAAAGCTTTGGTCTGATGAGACTGATCCCGTGTAACTTTTCACTATAAATGTTAATTACTGTTTGTGAAATAGGTTAGCGCTATGAAAGAGATGACTGTTCTAATAGTAATGATACTACAACCATCGTGAACAGCTTCAACAACTTAATGAAAACAACTTTTTCTAAAGCAAACACAGTTACTGTGTCCAGTATTGGTCGCCATAGTAATCGAGCTACACAGAACTGCATTGACACAGTCGACGCCGGTAGTCAGGACCTGTTTGCCGATATGTCATCCACATTCTGCAACATGTCAGATATCCTACAACTGGCAGATGGCACCATAAATGAAGGATTCTTCGTGGACAATATTGTGTACCTGACGTACAAAGGGCCAGAATAAGATTGCTATAACCTTAGACCTTAAACCGGTCGATAAAGATGGCATATTTAACGTCACATCATCACTTCAGCAAAAGTAGAAACGTAAAGCCGATAAACCAGGACGTCTGTAGTGAATAACGCCGCCGATTGATAGACGAGAGGTAGCCCCTATCAGACATAACAAGAGCAGCAAATCTCAACACTCAATACGATTATCGAACGCTGCATCACATAGTCAACACTATCCACAGGGACCAAGAGGAGCTATGTATAGAAACGCATGATGCGAATACTGCGTTGAACCGCCCCAAATATCCGACAGATGTCGCCATAAAGGTATTGTCACGTGTTATGCATGTAGGCTTCAGGACACAAAGCTAAATACTGTTACACTATCAGATCATCAATATATTATTGAAGAGATGGCATAGAAGAGCGTGCCACAAACAACATTTTATATAATGCTTCTGTTATATATAAATACGGTTTTAATAAACACCAGCAACTCCAGAGTCAGGAACGACAGGTATTATGCCACTGATTTTATTGGTAGTCATACCACTGTGACAATGTCACTCATAATGAAATTTTTAATGATAATCAGGTCACTAATGACCGTGACCATGTCACTGATAATGACCATTTTAATGATAATCATATCACTGATGACAATGTCATTGATAAAGACCATATTAATAATAATCATGTCACTAACAGCCATGTCATTGATGACCATGTCCAAAGTCAGGTAGATTTTGAGTTTAATGGACTGACCGTTTTATTTTAGTAATGTGTCATACTTGAGATTTGGTCTTGTGAACATCAACAATATTCGTCATAAATTTCCACCTTTGGCTCAGTCTTTAAACAAACATGTTGATACACTGATGCTGCAAGAAACTAAAATAGACGAATCATTCCCAATGAGGCAATTCTCAGTAAGATATAAGGGATATATATATATATATATATATATATATATATATATATATATATATATATATATATATATATAGACTATACAAATCCGATGTGGGCCTTATGATGTTTATCAGAGATGACCTACTTCAACGTAGACGTTATGACTTAAAGAAACATTAATGTAAATCGGGAAGAAATGTAACTATTGTCGTTGAATTAACTGATGATGATGATGATGATGATGATGATGATGATGATGATGATTGAAGTTTTACGGCCATTTTTGTGCACAAGGTAGGCTAAATGGGCCGAGCGACTTCCAAGGGTAATGAGAGGAAGTGAAAGACGAAACAACCTTCAGATTCGTTGAATTAACTATGCGGAAAGATAAATGGCTGATACACAGCATTTATGAGCACGCTATTGTGAAGGACATTCATATATAATCTATTATTGAAAGCATTTTATTTAATTATCACAGAGAAGGGGTAAATTATGTAATATATGGCGAATTAAATGTTAACATGCTAAAATCGAACTGCCTCACGGATGTTTTAGATGTGCATGAATGTCGCAAGATTATTACAAAACCAACATGTTTTAAGTCTAAAGTACCAACCCTATTATATGTTGTCATTACCAATGTTTTCAAGAATATACAACACATAACATGCATTGATTGTGACCTAAGTGATTTTCATCATACGGTACGTTTCGCTAACAAAATTTACGCACATATGATTAAAAAGCGGCATATTGTTAATCAAAGCTATAAACACTTAAGCCAAAAAGCATGTATTGGAAATATATCATATATTTCCTTTGAAGTCTATGAGATATATCATATATTTCCTTTGAAGTCTATGAGATATATGATAATGTAGATGATGCATAATGGTTCAGTCAATCAATGATAAGACAAATAATAGATAATCATGCGCCTTTAAAGAGTAGGAGATTTAGAAATATTCAAATACCTTATATGAACTGACAACTAAGAACGTCCATAAACGTTAAAAAACAAGCTGAAGCGCAAGTTTTACAAATACAAAACGGTTATTAATTGAAACAAATATAGAAGTCCGAGGAATGTTGTCGTAAAACTTCATATAGCTGTACGAGACAATATTTGCGGACACAATGTGAAGCATAAAACGGAAACACTTTCTTGTAAACAGTGAAATCCTTATTTGCTGCCAAGAGTTATACTGTTAGTAGTCACTTTTCATTTAGTCATGTTAATGTTGAAAATGTATGTAATAAACGATCTGACTTAAACTCTCGTAAAGCACCTGGGTATGACACTATCAAACCAAAACCTAGTCAAAATTGGTTCCGTTGTACTTTGTCACGTGGTTAATTAACATTCAGAACTCCAAATATCCGGATGATCTTAAGTCAGCCGAAATATCGCCTATTTTTAAAAAAGGTAACTAACACGCACGACAAAAAGCAGTAACGACCTGTCAGTATCCTTCCATGTTCCAGGAATGTATTCAAGGGTATTCTTATAGATCAGATGTATAACTTTATGGGCCCGTTACTGTCAGCATTCCTTTCAGGATTCAGAAAGGACCATAACTGTCAGAATGTACTACTGAGATTAATTGAAAATGTAACTAAGGATGATAGTGGTATCAGTGGATCCATCCTGACCGGTCTTTCGTAAGATATTGACTGTCTGCCATGTCGCTTGTTGGTAGCGATGTTAAATGTATAGGTGTTCAATCCGGATACATGCACGCTAATTGCAAATCCTGCTAATCCTGAAAATTTATTTTATTTACTGAGACCACATTAGAAAACAGATAGTGGTAGATAATGTTAGATTCACGCCCTAGGACTAAATAAAACTTTCAATGGACATATATCAACAACCTGCCAAAAGGAAGCACACCAATGAAGTGCTCTCAGTCGATTATCAAATATATTGAATGAGAGAAAAAAATATGTATTGTTCGAAAGTTTCATTATGTCACATTTTAACTACCCTCCAGCTGTCTGCTATTTCTGCAAAATATCAGATATTAAGAAAATAGGAAATATCCAAAAGCGGGCTTTACCCTATATTATAAAATACTATGCATCCACGTCTGTAGAATTACGAAATATTGCTTGCTAACCTCTTCTGTATGTACATAGAATCAAGCTTATTATGATTGAAATATTTAAATATTTAAACATTTGGTTGAAATTATTCATAAAATAGGACCTATTTATCTATATGAACTATTTCAGGATTTATTCAGGGTTACGATGCCTTATTTATATTCGATTAAATAGCGTTTAACTAATGTTACTCGATCTAAAATAAAGTTTTATCTTATCTTATCTTATCTTATCTTAATATGGCAATGGATATATATCAATTATTTTGAAATCACATCATTGAAGCATTTAAGTTTACGAAGGGAAATAAGCTCTATCAAACTGCATATTTAACAAACGTTGTTTATGTTTGTCCAAGAGTATTGGTGTGTTTGGAGCATAGCTGTATCTATGTGATATATGTCTGTTATTTTATTAGATTCCGTAATAGTGATTATGAATATTTTATTTATTCTAGGATTTGTCAATTATCCAGTGGTATATCCACTACAACGAAATCCCCCAGCTTCTCTTTTTGAATCTAGCTCATACTAGTGTTTGTGAGATTTGTTTCTGTATGGAGACACAGCTCGTACATATGTCTCGGGTTGAACCAGCATCGAGGTTTAATACTCAACTAAATTCTTTGTTCTAGGCTAGCATATACATGTGTTATCAGAGTTATTACACGTTTGAGGATATCTTGTCAGGATATCCTGTCTCATCTTATTTCTCTTCAGATGTATTTTCAACACTTTGATGCTTTGATCAATAGGCAAGCATAGTCCTTTACTTAATTGAGTGTAAATATTTATAAAACTACACATTAGCACACACAAACTACACAAATACACAAACACAAAACATATACATCCTCAAATTGTGCATTATGGGTTATTTTATATAATATATACTAAATTTGTCACTTATTCATCATATGTTCGTGCATAGCTTAATAAAGACATTTTGCTTTAAAAATTCACCCATCTCTCTAATATCACTAAATTATTTATTAGACAAAATAAAGTTATAAGAATGGAACTGAGTATAGTTCTTTTATGTTATATAAGAGTTTGAACAGTACAATATGTTTTAATTAAATTGATCTAAATGCGTTTATCTCCCTGCAATGACAAAATGGTATTCAATATTATATATATATATATTATATATATATATATATATATATATATATATATTATATATATATATATATATATATATATATATTAATACCAGTAAACAATCTATTGATTTACTATGTGTATTGTTCAATAGATGCTTTGACAATAGTGTTATGTCCAAATTGTGCGACGAGGTATAATAACCCCAATACCAAGTCTTCAAAAGCTGATCCTAGGATGCCTTACAACTATATGGTTTACTTTTCCCATAATATATATATATATATATATATATATATATATATATATATATATAATATATATATTGTATTGCTCTAGTTTGAAGAAGAAAAAAAACTATTTTCTGAGTGAAACCGCCTCTTTAGCCTCATTGGCAGAATATGATACTATTTACCTATGGCTATGGTAATTCTGTGAGGGAGGTCGCAGGTTCGCGCCTCGGCAGTGGCATTATAGTAGGGAGGGGTTTCATCTAGCCAGGCAATTGACAAGGTTTTCTCCACCGAAAATTCTATATATTATAAATTCTAAATTAATGTAGAATTAGTCTCCGTGGGAAAGCTATAAATTACAGACCATATGCGTCTGCCACATTTGAGGTTGCCAGCCACGTTAAAAAGTGTTATGTGAAGATTAATGGTCTAATGACAAACTGGTTTGAAGTGATGTGTGGTCTGAAACAGGTCTGTTTTTTATCGTCAATGTTATTTAACATTTATATCAATGACTTGGTATATAAACTGAAGAAGGCTGGCGTCTGTATACCTATTAACAATGATTCAGTGTGTGTAATGTTGTACCCTGATGACATCGTGATGCTTACTGAGATAGAGACACGACTACAACTGTTAGTGAATATCTTACACGGGTGGTGTACAGAATGGCAAAAGTCAGTCAACCAGAGTAAAACAAAAATGGTTCAAT
Source organism: Paralvinella palmiformis (assembly GCA_025642065.1). Lineage (NCBI taxonomy): Eukaryota > Metazoa > Annelida > Polychaeta > Terebellida > Alvinellidae > Paralvinella > Paralvinella palmiformis. The sequence goes on along the minus strand of JAODUP010000405.1, from coordinate 364,746 downwards.
TTAGAGATCCAAGTGTACAGAGAACTGAATATGTATTTAATGTTGGAGAAGGCGAACTAGATTTAGTAAACAAATGTAAATATCCTGGTTTAATTTTGACGGAACACTTAATTTATAATGTACTGGCAAATATGGCTGCCCATGCCGATAAAAGAGCGTTAGGTATATTAATTGCCAGATTAAAGGTAATAATAATAATAATAATAATAATAATGTATATTTAATAAAGCGCCCTTACTAGCAGGAGCCATTCAAAGGCGCTGTACAAAGAATATGTAATATAATAATACCCCAAATAATGTCTGTATATGGCGGAATGCCCTTAGTCATATCAAAGTATTACATATGGGTCTGAAAATTTGGGTTTTAAGAATTATAACTGTGTAAATAATGTTCATACCCGTGCATGAAGATACTTTCTAGGAGTCAATAAATATACACCCAATGTGGCTGTTCAGGTGACATGGGTTGGAAGCCACCTTTTCAATGGCAATGATTATAATAATATAATATAACAATAACAATAGTATTTTATATAGCACCTTATTCAACTTTAATTGCCCCAAAGTGTTTCACATTTAAAAGACAATTAAAACATATTCTGAGCTTATATAGCTCGAATACATTTCATACATAATGAACTGGTTTTAAAATGTAAATACGTCAATACAAACGGTTACACTATTACAAAGCATCTAATGAATTTCAATAGGCATACCTATACACATGTCTACACAATTTTACACTGCATACACATAATTTTACACCCACTCTAGCTCCGCCACCGTTTTCATGGCACACTGACACAGACTGCACGCCACACAACACCATAGACATGCATGTAGATGTAAACAATTCGTTCAATATGGGACAACAAAACACGAAAACAAACCTTTGTCCATGTTCCCAGTGGCATATATATGATACAGAGTATTCATTTTATGTTTCTTATCCACCATCAACCCTTTCCAGGATTTGATAATGGTGTATTAAGAAAGCCATGTTTGACATATATGAACATCTAAAAGAAGAAAATAGAACTTCTTTCCATTGAATACACGATGTAGAGGATAGATTTCATCTTATAATGAGATATACATTGTATGATGATCTTCGATGTGAATTATTCATAAATGCGTCCACTTTTAACTACGTTTTAATGTTCTAAGCCATAAAGATAAGTTCATTTATGGATTAAGTAACTCTGGTATTGTTAGCTCTTCTGCCAGTATCCTGAACAAAATCCTGCATAGAAGGTGAATTATATATATATATAATAGCAACTATGTAAATATTATGGTTCTTACTATGTCAATATAATAGTGCATAATTTAGTTTTCATAACATCGTTTTGATATCTGTTATAATTCAAATATAGTGGTTTGTGCATATATCTTATTGTCATTACTTTGAATGTAAACTGGTATAGTGTATACACAAAGTGAGACTTACATAAATTATATATATATATATATATATATATATATATATATATATATATATATATATATATAATTAACCAAAAATGAATGTTAATACTATTACTTCTTTTGTCAACCTGACTTGCATGATAGCACCAACAATTGCTTGTTGTTAAACAATACAAAACAGATAAGGTTTGTTAACAAAAGGTGACTAAAATTTAATATATTTTTACAATATCAGATATACCAGACTGGTTTTAGTTAACTTCCATAACCTTTGTGTAATATTTAAATTTCGTATCTTTTAAAATAAATATTTGTATTGCCACAATTTCTAAAATAAACGTTGACCTACCTGGAACATATAGTTAAGTTTTGAGATACATTTAGTGATGAATGGTAACAACAGTTTTCGAGCAGAAACTAGTACTTTTATTACCAAGAATGAAACCTTCTTCTAAAATTTCGAGAATATTCTCCATCAAACATGCACATACCCGTAGGTACACACAGAAAAACAACCACAACAAAAACAATCTAACAATGTACAATTGGATTGACAGAAAACAAAGACTTCCACTGTATCAGATATACAATCTAATTGTCATTCATCTTACAGATATAACCATCAATATATTATAGTCGAGTTGTTTATCATGTGCCATAAAGAATCGAGATGTCCACAAGTTCATCTTATATAATATTAAGGGACTTTTCTACTCTGAACCGTTTACATTTGCCTTAATTCTTATTTTATTTAATGATGTCTAAAAAAATTATAGTCAAGACGTGCGTTAAGGTAATTAGTTTCCTAAATATTTTTTCAAAACTAAATATGACTTATCAAAATGACACTTGAACATGTTTAACCATTGGATGTAGCTACCAAGAAAATACGATATAATATTAAAAAACACTTCCCTATCATGGTATGGAACGCTGGCACTCGTTTCACGGAATGATCGTTAGCAAAGAAAACATGAATTATTCCCAACTGGCCAACTGGCCAATGAACTGATATATTTATAATTATCAGCCAATTTTTATTAAATTGCAAACCGAGCAAAATGTACATATGCTAATTCCATATAGTAGTTGGTACTTCAAACTATACAGATGTCTTCAGTGATTATAAATATTAATTCAGGTGATCCTATATTGATTACTTCAGACAACAATACCCTCAACAGATGTTAATTATATAATATCATCTTCAGCGAGAGCAAATTGTCCAGGAAGGGAACTATAGTGTGGATGATATGTCTGAAATTACAGAGGGCGAAATTTCCATATCAGTAAAAAGAAAGGTTTTTGAACTATTAGGAATTTTATGATATTCATGCCCGAAATGACAATTATGATGAGAAATAATTTCAACATATATTGGAATTGCCAGAGAAATACAGTTACAAAACAACCGGATAAGATGTTCTAGTCAACTGATCTATGATGACATGTCCAATGATGTTGATCGTTATATATTCTAATTTGTGTTGTATGTATGTGTGTGTACGTGTCTGTACGTGTGTGTACGTGTGTGTACGTGTATGTACGTGTGTGTACGTGTGTGTGTGTGCGTGTGTGTGCGTGCGTGTGTACGTGTGTGTACGTGTATGTACGTGTGTGTACGTGTATGTACGTGTGTGTACGTGTATGTACGTGTGTGTGTACGTGTGTGTGTACGTGTGTGTGTACGTATGTGTGTACGTATGTGTACGTGTGGGTGTACGTATGTGTACGTATGTGTGTACGTATGTGTACGTGTGTGTGTGTACGTATGTGTGTACGTGTGTGTGTACGTGTGTGTACGTGTGTGTACGTGTGTGTACGTGTGTGTACGTGTGTGTACGTGTGTTTTAGGGTACATAGTAAGAGGCAACAGGCACAGAGCATCAACATATCTAAACATCCTTCGAAACCTACCTCCATAAATCTAAATACAACTATACATACATTAATCTAAAAATAAAATGTTCCATACCTCCACATATTGATAGATGTGTGCGTATACCTAAGCATGTGTCTGGTCTACTCATCAGCCTGTGGGAACCAGCTAATTCGCTTTTCGTACGCGACAAATATGTCACCCCCACAGGAAAGCGGCTACATGCAGGCTACGTACAAAACGCGGAAGCACGTAAAAAATATACCATTTGATACCACAACTCGCACCACACAACACGTGCGTGTGGTTCAATGGTGACTTGCTACATACATATCATAAACTATTTTGACACCACAGTTTACATTCAACAGTAATTTTCTGTGGTCCAAAAGAAACCTGTATATAAAGCATTTCGACACCTCAGATGCTGACCTCAGCTTTATTCTGGGTTCGAATATCTAAATAAACCTTACCTATATAAACCATATATAGCGGTACACGTCCGACTAGACTGGTGTCGAAGTTCTTTCTAACCTAAGTGAAAAGTTAAGCCTTTTATATACCCTCAGAGTGTTAACAAACATTACAGTTTGTTCATAACAAAGAGAATGTACACTAACTCAGTATGGACTCACTAAAGCGATTAAACTAAAATAAAAACAAAGTAGCAATACCGCACAATGGATTATTACTGGACTAGAACGAAATATCGTCTCAAACCTGAGTAAATACTACGATTTACTCGAACCTAACAGCTAATCCTCATACGTTTCCGTTCATCACTAAGGGAACGTTCATTCACGACTAATTTAGCGTCCCTAAGTATATGCAGTTAGGTGTGGTGGGATCTAAATTAAAGCGCCTATCCACTTGATCTATTTGACCCATGGTCGAGAACAGCGGATTTCAGGCAGATCTCCGATACTGCGAATGACACGTCGGGATTATAATAGCTATACATTTAACAAATTTCCTATATCAGTGTAACCTAATTACTCATAATATGGGAAAAAACTCTGTCCGCAGCTTAATGCCCATGGAGATGCCTGCCGGAGTAACAAACGACTCCAGGAGTATAAATCCATCAAGCAGCATTGTATGAATTAATAGGTCGTTTCGCCAGACCACATAAGAGGACAACAATATAGATTCTACATTATACATAGCAAAGCTAATAGACTCAAATATGTTGTAATAACGAGATAACTTTCTTACATTGGTGTAATAAGGAATCTGGATGGAAATAGACAAGATGTCTGGCACGGGCAATGTGCGTTTTAGGGTATATATAAAGAGGCAACAGGCACAGAGCATCAACATATCTAAACATCCTTCGAGACCTACCTCCATAAATCTAAATACAAATACAACTATACATACATTAATCTAAAAATAAAATGTTCCAATCCTCCACATATTGATATATGTATGCGTATACCTAAGCATGTGTCTGGTCTACTCATCAGATGACGAAGGAAGGGTGTATAATCGATTTATACAAATAATGCCAAAAGTGATCTAGAGATAAACAAACAAATTAATACAATGTATACTAATTCAATGCTAACAATGCATACACCCAGCAATATTAGCGTTGAATTCCAGTTAAGTTTATCACTGAAATGCTTAGGAACAATGAATAAATTAAACTGAGGAATTAGCATATCAATATGTTGTCATCAAGTCGATCTGTGTAGAAATATTAAATGTTAATTATTAATAGGGCTGCTTAAATAATTAATCTAAACATTCTCACTACTGCTGTGATTTGATTTGGGTGTTCTGATCCCGAACCCCACGGCTGTAGGAGATTTTTGCTTGGCGGCTTAGGGACTGGTGAGACATTACACATGTCTCAGCAAAAAAAGTCGCCACTCTGGATTCAGTCCCCTGGAGAAACGTCCAGAGTTTGAATTCACGGTTCGAGATTATTTGTGCCTGTGCCTTATTATACACAGCTAAAACACACACACACACACACATACACACACATATACAGAGATAAACAAACAAATAAATAAACAACCTCAAAGGCTAATACATACAAATATACAGCACACAGACATATGTGTAACGTTTATTACCATAATCATAAAATATTTTACATTTGCTATTTATTGATAAAGGCTATATTATTATTCATTAAACCAAGTTAATTTTATATATAATAATGAAGTAAAGTGCAATGTCCATAAAAATAACTTGATAAAGTTTGTCATTAGGCTTATTTACAAGCTATTTTTATTATACGTATCTTTTTAGTTCTGGAATGATAATGAAATTCTAAAAAGAATTGAACATTACTTGTTAATCAGAATGTGTTTTGTAATCACGAAATCATGCAGCCTTGAAATGATCCTTCCTTGTTAGCTTTGAGAGTAGATTCTAATTAAATGAATAAAACCATAATCCTCGAATCCGCCAATTCACCTGTTAATTAATTTCTTCATTAACTTCCTTAATTAATGACCTTCATGAAAATATAATCTTATTAATAAACATTGAACCGAATCAGTTATTGAGTCTAGGATTATTTCAGCAACACAGCACAGAAATAATAAGGTAAGATGCATCCCTGGATGGATGGATGATGGGATCGATGGGACAGACTAACGAATTGGTGGTTAGATGGGTAGTCAGTAGATATGTTGGTCAGTCAATCGGTTCTTTGATTGGTCTGTTGGGTGGTTGGCAGGCGGTCAATTAATCGTTAAAGTGAGTGATCTGATCGGCTGATTGGTCGGTCGGACAATCGGGTGGGCGGGAGATTGGTCGATTCGATGGACAGTCGGCCGGTCGATTGGTTGGAAAGACGAATGGATTGATTGATGGATTTATTGATCGATTTATGAGTTCACATTTTGGAATATTATAGCTATAATAATAAGATATTAATAATAGTGAATCCTTACTCTGCTTCAGATCTTTATGGTTATAAATATACTTTCATATTTAGGATAACATTTAAACGCATAAATACACCAGTTCTCGATCTTCTCTGGTTTATGTACTAAAATAATCCTTTGACTAGCATCAGTTAGCAACGATACAAATGTTCATGTCACTCTCTTGGACGCCAGTAGTGCATTTGACAAAGTAAATTATGTAAAACTATTCCGTTTACTTCTAAAGCGTCAGTTATGTCCACTAATGTTACGTTTTCTGATTGAATTTTACACAAACTAGAGCGTACGTATTCAATTGGGTTCATCTTTGTCAACGACACTTTTCACAGTGTATATTGATGAACTTGTATCTCGATTATCTGCCGCCAAACTTGAATGTTACATTGGCAATATTTGTGTGGGGCTCTAGGACATGCAGACGATATTACACTTCTTGCTCCAACACCTTTTAGTTTAAAATACATGCTGAATAAATGTCATCAATTTTCTGAAGCTGATGTTGTTATGTTTAATTCGTTCAAAAGCCAGCTTGCATACACGTACCTCGTGTTGCGTTTAATGCTTCTGTTACTGAATTAGTTAAGCATGATAAACATCTTGGCAATGTCATTGGACAAAGGTTTTCTATGCATCAGATACAAGATTGTTTGAGTGCCTTCAATGGTAAAGTAAATATGATTAAATCTCATTTCACACATATTGACTTTGATAGTCTATACCAAATATTTAAAACATACTGCATGCCATTGTATGGTTCCCAGCTTTGGGATTATGATAATAAAATTATCGACATCTTCGATGTTACATGACGAAAGGCTATTTCGCAGATTACTCAACCTGCAACACAACCCATTGTAATTTGCTACCATATATTTGTGATGACATACCACCAAACTTACAATTAGATAAGCGCGTTATCTCTTTTTTTAATGGCTTATCAAAATCTACCAATGTAATCATATCTCTCTGTTATCGATTAGTTGTTAATATCTGCATATTTAATGACTCAGAATTACATCGGATCTTAAATACACTCTGCACAGAATAATGACTGCACATGCACATATTAGCTGTAAATATACAACGCGGCGTTTTTTTTAATTCTATTTAATTCATACAAGACGCTTCAATGGATTCATACTCCTGAAGATTTTGTTTCTCTGATAAGCTTATTATTGTATATTAAACTACGGACTGAGTTTGTGTTTCCATATTTTGAATAACTAGGTTTCCTTCATAAAGGAAATATTCCAGGATATATTTAAAATTTTAATTTCCACTTGTTATTTCCAGAGCCGAAGATGTGTTTGACATACAGTGATTTTGATGATAAGTCCTATAGATCAATTGGGTAGGTGTTTTAATTTAGACCTCACCACACCTAATTGCACATATTTAGGGACGCTAAATTGGGTGTGAATGAGCAGAAGTAATGAACTTAACTGTACAAGTATTAGGTATTAGGTTTAAGTAAATCATACGATTTACTCAAGATTGAGCAGATGTTTTTTTTCTTTCTAGTTCATTAAAACTCCTTTGTTCTGTATTGATACTTTAGTTTTAACATAGTCGCTGTTTATATGTGTAGCGTATATGTGTAGCCTTTGTGGACGCAACTATGTTTGTCATGTATACAAACTGATGTTCTTAGACTAGTCAATGAGCCTAGAAAATGGTCCAGCTTTTTACCGTAATCTCACTGGTTGTTGCAACGCCAAATAGATCGCAACTTTGTCGATAAGATTTATATAGGTAGGACTGGTAAACGTATTCTGTGTTGTCCAAATGTTAGATGTATAGGTTTCCTTTCAACCACCACAAATTGCTATTGACTGTAAGCAGCAATGTTAACCTACTTATCTAGTATTAACTTATCTGTAAACCACATAGCCTTGCTGAATACTGCAAGCTGTAGTGCCAGATGATGCATTTTGTATGCGTTTCTACTTTCTGGGTGCATCAACTTCCATTTATCTGTGGTTTTGAAACATTTGTCACGCATGAAAAGCGGTTTGATTGGGTCCCAGAGGTTGACAAGCATAATAGACTTACTATCATTGTTTATGCCTATACTATCTAGAGTTCTGTGTAAATAGACTCATGGCGGTGTAGGTGAAAGTGCGTTTACGATTATGTATATTTATAATTTTGTTTGCATGTATTTTTGGAGACATAGGATTTTACAGATGTTTCGGTCTTCATTCCTTGAGCAAGTATCATATATATATATATATATATATATATATATATATATATATATATATATATATATATATATATATATATAATTCCCATGTTAATATAATACTTTTAATGCATTAGCGTTGTTAGGTTTAACATGGTACTGTAATATTATCCATTTGTGCATTCGCATAAACGAATTCCTTTTAGTTCATACAATACGGTTTTGTTGTTGTATACAACCAGGAGCGTCGGTTACTCCTGCAAACTATCTCTTGTGTACTAAGTAGAGATAAGAGGTCTCTTCCCATAAAATGACTAATTACATTATACCTTTTATTATGTCTATGTGTTATTCGCATTATCGGAGATCTGCCTGAGAATAGACATTGTCATTTATAGTTATCAGCGATCACAAGGATAGGGTCTTTAATTTAAACCTCACTACACCTAACCCCATATACTAAATCGTGGATAGAGTGATATCCACGAAGGATATATATATATATATATATATATATATATATATATATATATGGAATTTCAGGTTTGAACTGCAGTCGTAGCACTAATTCATGTGCTTGTTTTCGTTCAACTAGTCAGACCACCAACATTTGTTTTGCTTAATTAATAAATAATAAAATATTCTGACACAATTTAGCATAGTTGTAACACACACGCACGCACACGCACACACACGCACGCACACAATCACACATACACACACACAAAATCGCACAAACTTTACACAAACTTAATTATTACATCGTGGTATTAGATTTATACATAAAATAGAAGTTAGGAACACATTCTCTATAGACAATTTCAGTTTATTTCATAATAATTTACTTGTCTGTTGGCTAATTTCATTTATCAGAACCCCTTCCTAATATATATATATATATTTAGAAGTTGCACCTGTTATTCGGAACCCACACCTTTCGTGCAGTTTTCTGGACACGTCATTAGTTTCCGGTATATTGACGTATGCGTATTGATTATTTTCTAGAATCTTCTCACTCAGTTTTCTCACCATATATTTGGCAAGACCACGATGCCTGTGAGCATCCTTTACGTGTAGAATACCAAGGGTACCAAAGGTATGCTGAAGAAACCAGCCAACTAATATACCTTTGTCATCTCGTATACATACTGAAGGAAAGTTGTCAATTAGGTATTTCACGTAGTCTTCAGCATCCATTATGGCATAAGTCCATTCATCTGCCACTGTTGCTACATCGCTGCTTAACAACACTCCCTCGTGATATTGTGATGGCAGTGAAAATCTAAAATTGAATGAACCAACAAAGGAAAATGAATAGTGTCATGTTTATTCGTTCAAAACAAGCATATTCAATCAACATTTATCGTTATTAATAGAGGCGTGTGTTAGCTAAAACATACAGATGTTTTATTTAAAACAGATTCACATACAATATTTAAATATGATATCGGTAAGCCAAAAACCCTTTTTGAATGAAACTACAATTTCAAATCATAACGTGAACGGTTTTTAGTTTCTTTTGTGTTCATGAAAGCAATGGGTATCAATACAAAAATGGGTAGCGACATAAAGGTAGTGTTACTTTAAACCGATACAAACGGATTAATGTTATACGAGATTAACGATATGTAAAAATTAATTAATCACATGACTAATTTCCAACTGGATGCTCATCCAAATTTATCCATTGTTGGAATAGCTTAATGCTTCTCTGATAAAACATAAATCGCTGACTTGTAAATGTACATAATAGGATTACACACCAACTCAAAATAAGAGCTGAAAAATATTAATTAAAATAGTTCTTCATACGCTACAAAATTACAAGATAGTTGTCACAAGCGAGATACTTGATAATTAATAGTAATGCTTAATGAAAATATGTTATAAAAAGGTTTTCTTTGCTGATAAACCTATATCATTATTTGTTCTATAACATTTTAAAGTAGATTTTTTAAATTGTCTCTTCAAGATATTTATCATCTCTTTCACACTTAAATGGACAGTACACGCTCGGAAATTTCAATATGTAATGCTTAGAACAATAACCAAAGATTCCACAATAATAATCACGAAATGTACCTGATATCATAGATATAGGGAAATAATCCAAATTACTGGAGGGCCGCAATTACGGCTGCACCGGAAGCCAGGTTCGAAGGCGGGAAGGAGAAAACTGAAATACTCTGACGTCACACGGGCGCTCTCTAGACTGACACAGATTATAGTTTCTCTTGAGCATTAATATCTGAGCCATTTTGATTTATCTTCCTCTTGTAAGGTTCCTTCTGGCTCAAACTGATATTGTTGTATGTCATTCATGACGGAAATTTAACGAAATAATGCCGTTGAGTTCTGGAATAATTATTTGTTCACACTTGTTTACATGCTATTGTACGGGATCTACAGATTTCATGTCAACCGGATAAGCTGAAGTGACGTCAGCATTCAGGAGCTTCCGGTCACTGTCTAGCTTAAAAATAGCGGCATCTACAGGCCATTAAAAGTCGATTAATCAGCATTTTGAACTGGATTATTTAATATCCTTACTGAGTAAGTACCCACTCACAGATATTGTCAATATATGATTGGTACTATATTATATAACATAAAATTTTAAAACAAATTGACAATACTATACTCAACTCCCATTTAAAGTATTTTAGCTTTAATTACCTCTTTTAAGATCTTTTAAACATAAATATTGTTAATGGTTTAAAAACATTAATAATAAAAATGATAATCTTAAAATAGGATGAATGCCAAACCTGAACGTTTTCTAAAAACGGGCCAAAATCTAAATAAATATTTTCCATCATCTTATAATTATGTGGATGATCATTTACATATTTTGACTTAATTTATGATATTTGTGAGTATGGCTGTAATATTCCTTAAAAATTGAAATGAAGATTGACTATTCCAACAACAACAAAATATGTAGAGTGGGTACTTACTCAGTAATTGGCAGCCAATCGTTTCTGACATGAAACAAATGCAGATTTGGTCCAATTCTATGATTAATCCCCTTTTCTAAGACGACCTCAGATAGAACAGAAAGTGCTTCAGAGCCTACAACTTGAACAAAATGCCAAAAATAAAATAAAACACAATTGTAACAGAATTCCGAAAATAAGTATAATCTTAATTTCTGTTTAGTCTGTATAACATCAGTAAATATGTTAACTAACCTCTATAAATCCCATATGGCCAATTGAAATTGTTGTTTAGTAACAGGAAATTTCTACACTTCAAAACGTCCGTTGTGAACAAAGGCAAAGGTTCATTCAATAATTCTGGCATCTGAAAATAATTCATATCCTCCACTATCTGTTGCCCTTTGTAGGCCATTTTCAATTTTAACAATATCTCTACTTCTTACAGTGATTTTCGCCAAAACAGTAGTAAACTCTGGCCAGGCATCTGCATACACTGATAATTTCCTTTTTCGTGAAAGTGAAAGGCAAATATACTTGGTGAACTGAAAACAAAATGATACTTTACGACTCATAATGGCGTTTCGTTGCAGAACATGATAAAACTAGCCTGTCTTAATTAGAAATAACAAACAAAAGGTTATTAGGAACATTAAACTTGGACTGAACTAAATTATTACCTATTCTTGAAGTCATCTTATTCCAATATAAATAACTGGGTTTAGTAAATATGTCACTTTAATCTTACAGATCTGCTTTTGAATTTTGGCTGTTATTTGCATAATACAAAACAAAATACAAATGCAAATATACTTCACAGATATTGTCAATATATGATTGGTACTATATTATATAACATAAAATTTTAAAACAAATTGACAATACTATACTCAACTCCCATTTAAAGTATTTTAGCTTTAATTACCTCTTTTAAGATCTTTTAAACATAAATATTGTTAATGGTTTAAAAACATTAATAATAAAAATGATAATCTTAAAACCTGAACGTTTTCTAAAAACGGGTCATCTTATAATTATATTAATTAAACTTTTATATCTGCCCAGTTATGTTGGTTATAAAAACTTATTTTCGGTTTAAGTTTAAAACTAGCAGAACAACGTTCGCTTAGATTGGCACTAAATTACACTAAATCCATGATGGCAATATCTGTCACTTACTACAAAAGCTTTCTCTCCGTATTCTGACAATTGTTCCACCAGTTTTGGAATAAATTCATCGGGTAAAGTAATCACACCAGATGCCATCCTTAGTAGCTTACAAATGGCTGGTATAATTCATATCAACAAATATACCGTATATTATCGATGAGTCATTGTTGATCTCAAGAGTTTATCGAACAAGTCAACACTATTGTACTATTGCACTTTGTACTCAAGAGTTTATCTGGGTCAAAACTATTGGATATATTTAGTTTGTATGTGTGTTTAGCTGTTTAACTCAAACATATCGTATCTAGCTTTTAATTTGAATGTAAAACAAAACGGCTGACTAAAAAACAAAACATAACGTGCATGGCACTTATATATATATATATATATATATATATATATATATATATATATATATATGCTAATTCATTTGTTAATACATCATCTTCCGATTTTGGATCTAAATCTATAAAAGTCATTTGTCTCGTGAACAAGCCCTTGTCGTTGTGTTACCTGAACGTTCAATCCTTGAGGAATAAACCCATACCCATGTCTGAGTATGTTGTATCGCAAGATATTAATGTATTTACGCTTACTGAAAAATGGCTTGGAATTGACACTGATCAGTTCACCATAAATGAGTTGGTTCCTGCAGGGGTTATTAGTTTAATCATATTCCTGGTAAAATGGCAGACGCAGTTGTGGCATATTCCACAAATCGAGACAGGCTGTCCAGTTGTATATGCATTTTGAGAACAAAGACATCATAGGTAAGGTTACTAGACAATATAGGTAAGGTTACGGTTAATTATTTTTATACTATATATCATCATCCTCCTTCTAAACAGAATGGCTAATGAAACTCATTATTCTTTTATCAATGGTTTAAATACTTAGATATCATGCCCATTATCCTATCAGATGTCATATTAACGTGATTTAAATTTCCATGCGGATAATAAGTCTAATGTTGAAGCTTGTAAGTTTTGCAGTATATTAAATTTACATTGATTAACTCAGGACGTTAATAGTGAAACTTACAAAGTAGGCCACAAACTGGATTTGGTTATCTCCAAAGAATCCACCTCCATCATAGCACGAGCTCCTTCTGTATGTGATCCTTCTCTAAGTATCAACAAATGTACATCCTTCGATTATTTGGCTTTACAGTTCGTTATTAATATGGACAAGCCCGATTGCATAGGAAGAAATATCACATTCAGAAAAGATCGTGAAATAAATATTAAAGAATTTATTGAGGATCTACAGTCGTCTCAACCAGGGTTGGCAGTTTCTGCCGCCTGCCGCTTGCCGCTTTGTGCCATGGGAGAAATAAGTTTCAGAAATAGGTTTCAGCCACCTTGTTGGCAGTAATGGCAGAAATAGTCCAGTAGAACATGTATTTCAGTTCTTATTGAGAATTACTTACTTCTTTCATTGGTTGTTCTGCTTGGTTAGCATCTACCTCCTAACCCACATCAAAGGATTGATCTTTGAAGACCAACAAACCTCATTACATTCAGATCATACAAGCTAGTGAAGCTGACTTCGATGCCACCCTAATGCACAAGATCTTGTATTTCAATCTCTTCCATCAAGCCCCGGATTTAACTGAAACCAAAAGCAGTGGCCAGTGACAAGGCACATAGTGACACCACGGGTCTTGCTGATACGTGCAGGATCTTCATGGATTAGCAAGATGAGCAGCTACTCCAGCCTCAGAAATATCGCATTCAGCATCGTTTCACGAAGGCCATCAAGTCATGCCACATGGTTGCGTACACATTGCATCTTGGATACAGGGGATGTGGACTATCAACTAAATAAGAATAGTTTTTGGCTCTAGAGTGGCAGAAGGGTTAATGGACGCAATGATACAGATGCATGCCGTGTCTGCTTCAATTGAGAGTGTTTGTAACCTTTGGACTTGTGCACAGCAGACTCCGAAACTAACGTTAGTTCTCTGCTACAAGATGCCCAGAACACATACGAACTTGAATTGGTACCAGAAGATCAACATTGTAGTGCACCTAATCACAATGGATTAGTGATTGACAGATTACTTCATTCCTTTCTAAACGTTGCCATGCTTAATGGTAGTTGAATCTATAATTTAACGCAACAATATAAACTCGGTTTTAATGTCATAGCTTATGCTGTATGAATATGAACAAAATAAACTTTCAAATCAGTTTGTTTCTGCCAATTTTTCTAATTTTGAAATCTTATAAATTTTCAACTAGCAATCATTACGAAGCATCCAACGATTTTACTATAAATTTAGAACTTTAATTTCTAAACCAGTGGCTGCACCATGTTCAATAGTCCCCCTTTTCGGAATTTTCATTTCTGCCGGCAGAAAGCTATATATATATATATATATTATATATATATATATATATATATATATATATATATATATATATATCAGGCAAGAATTGTGCTGCACGTCTGGTAACACGCACACGCAAAAGAGAACATATAACACCAGTTTTGTTCCTACTGCACTGGATTCCTGTAAGTCTCAGATCAGTGTACAAGATCCTATTTCACACATTAAAAGTAATAAGTGGAACAGAACCACTATGCGATGTAAGCGATCTGAACCAAAAGTATATACCAGTCAGAATGCTCCGATCTGAGATCTGTTCACTTTTGAGGGTGTCAAAAGGCACACAGCAATTTACGGAGAGAGAACTTTCCGAGCATCAGCTCCAAGGATATGGAATAAGTTGCCAAACCATAGTAAACTGGTTGAAACATTATCAATAGGTATATTTAAATAAGTGGGTTTTAAGAACATTAGAAAAAAGTTCTTAAAACCCACTTATTTAAATATACCTATTGATAATGTTTCAACCAGTAGGTGCTATATATACAATATATACAATAATAATAATAATAGTAATAATAATAATAATAATAATAATAATAATATCATTATCATTACTCTATTAATTTAATAAAATTACAATGATAACTTCATGCCAGATCAGATAAGTAACGTAACTCAAACTTTATCCTGTAATTACTACAAATAACGGAATTGTCTTTAATCATCAGTATTGCAAATAAAAAAGATTTGCATTCGAGGCAAAGCATTAACATTTTATAAACAATATTTATATAATAAATATATATATATATATATATATATATATATATATATATATATATATATATATATACTATGAATCAGTCAATGGACTGGCAGGGCCAAAGAACAAAGGCTAAATTACGGAAGAATGAGCACGTCCCTCATCCAAACATTACTTTTACCTCAATTCATTAAAATCCACGAGTTTTTGTTTTAAATGGGGAAAAATCCGAACTTAGCCGTTATTAATATCGTTCTCTTCCCTCACTTTGCCACAAAATACTTATCCCAAATGTGACCAATCCAAAATCTTGTTACAAATTTAAACGAACGATATCATTCTGCGGTCAATGCAACCGTAAAAAGTGAGTTTTAAAACATGTTCCACTAGACGTAACAAAGGAATGGACAACTGTAACACATTGTAGGATCAGGCTGTCGTACTTTCTGGATTCCTGTGATTTATGGATTCCTGTGCATCAAACAGACTAATTGTAATCCGGATCATTTGAAACCTCGAGATGATAAATCATCATGTGATGGCCGTTCCCAGACGGTCTTGGTACCAGAGACATTCTGACTACGTTACCCATAAATTATTACTTGACAACAGTCCGACGCCACGCTACTCATTGGGTGTGCGAAAATATCCATTTTGGTGATGAACACATCTTTAGACTTCAAACGTGCAACACCTCAACAGGAAATTGTCCGCCAAATTCTAAAACATACAGTGGGCGCCTCCGTGGTCTAGCGGTAGCGTGCTGGGCCACAGATCACTACCACCCGTGTTCGAATCCCGGCGTGGGTATCTGAAGGTTGTTTCGTCTTTCACTTCGTCTCATTACCTTTGGAAGTCGCTCGGCCCATTTAGCCTACCTTGTGCACAAAAGTGGCCGTAAAACATCAATCATCTAAAACATACAGTAACTTGGACTTGTTAGTGTAGCAGATAGCCTGGTTGGGTAATCATAGCATGTAGGAATTACAATCGTCGCGTAGTTAATTCTGTAGGCACGCCTCCGCCATGGATAAATAAACCGTTACGTGTTGTTACAAAAAGAGGATATACGTGGTCAATCCGAACACCTAAAGGTCATGAGCTGGTATTATCGACCTTGGAGGCCTGTGAATTTTACAGCCTGTTTCTTGTATCAAGAAATTATTTTTAGACATGAGATGTTCGTAATAAAATAGTTGACAGAACTGTATTCTGTACAAGAGTACAAGAGGAAATGTGTACACTGTGAAAAGATAAGTGCTAGGAACTGATCCCTGCAGTATATGTATGATGATAAATACGGGACAGCAGACAAAATACCATAAATAACAGTTAATTATAGCAGTGTTGTAAATAGAGTTGAAAGCTCTAAATTACTGTAAGTTAATGACGAACTGTATCAAATGCAATAAACAAGTCTAGAAAGACCACTAGTATTGGCCTTACCTAGATCAACTGATATGATTAAAAAATATTGCTTTGAAACAAGGCTGTTACCATTTTACCACTTTCATAGTATTTAAAACATACAATAAAGCATACAATGATGAGCCAGTTTGTTTATATTCACTATCGTAATATTATTTTCATTGTCTGAATTTGTAATCAAAATATTATATCGTAATAACCTAAAACAGCAAAGTGGCAGTTATTTATATAAGATCCTACTATATATGTGTGTGCGCGTGTGTGCGTGCGTGCGTGCGTGCGCGCATGCGTGTGTGCGTGCGTGCATGCATGCGTGCGTGCGTGCGCGCGCGTGTAATAAAGTGTGTGTAATATGAGGGACCCTCTTATCGTCGACTTCTCCGCCGTGTTTAGAAGAGAAGCTGTTGTGGCAAAGACAGACCTTGTTGAGATCACGCTCGAGTCCCGCGGGATGATCAACGACAATGTGGCTTTTGGCCGCACTCCGGGCAGTCCATACATCGACAACTTACAGCGCTACACCATCTCTGGATGAGGTATTCGTATTAGGCTGGAATGATGCCAGAAACTTAGAACGAGAGTGGCCAGTTGGCAGTCATTACGGAGTTCTCCCACAGCGGCCGAGGTACTAGGATTACTTCACTCACAGGATATGACGCCCCAACCAAACACTCTCTTCCGATTATCAACTTTAAAACAGTAACGGGAACAATACCCTCAACCCCCACCTCACCCCGGCACTCGCACCAACCACACTCTTTTCTTGAAAAGACATCGTCCAACTCCTACGTCACCCATTGGACATACTAAATCTATCGCGCCAATTCATAGTAACAATAGGCCAAGTGAATCGTTTTCGCTAACGAGAAATTTCAGCCCGGGGAAACATGAAAAAGTAAAACTAAGTTTACGCATTGAAATCGTGTAGTTATTCAAATTATTAATATCATTTTGTAAATATAGCGTGTCAATATACACGAATGAATAATTTGTTACGAGCGTGTTGATAATAAAACGCCTTTTAGATAAGTTTACTTTCATGGAATGTTGTTGACTTTTTTAACTCGTGGGCAATATAAGGGACGAAACGGAACAAAAAAAATTAAGTTTACAACATGATTGTGTTATTTTTTTTCTTTCTGAAAGACAAGTACAGTTAATAATAGGAAATAGCGTATTGCTAAAGTACTAATCTGTACACAAATGCCTCTAAAGTAGGTTTATATTAAACGATTATTTTGATAACTGCCAAACTAGTCAATACATCCATAATTAAAACTTATGTTTGTGCATGTTTTAGGAAGTTATTAACTTTGTGAAAGAATGTAGGCAATATTGAAATACGAAATGTGGCAAAGACATAAGTGCCTAACATGTTAGTGCGGAAAAAAACATGTTAAAAATCCGCTTAGTTTTCCATAAATTTACAATTACTGACTCGCGGAAAGGCATCATGGGTAATATTTTAGTCCGCCAACAACAAAGCTTGCGCAATATGGTTATGTAGTATTGGCTGGTTATGCCGTCTAATTGTAGCCAAGTAACATTTGAACTGACGAGATACTTATTTTAATCAAGATAATCGCCAACGCTGACGACAACGGCGAGGGATATTAATTGGCGAGGAATGTTGGCCCGCGACAACTGTTGGCCTATATTAGGTAGGGACAATAGTTGTCGACACATATCGGTACGACAACTTCTGTCCCGCAACACCGGCGACATTACATCGTCCAACTCCGACCGGCAGCAAGAGGTATCCCACCTAAAAAGAGACCTCGAAAACGAGATATCTCCAAGGACCACATTACCCAAGCAGTATCGCCGTGGTGTTAATGTCCTAGACGGTGTGGACACTGCAATGCTCACAGCTGACATGGGAATGGCGGTGGATGGGGTGGCCCTCCTATCCACCATCATCGCGCCCGCGGATGTCCTCGGCCTTGAAATCACGACCGCGGCTTGAGGTGTCCTTGGAATGACCGATAAATTTGTTAGTCGTCGCCTCGCGCTTAAAGCCAAAAAATATGAGATCAAATGAAAGATGAGATCCGTGTTGGAGAGTGAAAATCCCATGCTGTGGTTAAACTAGACGAGAAAATAAAAAAACATCTCATTCGACGTGGGAGAGACGAAGCCCAGGCCAGCTTCAAAAAATGTTGGTTGCGGCGTAGTTTATTTCGTCGGCATCGCCGATCATTCGCCTGCTTACGTCATATAGGCGTTATCAGTACGCAATAAGCACTTCTTTCATCGTTTTGTCACGCATTACTTTCCGGGACAGTTTATCTTGAAAGTGATACATTAGTCTGTACGTGACATCCCCGAAATCCAGCCACCATACAGCTCTACACATGTGGCAATGTTTATATTATTTCACTTCCTGTCCCACTTTGAGAAATTACGCAACTTCCTGGCCAGCCTTCTAGCATGTTCCGGGCTGTAAACATATACGCAGGCACAACATGATGTAGCCCATTAGGAGGTTGTTTTTCCTACGACTCAGGTAGGTGCTAACTTTAGTGGTCATTATGTCAAGGCAATCAAATATTGGGAGTCCCGTTGGCACTCAAGATGGACAGTTATTGTGTAAATATCCCCTAACATTGAGCCTTCAGATGTCTATCAAAGTGGAAAACTAACACAGAGTATGTTGATAGAGAGCAGTGAAGCCCAGTATAGACAGACAACTATTGTATGTGTACTGTGAAAGAAAACTGAAAGAAAACTAGACGGTGCACACAGTAGCGTCAGGTTGGGCCCCCATGAACAAACAACGCTGACTTCCGGTCTGGGCAAAGAGCACATAGGCGAGCCCCATGACAACAGTAAACAATGTCATGGAGTAAAATGTTCATTTGCGGATGACATTATTATTTCTGGTCCGATTTAAAAAATTCAAGATGGTGTGCAAACACAATAATTAGATTTAATCATGATAATAGATATAGTTATTACTGGTATTGAACGCACTCCTACTGCGTACGATATTCAGTGTATCGGACGTGCCCCAGCCTCAAACCTTTTGTCGCAAAATATGTAAACCAGAAGTTCGGAATAAAGAAGTAAGACAGTTTCAATATTGTTTTGTATGTTACCAAATACTACAACATAGTGCCGGCGGTGGGATTTTAACCTACGCCGCATATGGTAATGACAACAAGTGGCTGAAACCTGCTAGAGGCATCAGATTAACAGCATACAATGGTGAAACATTACCGCCCTTAGGATATATCGAGATGTCAGCACGATATTTAGAAGCTTGGCAGCTAGTTACGTTCTATGTTGTTGAAGTCGCAGGACCAGCTGTATTCGAACTACCCTACCCAGAAGCAAACAGCTCAATCTGGTCACCATCAACGTCAACAGCCTTGGATCGCAAGCAGCTAACAAAAGTGCTAATCCAGTTTAAATAACAGGTGTAAATGATCTTGTGATCAAGGTGAAGCAAAGTTGGTACTGAACGATGGTGCAACTCCGTTTATAGACGTACCACGCAAGTGCAGCATCCATATAAAAGACAAGCTGAAAAGAGCCAGAAAAGATGACAGATGAATGTGTCATACGCAAATTGGATGAGCAAACTGACTGGTGTTCTAGTATAGCTTTCAGCACAAAGAAATATGGTTCGATTGGCATCTGTCTAGACCCACAGAAGATGAATAGCAGCCTCAAGCGTTGTGCACACAAAATTCCTACAGTCGAACAGCTTAACCCAGTGTTTTACAAGCTAAGTACTTCAGTAAGCTATACGCGAAAGCTGGATATTGGTCTGTCCACCTTGATAAACCATACCAGTTACTAACAACATTCCGTACACCATTCGTAATACTTTGTTGGCACGAATGAATGAGATTCTTGAATGCTTAGATGGTATAATCAACTTCGCTGACGTGAAATGCTCGCCATGGTGCATGGTGGTCAACGATACCATACTTACCTTTACGGACATGAATTTGCAATTATCACTGACCACAAACCACTTTTGAAGATCTGCTCAAAGCCACTACATGCAGCACTACCACGTCTATAGTATATGTTGTTAAAAATACAAGGCTACAAACTACAACAGCCAGTACTGACTGGGTAAGGAATTGCTATTAGCAGGCGCAGTGAGCCAATTACCAAACCCAAAGAACAATTCAGCAGTTGAGCTAGATATAAGAATTAACGAAATCACGACTGCTATTATTAATTTTTCCGCAAACAAACAAGAGGAGCTCCGTAATAAAGGATAGTGTAATGAACGAGTTGAAATAAATCATTCACGAACAATGTCGGAATAACATCAAGGACTTACCCACATTACTAGGATAGTACTTGTAGTTTCTAGATGAGCTAGTGGTATAGTCTGGTTATACTCAAGGGGAGACAAATACTGTTTCCAAAGTCACCACAAGCGGATATACTCCACCAGCCCCAAAAAGGACATCAAAGCATTTAAAAAACGGGAACACTATCACGTGAAAATGTGCATTGAATTAACATCAACAAGGACATAGAAAAGATTTGCAAGCTGTAATCTATATACCAAGAGTTCCAAGAACTCAATAGAAGAGAACCACTGATGCCACACGGTATACCTTCTAGGCCATGGCAGTTTATAGCCACAGACTTATTTGACGTTGGGAATCGGAAGTTTGTTCAGACAGTGAACCAGTACAGCAGATATCCATTGGTCAAGGAGGTATATGCAACAGCCAGCAGTAAGAATATTACAGGCATAATAAAGACGTACTACCCAATGTTTGGTAGACCCATGGAGTTAATGTCGGGTAACGGCCCACAATATATCGGAAAGCCTTTCAAGAGATGTACCAACATGAAACACCTGACAAGTTCATCAAATTAGTCTCGCAGCAACGAGTTCATTGAACGGCATAAATATATAAAGAGCGCACTTAAGAAAACAATCAGAAGGGGCGAGAACTGGCAGATGACACTACTGAACCTCAGGGCAATACCAATAGACAGCAACAAACTGTCATCACCACCATAAATCAATTTCAACGTTGTTTTCCAGTCGTGGAGATCTTTGGCAGGAACAACAGCATAAATATCTACAGCAGAAAAGGGAAAGAATGAAAAGGGAATTAGAGGAATGATCACTTCACTGATGTTTAAACAACACTGTTTCGTTAAGTTTGTATATGATGTAATTAGTCAGTTTAAAGGCAATGACAACTTCACATTGTTATACAACCTTTATAACCCTGACTGATGGTACAACTAACCCACCATTATTTGTTATGATTAACACAGCACTTGTACAATCTGATGCAAATCTCACCAGTACCAATGAAAACTCTTTACAAAAAAACAACATATTTGGTTACCTTCTGTACTACTCATGCAGCAATATATTCAACAAAGACCTCAACTAAGGTACTAATATTTGTACAACTATATGCATGTCCACACAGTGCTATCTCAAATGTAAGAACTGGTTTTTACAGAACCTTTATCGATATACCTGCATGTCTCGGCAGAGATCTAAATGCATTCCTGAACTGTATGGAAGAATGATTGTTCTTCCAGAGGTATAGGCTTTTCTTCTTGTAAAATCCAACTGATTAATTGATTTCAGCTAGAGCTTCCTTCTTTCTCCATCACACGGTATACTGAAATAAAGTAATAACAAATAATTAGATGTGAGACATGTGCATATTAATATCAATAAAATACTGGTCTTAGACCAATTTCTATCAAATAGATTGTTTTTCACAATCCATAATATCATTCAAAACGCTTATAAATATTTGTATTGTGCAGTTTTATAATATTAAATAGTATATATATATATATATATATATATATATATATATGGATACATTTATTCAAGCTCTACATTATATACATTATAATACATACATCAAATTAATCATGCAAATCAAGATCAATTTATTACTCCAGACAAAGATCATTTGGCTTCCTTGCCACATTCTAATGGCTACAGGTGTGGCTTCACCTGTCATTCCAATCGTATATATGGTTGTTATGGAAGCCCACTGTACATGCTCTAATTCTTTATAGTATAGGGCTGTATTGTCATTGGATTCCACCACTGCGTGTTTGTGTATGAAATCTGCCAATAGCTAATTATTAAATAGCAAATGACTGGCATAGAATTAAATTTGCAAAAAAATAATTTAAAATATATCAAAGTCACAATTTGTTTGTTATTATGTATTAATATTAAATCAAAGCCAAATTTAACAAGATCATGAATAAAATCCATATTTTTAAAATAAATCAAAACCATTGACTAATTTAAATCACTTTATTTAAATCAAAAAACCTTGGTAAATACATATAATAACGTTAAAATACATGAATACATTAAAATGCCGGGATAGCACAAGAAAATTTAAACACAATCTTTACATTGTCATTGTGGTCAACTAGAACTAGTAGAAGTCGTTTGGTCGCCAAATAAAAGTCGTTTCGTCCCCAACTAAAAGTGGTATCAGCAATATAATTAATAGATATATAACTCTCAACTGACAGAAATGGGACAAGAACGCACAACTGAATAAAATAGTTTAATAAAAGAAGCACATATCAAAATTGCATAGACTATAGTCATATAAGAAAAAACATGTATATTCAAAAATGTTCATTCATTCACAAATACAGAAGGTCCATTCATACATGTTTTAACAACATAGCCAAGATATCCTCTACTATGAACTCGGACCATGATTTAGTGATAATTTCCTGCGATTTGTCGAATTTTGAGTGACAATATTGCAAGGTCACGCCATTGGAAATGAATTGTACTTGCGACATGACGTGTGTGGTTTATGTGTGTAGTACTTGGATTAATTTATACAGATGGTATTTTTTTGTTATTTTTGACCAATGTATTAACATGTATGAACATGTCACATAAGCATCCCTAGGACACTCAATGGCCTAAGTTGTGCCGATGTGTCGTTAAACAACATTCATCCATCCACATATGTATACCGAGCTGCCCAGGGTTGTCCGGGAAATACCAGGGTGGTAATTACCGGGCGGTATTTCCCGCGAAATACTGCCCTGTCCAATACTCCTAAATAGATCTACAGGGAAATAAAAAAATTGCACATTATTAATGTAACATTTTTCAGTTTTGCTCTTCCATTCATTGTTATTTTTATAACTAACCAAGATATAATTATTTCATGCTATGATAATACAAATAAGAAACTTAATGTATATCAGTATATATATTTATTGAAGATATTCACAGATCAGTCAATGAGTCACACAAAACAAATTACTAATTTATATCCATCTTCCCACGAAGGCACCTATAACACACAACCAACTTAGAGGCTTTATCCAGTCCAAGACAATTTCTCAACTCTGACTGTATTAGTCCAAAGTTTGAGAAGATTCGCTCCATGAATGCAGCACTGGCTGGTAGAGAAAGTAATTTCAAAGCAAATGATAACAACTCGTTTGACACTGACTCAGGTGATGCAATACACTTCCACAACACTATAGGTTTTGTCTTGGCACGTGTAGCATCATGTCCCAGTGCCTTAGGCAGAGTAATATCATCTGTCTGGAGACGACACAGTTCTGGTAGGAGCTCTGGATTTTCCTCTAATACATACTCATGAGCAGTCTCTATATGTTCCGGACGTAGATTTCTACCACGGTAGATTGTGTGAAGCACGTTGTCGAGGGATGTAGGTGTCATGGCTTGATTAAATCTCCAGCACATTGTCTATATGTAAGAGAATGGCACACCACTGCTCATAAGCATCTGCAATTGTAGCTGTGTCTGATTGTAGGCTATCCGTTGCCACAGCAATATGTTTGAGCTGCTCTTCCAAATGCTTGGCTTCATTATAGAGACCAACGTTGTGGACCAGGTTTCGTATTCTCAGATCAATGAGGTCTTCATTCTGGGTAATAATGAACTCAGCTGCTAACTACAATTTGAAGAACATCCACTGTTTAAGAGCACCATTGACACAAGAAGCACTTGTAACTGTAGTCCATGCTTTTGTTACATCTCGTATAGACTATTGTAACTCCCTCTTATATGGCATACTTTGTTCTGCAAAATAAATACTTCGCAATAATTGGAATGTTTGCTCCAAATGCGCCTGCGCAAAGTAAAGAGTAAAAAATATCTCCCTGTCGCAAAATAAGTACCTTTGGCTTTTCATCATTGCTATTTAGCACCCTGTTTAGTGTGTATTATTTCGACATTCATTGCAATTTAAGAATTTAACACCCTTGTTGTTGTTGTTTTTTGTTGCTGTTTTTTTTTTTGGGGGGGGGTTCGGCCAGAATCCCCAGGCTGTCGCTTATTCGGCACAGCCTCTATCTTGGGAGTGGTTGAGGAATCCTCCTACCACTCACAGGGGAGCAGTACGAAAAGATGGAGCCGAAATACCCTGAGGGGGTATTTAACGTCCCCATAAATAATATGTATTATATATATATATATATATATATATATATATATATATATATATATATATATATATATATATATGATACAATTGTTAATACACATATTATTCTACAAAATACGTACCTCGCAATAATTGGACTATTTGCTCCAAGTGCGCATGCGCAGAAATCTGAAAGGTCAATATTTTCGGCATTTTTGACAAATATCGAGACATGCGCAGAAAGACGTTGACGCATGCACATTAACGTTGATGCGCGCGCATTAAATGCAATAGGCACAATTTTGCGGGGTACTTAAGTCTTATTTAGCAGAACACAGGACGTACCGGTGCCGAACTTTTACAAAAGATTTACTATGTGTTGTTTGGGTTTTGCCAGATGTAAGGGTCTTTTTTAACTAAGGGGATTACTATGTGTGGAGTGGCTGTGACTTTGTGTATTATGATTGCTGCTTTTTGTGTTGTTTAGGTTGTGTTGTGCAGGCGTTAGAAATTTGCAGATACCAGTGTCTCGACCGATTTCAAGCTTGGCCCATAACTTAACCAACTCGGCCCATAGCGCAACTAACTCGGTCCATCACTTATCCCACTCGGCCCATATTAATATATAAATCATATTGTATGATGGAGAGTGGTAATATTCAAGCAACATTACATTATAAGTCATTGTCAGAGATCAGAATATCCCCATCTATCAACAAATTATTGAAAACAACGAGTTCAATATCACAAGACGTATATATTGTACACACATATATAATAATAATAATAATAATAATGGCGGATGCCACGCATCTCTATGCGTAAAGTTAAAGAGCTTTGTAATACCTACATTCAAAACGGCGTTTTAAGAGCTTTTTAACTTTAGGTGGGTTTTCCGCAAATTAATAAAACAAAATTACAGTCTCGGGTAAAGATTATTGACTCAGAAAAACCAAATGAGAACCGCAAAAAAAATGAATATTACTGTACAAAATGGTTTATCGCTGGTAACAAAAAAATAATCCAAATGTAAGCTTAATATATACATGTGTGCAATTGCGTATGTGTGTACGTGCACGTGTATGCATGTGTGTGTGTGTGTGTGTGTGTGTGTGTGTGTGTGTGTGTGTGTGTGTGTGTGTGTACTTCCACGTATATATATATATATATATATATATATATATATATATATATAATCACTGGACGATACGTCATTGGGCACACCACAAGAAATCTCACCACAAGTCCCACTTCAGACGCCGCCACCGACAGCTGCATCACTAAACTCAACACTAGCTGCAACACCACCACCAGCTGCGCCATCAACATCACCACTCGCTATGCCACTAACATCACCACTAGCTGCACCACCAATATCAACTCTAGCTGCGCCACTAACATCACCACTAGCTGTGCTACTAACATCACCACTAGCTGCACCACCAATATCAACTCTAGCTGCGCCACTAACATCAACACTAGCTGTGCTACTAACATCACCACTAGCTGTGTACATGTCCCCCGATTCTCCCAGCGATCAGCTGCCACACATCTCTATTTAATGAAATAAAACCTTATAAGTAGTCGCATCCTAGTCCACTCAGGTGTGTGTTAAATATGAAGATGAAAATAACTGGGAATTAATTGTGCACGATACACAGAATCCACATTGATATCCAACACCATAACATGATTTAACATTTTGCTTGAAAGCGGATAATGTCTGAGAATTAATTGTTCCTGTGGCATCACTGACCATGTTCTGGTCTGGAGTAAGTGATATCGGAAACATTGAGTCCCTGTGTGGAATGATTTCTGTCGAATCATCATCAAATGTATAACTCACCCAATGCTATCTATTGATGTACCAGAATCATCTCATACTATTCCAACCAAAATTGATGAGACATTCATCGCTAAACGTATTCCCATGGATATCAGTCAGAATCTTTCGTTTACTTGAACGTACCAAGTAGTCAACGACTCAACTCAGAGGCAGAAGCATAAACTATTTGACAGTTCTGCTTATTCGTACAGTGAAGAGGAAGACTGGAAATGCCACGTCATGGCGGCATACTGTAAAACATAGTTTTCATAAAGTTTTTATTGTGTTATATTTTGGGTATGGATATAATAACGTTATAATAACGTTATTAAAACGTTATCACCGCCTGCAAGAAAAGAACATTTGCCACCTTATAATAACAAATCATATAGATTCATTGTATTTTGCAAATGCAACAATAAGAGATCCGCTGGAGACGCTAAAAAGTGCCACTCTACCTGAAAAATACAGGTAATTCAATTCAATCAATTTATTTCGGAATATACAATTCCATATACATATGAATTATGATACAGTGAAATATATAATTTACATAACAAATTATAAATTAAGTATTTTGGTCCATCTAGCACAAGAGCTAGAATGATAGTGAAACAAAATAGAAGCAATACATTGTGCTAGCAAATTGTTAGTAGCACCTAAACGTGTTTTAAAACTATAAAGTTTTTGCGAACCAGCACCCCAAATGAATCAATATTATTATTGACATAAATTGTAGACGCACTCTCCCCCCTTAAAATATCAAATAATTTTCTGTATAATATTAAAAGCCACTACAACACGCTTCTGTGTATACTGTTTATACGTTGACCACAAATGACAATTTTAATAAATAATTTTATCTTAATACATGTTTTCAAGCGACTGATAAGCATATTCCCTCTTGAATAAAGCGATTTAACATATCTCATGATATCATCATCATCCTGATGTTTGTCATGAATAATTACACCTAAATATTTGTTACTTGTCACGAAAGTCAGAGGTACATCAGTGAGCAGAGAGTAGGTACGATTAAATCATTCCGTTAAATTTGGTTTGAAACATATACACTGTCTTTTTCTCATTAAAAATAAAAATAATAATATTTGAAACGGCAAAGTCATCACATATATCAAGCAGTTCATGAATGCACCCCCTTGGTGCTTGACATGAATCTGGTGACATTTCGTCGGCCAATTGTGAAGAAATATTTGAAACAAAGACGTGTACAAAATACACGTCTTGTGATATTAAACTCGTTCTTTTCAACGACTTGTTGATTAATCCTCCATCTATATTTCCTTTAAAAGCTGATCTTTGAATGGCTCCTGCTATTAAAGGGTGCTTATCAAATATAAATTAGCATTATTATATTACAAATTTAGAAGTTGTTGGCTCTTGCGCCATTGTTCAATTTCTTGTGCCATCTTTTGGCATCGTTTTATTTTCCGAATTCGGATTTTAGAATTTCGGATAAAATATTCTCAACCTGTACAAATATATATATATGTGTGTGTGTGTGTGTGTGTGTGTGTGTGTGTTTATATATATGCCATGCACGTTAGTTTATTTATTTTATAGACAGCAGTTTTGTTTTACATTCAAATTAAAATTAAAATACGAGAGCTAGATACGATATGTTTGAGTTAAACAGCGAAACACACATACAAACTAAATATATCCAATAGTTTTGACCCAGATAAACTCTTGAGTACAAAGTGCAATAGTACAATAGTGTTGACTTTTTCGATAAACTCGAAAGAGATCAACAGTGACTCATCGATAATATGCAGCGTATTTTTTGACAGATATTATACCAGCCATTTGAAAGCTACTAAGGATGGCATCTGGTGTGATTACTTTACCCGATGAATTTATTCCAAAACTGGTGGAACAATTGTCAGAATACGGAGAGAAAGCTTTTGTAGTAAGTCACACATCCGGCTAGCTTCGTTTCTGCTGTAATTTAGTACCAATTCAAGCAAACGTTTTACTTCTACTGGTTCTAGTATAAATCTTAAACCAGAAATAAATTTCATAATCAACATAACTCGACATATCTAAAAGTTTAATTAATATACAGTCAGAATCCCTTAATCCGGACATCGTTTATCCGAAAAATCCACCACCATTATTGTCTGTGACGGATTTAGCTCCATTATCAATGACTTTAAAGTTGAATCTGACAAAATCGCGTTCCGACTCCGACACTTCATTTCGCTAACAGAATGTCACTTTTCAATGTAAATTAACTTCGATAATCCGACAACACGAAAATGTTGCCAAATATTTCCGCTAGTTCAGTCATGCAAGATACACCGACATGTTGTCAGTAATGGTTAATTAACCTGCCCACCCGCTATAATTGCTATATCGTAACCAACTACAACCGTCCTTGGTCATACATACCGACACCTGATGCTTCCATTGCCTGTGGCTGTCTCATAGCCAATCATAATCATTCATGGCTAATTACAAAAACAAATCTGTGATCTTTCCAATGAACAGATCATAAGTTAATCTGATGGACAAAGTGACACGATTATTTCTTTATAGTGTCTGTAATTAAAAAACATCAAAACGATCAATGGTTTCAATGTGCACGGTTATTGAATATTGGTTTAAATACAGAGGTATATATTTATGATTTAAGAATGTGTGACGCAGACTAGCGGTATGTCACGGATTCGATATTCCGACATTCTCGCTTATCCGACATATTATCATGTGACAAACCTAGTCGGATTAACGGGACGCCTCCGTACACTAGTTGGTAGCGCGTTGGACTACAGATCACTACCACCTGAGTTCGAATATCGGCGTGGCCATATCTAAAGGGTGTTTCATCTTTGACTTCATTTCATTACCTTTGGATGTCGCTTGGCCCATTTACCCTACCATGTGCACAAAGGTGACGATGAAACATCAATCATCATCAATCATCTTGTCGGATTAACCGATTCTGACTGGAATTAATTATAAGATGATGGAAAATGTTTATATAGACTTGATCACTTTTATGGAAAATTGTTGAAATTCTTCCTATCCTATTTTGATAAATTATAATTTCTATTAATAAATGTTTTTGGACACTTTTATAAATATTAATGTTTCAAAGATCTTAAAATAGGTAATTGAAAACTAACATATTTAGATTGCAGTTGAGAAAAGGATGTTATTTTTTTTTAAATTCTATGTTATATAATATAGTGCAAATCATATATTGACATCGAAGACGTGCTAGTTGTGTGAAGTATATTTGCATTTTTATTTTGTGTCGTATTATGGTAATAACTCCCAAAATTAAAAAGCAATCTTTTAACATTAAAGTGACATATTTACTAAAACCAGCTATTTAACTTATTTTTTAATAAGATTCCTACAAAACAGGTATTATTAAACTTCAAGTTTTCTGTTCCTTACAATAACGTTTTATAGTTGTTAGTTCCAATTTAGGCAAGCTAATTTTGTTATGTTCTGTAACCAAAAACCATTATGAACCGTGAAAACAATATTTTAAGGATTTGATAACTTACATAATATATCATTTGTTTTCAGATGACCAAGAATATTCGCCTTTCACTTTCACGTAAAAGGAAATTATCAGTGTACATAGATGCATGGCCGGAATTTACTACTGTTTTGGTGAAAATCACTGTAAGAAGTAGAGATATTGTTAATATTGAATATGGCTTAGAAAAGGGCAACAGATAGTGGAGGATATGAATTATTTTCAGATGCCAGAATTATTGAATGAACCTTTGCCTTTGTTCACAACGGACGTTTTGAAGTGTAGAAACTTCCTATTACTAAACGACAATTTCAATTGGCCATATGGGATTTATAGAGGTAAGTTAACATATATACTGATGTGGTACAGACTAAAATGAAATTAAGATTATCCTTATTTTCGGAATTCTGTTACAATTGTGTTTTATTAAATTTTTGGCATTTTGTTCAAGTTGTAGGCTCTGAAGCGCTTTCTGTTCTATCTGAGGTCGTCTTAGAAAAGGGGATTAATCATAGAATTGGACCAAATCTGCATTTGTTTCATGTCAGAAACGATTGGCTGCCTACTACTGGGTAAGTACACACTCTACATATGTTGTTATTGTTGTTGATATTACATTTTTTAAAAGCTGATAAACGTCTTGGAGAGACAGTTTTTTAAATCTGTTTAAAATGAAATGTAACAAAAATATTATATCTCCAGAATTGTGGCAGGAAAGAAAAACTTATTTATAAAATATTTTCATTAAGCATTGCTATTAATTATCAAGTATCTCATTTATGACAACTATCTTGTTATTTTGTCGCGTATGAAAGATTATTTAAATTGTTTAAATTCAGCTCATTTTAATTTGGTGTGTAATCCCATTATGTACACGTACCAGTCAACGACTTATATTTTATCGGTGAAATATTAAGCTATTCCAAAAATGGATAAACTTGGATGAGCATCAATTTGGAAATTTCTTTGATCCGTTTTTATGGGTTCAGACCAATATTTATTCTGTTGCTACCCATTTTTGTATTGGTACTCATTGTTTCCATGTACATAAAAGGAACTAATAACCGTTCACGGTATGATTTGAAATTGTAGTTTCATAGTTCATAGTTTTCCTATTTCATATTAAATATCAGAAGTGAATCTGATTTAAGTTAAACATCATAGTTTCAGCTAACACACAATATTTATTTTCCTTTGCTGGTGCATTCAATTTTAGATTTTCACTGCCATCACAATATCAAGAAGGAGTGTTGTTAAGCAGCGATGTAGCAACAGTGGTAGATGAATGGACTTATGCCATAATGGATGCTGAAGACTACGTGAAATACCTAATTGACAACTTTCCTTCAGTATGTATACGAGATGACAAAGGTATATTAGTTGGCTGGTTTCTTCAGCATACCTTTGGTACCCTTGGTATTCTACACGTAAAGGATGCTCACAGGCATCGTGGTCTTGCCAAATATATGGTGAGAAAACTGAGTGAGAAGATTCTAGAAAATAATCAATACGCATACGTCAATATACCGGAAACTAATGACGTGTCCAGAAAACTGCACGAAAGGTGTGGGTTCCGAATAACAGGTGCAACTTCTAAAATTATATATATATTAGGAAGGGATTCTGGTAAATATAATTTCCCTACAGACAAGCAAAATATCATGAAATAAACTGAGAAAGTCTATAAATATTGTGTTCCTAATTTTTATTTTATATATAAATCTACTCCTTTATCTTTGAAGGTCATATTTCCAGTCGGCTTACTATATTAATATTACATAATTGAAATGATAAGTAATTATAATTTATTTTTTATATAGCTAATGTATAAAGTTCCTGTCGTCTGGTCCTTCACCAACATGTCACTAGCTATAGCGTTTTGAGTGTGTTATGAGGACGAAAAGAGTGTTAATTCACTAAATTTTCTATCAATTATTTCTGGCATCGTAGACTTTATTGTTAGAAGAAGAATGAAAATAATATTTTGTTAATAATGATCAATCGCAATATAATAAACTCATGATGTTATTTACGGATAA
This sequence comes from Paralvinella palmiformis, assembly GCA_025642065.1. Taxonomy (NCBI): domain Eukaryota; kingdom Metazoa; phylum Annelida; class Polychaeta; order Terebellida; family Alvinellidae; genus Paralvinella; species Paralvinella palmiformis. The sequence goes on along the minus strand of JAODUP010000405.1, from coordinate 331,940 downwards.
TAGTTCGGTGTAATAATTATGTTTATTTAAGCTCTGTGTGTGTGTGTGTGTGTGTGTGTGTGTGTGTTGTGTGTGTGTGTGTGTGTGTGTGTGTGTGTGTGTGTGTGTGTGTGTGTGTGTGTGTGTGTGTGTGTGTGTGTGTGTCTATTGTGTACAGTATATGGCGGAATAACGCACTTACTTCTTATTTCACTTGTGACATTACACCTCTCCTCTACTTAGAAATAAACTATGCCATGATTTGGGGTATTACGAAATTCCTATTGAACTTATAGAAATTAATCAGTTGTCATGATCAGTTATTTGACATTACAAATACTTAAAACAATATCTATGGTATGTCTAAAACATAGAAAAATATTGTCATCGTTAATCATAAAACATAATACAAATTTAATATTTGAAATTATTTCTTAACGCATAGTCTTTAGGTACTTTGGCTAGGTAATGTTTCTTGAAGACATAGGGGGCCCCACAAGTATGTGGATCCATGCTAATTTGTGTATGTTAAGCACACTTAAGTAACCCTATACTCTGGGGTAGTAAGTACTAAACGGTTTTATTCAGGTCCCTCTTCACGCATGGACACGCTGAGCAGTTACCCGGAGACCACACGAGCATAGGGGCCCCATACTAATCTAAGTATGTTGTGACTTGCTGTGAGTGGTTACGTAGGTAGGGGCCCCAGTACACTGTTTTTGGCCGGGGGTCTATGGTGTGGTTAAAACGGCATTGGGTACCATAGCTGACATATTTCGACTAACGCTCAAGATGGTATATATTTTGAATGAATATGAATTCTGTTCGTTGTAAGCATGTGAAATACATTGGAAGTCAAAAATATTAATTAATTAGTTTCTTAGCTCAAGATACGTTCTGTCGATGATGTATTCAGGTATTCTTACGATGGATGTTTCAGTTCGCAATCAAATAGTTATATACCGTTGGGAAGAATTGGTAAATGTGCAACTTCGTCCATCGAACACGTTCTTTCAAATAGAATTCTAAGTCGTGTCTAAAACCGAATTTAAAATTCTTCATGATCAAATCGCTTGTCGTGAGACACCTAACATCAACAGGTTACTATTGAATTAACAACACAGATGGCGCTACGAGTGACCCATTCATCAACTGGCGATGATCTGCATTCATGAATTTAAATTCAGTTAAAATGTTAATTCAGATTTATTCACCTCATTTAGACTACTCCAAACTGAGTTACACAAAAGTAGCACCATTCAGGAAATTATAAAAAGCGACAATTAATGTGTATAATGTTTAAAGTAACTCAGTATTAAACGATTGTATACCCCAAATATTGTGTAAAATAATTTCACTCATAATAGTTATAATGTTACTAATAAGCAAATGTTCTGTGTTTAAGAAATTTTGTATTCCACTCTGAAAATATGTTTTTAAACAGTTGCATATACCTCAACGAGTTACAGAAAATACTAATTTTCACTATAAGTTTATTTGGTAACACTGAACAAATGAAGCATATCTAATTATGAATATCACAGAGTCCAGATTATGGCGGTGAATATATTCGCACGTGGGAATTATATACTAATATGTAAATCATTTAAGCAAAAGAAATTTGCATTTCTCGGTTTTTATAGTTTATGATTATTACACCATTTCGTTTGCTATTTCCGTTTCGATGTACAAATAAAAAGGAATACTATTTGAAATTTTATTTACTATTCATAAGTTCACAGCAGAAGGTAGCTTTTGAAAAAATATCGCTCATTATTTACGTCAATTAAGGAATTGCTGAACTGTATCAGCAGGAATGTTAGTGTACCTATTAATTGATCTAGCTAAAGGAATACGTGATAATAGATATATAAGGTATTAGAATCACATGTATAGCTGATATTCGCAAATGGATATAGATCAGCCAAGTAACTCAATCTCACTTTTATTAAGATTCGATTCAATTCGATTAGTTTATTTCAACATTCATAATACATAACTTTAATTAAATCAAACGCTTATAGAATGTTGAAAAGGAGGATGCTTGAAGCATTGGTTATATAATGCATCCCGCCTTAACATAGCATTAAAAACATTCATAACAAATTTAAAAATGAAAAGATGTGGAATAGCCAATATACATAATTATATATTTATGAAACAACAACAAATCTATACATATGTTTAATTTGAAATGATTAATTATCGTAATATTTAAGATAATATTTCAGCTACATGATTTGACCCGGACATAGATGTCTTTAAACCAGATTACTTGGTCTCAACATTAACGAAGGAGATGACTTATTTGATCTGCATACTTGATCTGCAAAGCCATACATAGCTGAGGCTCCGGCATACACTCATCATTTTGTTACGGGAGTTAAACGAAATTAAATGGGTTACAAAACAGTTCAATCTTGCACTTACATTTGTAGTAGCACTTATTAAAACAGTGCACGGCTTCTCTTATTTTCATATTTGAAGACTGGACTTTTCACGGTTCTTGGCATTATGAATAAGATATTGCGTCGCTTAAATTAAATGCTAATTTAAAAATAAAATGGACATATTCCATTCAACAATATGAATATACCATAGGGTGTGTTATTGATTCCACGTACTGACAAAACAAATTAATTCGGACTGTGAAGTGACGGTTAACTTTTCTAATTAAACAGATATTATCTATATATCAATCTTACTTTTATTTATGTAGACAGTTGCAGCTATTTGTTGGTATATTTCAGCATAACTCATAGGCATTAATTGTAGCTCATTAAATCGCCGTTATCAAGCTAGATAAATATATGTTCCAAAATGTTCTTACACAGTATTTAGATAAATCTAGTTATGTGGCTTACGTGAACAAACATCAATAAAATATCCAATCTAATTATTTCATTGAATTTATTTATAACTAAATTATGAAAATTTATTATTCAGTTGTATTTCTATCTCTTCTGGTTGTTAACATATATGTGGATATAAAGTCTTATATCCGTGGCAGCTATTTCGGAAACCAAAATGCCGGCCAAGAAATTGAAATGCCATCCGATTTTTTAATAATTAGGAGATAACAAATAAGTTGCCATATTCTACCCTTTGAACGTGAACACCTTAATTTTACACACACCTAGCTGCCATTAATTTATCTTGATATGCAGGTGATTTCGGGTGCTCTCCCTGTTTCATGATCAGATCATAAAACGAAAGAAAATCAATATATTTTAAATGACAAATTAAGAATTTAATTCTTATCAGTAAATCGATTGATCCTAGACTAGTGCGGTGACAGAAATACTTTAATATTCTCTTCATTAAATATATGCTGACGTATAAATTTATATTGCTCAATGTACGCTTTCAATGCAATCTGTTTTGTGTAATTTACTAATTTACTAAGGAACGCTAAATTACAGCTAACCAAATGTTCTACAATATTTGAATATGGTGTCAAAAACCAAATCTAGCACACACCCCTCAAACAAAAGGAGTTTAGATAATGACTTCAGATTTGAGAAAACCGATTTTGGTGTTAAACGTATGTCTTACACTTCCGGTTTATGTACCGGCGAATTATCGCGTTAAATAGTCAAGATCTAACAATAATATTAAATACAAAAACTATGTCATTACCTGGAAAATTACTAGGGCTTGGGGACCAGACTCATGGAGACCAAGAAAAAGATGCAAATTCCCTTCTGATGGAATTAGACAAAGGTATATTTGATATTTTAATTATGATAGTGGTACAGTCACAAGTTATGTGACAAAAATATTTAAATTAAAAATAGAGCACTGATTTCTAATACTCAATGAAGAACAAGAATTAAACATGCCAATGCTATCTGTTTCATGATTATAGCTAAAATATTAAGGAAGTTAGACGTTTTCCTTTTTCAAGATGTTGGATTTATGACTACTTACTTAACATGGAAATGAAAGGGAAGCTCTGTGACCTTAAATGCAATTTTCATAAAAATGTTGATGACTCTCTTAATACTCAGTGAAATTTCTTGTCTAAAAAACATTGATGTCTAAAAATACTATTGATGTCTAAAAAACTAATCGATGTCTAAAACACTAAATGATGTCTAAATAATTAAAGGCTGTTGTTACGTATCCGAGCATTGGAATCATGTTTGCTGATGATAAAGGTCAGAACACTCTACACGTGTGTGCCAGATTTGGGAGTTTCCGGTGCTCCGACGCGGAACAACAAGCTGAACATCGGAATCGTGTTTGTTAGTAATAAAGATCTGAGCATTCAGCATCTGAACCAAGTTCATCAATGTTCTTATAGTGATGGGAACTTATCTGTAATTACTGCTATTAGCATTTAATAAAGATATTAGATCAAGTCTATTAATAGACATTATAATCAGATTAAAAAGAAAGTCTAACATTTATAAGAAATGTAGTATTTCATGGTTCTATTTATTCACATTTTTCTGTTCTAACTGGGGTTTTTTAAAGGCAGTATTTTTTCAGGAAATTTTCAGATTTTGTCAAATTCAAGGAGATTTCCAGGACCTGAAAAATGAATTTGTCTAGGTTTTCTAGGACACGTAGGAACCACAATTATTTGTAAAGCTGCACAGTTGTTCTATCTTCTATTTCTTTGATTTTCGTTTGTACCTCTTCAAAGCTATTTAAAGCATATTCTGCTTTCAACCCAAATGTAAGGGTAACTAGACTACTACGTGCTCGGTCGCCATATTTGAGCAGAAGTAAAAGCCAAAGAGGAATAATTGGAACAATATCTAAATAACTAACTAATGTCTAAAAAAATTATTAATGTCTAAAAAACTAAATGTCAATATTGAAATAAGTAACTCATGTCTAAATAACTAACTGATATCTAAGTAACTAACTGATATCTAAATAACTAGCTGATATCTAAATAACTAACTAATGTTAGCAATATCTAAAAAAACTAATTAAAAATTGATGTCTAAAAAACTAATTGGTCTAAAAAAACTAGAGCTCATTTTCTATAATCATATACAGTATACGGTTATAGAAACTGAGCTCTTTATGTTTGTATAATTTTCTTTATTAAAATACCATTTTTTTAATGAAAGTACCTACACAGTGGTAGCTGATAGATCTCACACTGTGTGATTATACATTTTGAATTATGTCAATAGGTATCATGTAAAGAAAGTTATGCAAATTTTAATCCAATAAATCTAACGAATTTATGTCACCAGTTACTATTTATTAGCATTGCCGTAATTGTGACCGTCATAATGATAACACCCGGGAGACTAATTAAAAAATTAACGTCAGTAGTAATGTTTTTTTTATCTTTAAGTACAAAACTTCTTAATCTCCTCACAAGTCGACAAGGAATTTATAACTAAAAATATCAACGCCACATTTTTGCGGCCTCTGGATGAATTAGTGCACGAAACTGTATATTACTAATAAAGTTGTTCTTTGGAAGGAAAAACCCCTGAAAAACATGTTGGTGACATTATTTTTGTTGGCAAATGGTTATTTATTTGAGTAATAAGCATCCAAAAATATGCTGTACATATATTTCAATGTCAAATCATGAAAATGGCCATGAATCAGTTGATAAAGTTGTTTATTTACAAAAATGGCAACATGTGATCATGTTAAAGAAATGAAAAAAGGGTAGCAAAAAAATCCAAGAAAGGGAGATACCCTCTTGGTGCCATTTCCAAGCAGCAGTCACAGTCGGCCAGTTTATGAAAGTGCCTACACTGTGCCAGTGGTAGATCTAGACCTACTCAGCTACTATATAGCCACAGTGTATTCTCAGCCAATTCTGTAACTGTAGAGTGTTGTAGGTCTAGATTTAGTGACACTGACTAGCCTACCTGAGTAAACAAACGAGAACAGGAATATGCCAACCTCAAATGTAGTCGCCCGTCAGTTATTTTCATCCCATTTTATATTTGACCTTGTAAATCATCATCTTTGTTTGATATTACTCAATCATCAATGCTATATTACTTTTGTAACATGACTACACATTTTGGAAAAATATTTGTTTGTTTTTGTTACTTAATTTAATAAGAGCTTTAAATTTGTAATAAAAGATCATTGTACTATTGAGCTCCCGTGAACTATTAAGCACATTGCGCTTAGTAGTATGGGATGGATTTGCCCTAAGGATCTCAGGTTCTATCCCTTCAAAAAGGGTTGGGTTTATGACTCATAAACCTAACCATGCACAATAGGAAGCTTGTACAATTCATGGAATGTGTACCAGTTCCTTGGAACTAGATTCTATTATAACCAAGTGCCTCATTGTGTGGCACAGGCACGGATTGGGACAAGTAAGTTAGTGGCCCACTAACTTTCAATGTTAGCGGGCCTGAAAGGGAAGTGGGGTGAGCTAAATGCCACAGGGGATGCCATAAGCCCCCTGAAAAACTTTGGATTGGACCTTTTGAGACTGATTCTCGTGCATATTTCAAGTAATATGAGGTCTTTTCAGGAGGGATTTGGAACCAACAACCATACTGACTGGTGGCAAAATAACATAATCTAGAACAAGACTGTATTTAGCTCAAATAGAGAAAATATACATGTCTGACTGTCAGATTTAAATATCAATTTTCAAAAGTCTATGAATTAATTCCTCCTCCAAATCAACATCCAACTTCAAACCAGTGTCATTATTCCCCACCCCAGCATCTTCATCTGGAACCTGAGGACTAACTCACTAAGATCTCCTGAATGTTAGGTTGATCTGCAGGGCCGGATGTTGTCTCACCCTCCCAGTGTCTAAAAAAAGATATATTTAAGGGCCCCATTGAATTTAAAAGACCCACTCCAACTAGAGGGGCCCCAAATACTGTTTCAAATTAGTCCAGAGGAGCCCCATTAAATTTGAAAATATACAAATCTCATTTGTTCTTATAATATCTAATTTTTTTGTTTTATCAGCAGCCCCAAAGCTAGAGGGTGCTTGGGGCCTCTTTAGTCTTTAGCTGCCCATACTAGGCCATATGTAAATTCAGTGCTATTGATTTGAAACGATATGTAAAAAATAAAAGCGTGTGCCTTGCTCTCCACCCTGATTATTGCCAGCTTCTGCTGGGTAAAGTTATACTATAACCATGGTTTTCCAGCTTTCTATGTAGCCAAGAATCCTAGTCTACACTTTGTTTTCTCATATTCCCTTTGGATATTGAAAATTTCAGCCTTCGTCTTGACTTTTTTGGTGGGCAGCGGTGAACAATTCAGAAAATGCAGCATCTCTGGGTGATTTTTGCTAACATCAAGGTCATTTACTCCAAACACAAGTGAGAAATCCCATTGACCCAAACAAATTTCTGTGGATAAATTATTCGATGTGAGCCAATGACAAGATTCCATATATGTGGTATCCTATATGCTAATCCTACAAAAAGTGGAAAACATGTAATTATAAACATACGATAGTGATTCTAAATATGTGAATTGGACGGTTTAATCCAGAATTGTACAACCCAAGTCGTAAAATTATGGCTTCAACCATCTGATTCGATTGTCCAAGCAGGCTTTCCCAAGAAAAATGGGTCAGAAGGTGAGAAAGGTGTCTGAAACACATGGATACTGCAATGTCACATACACTAAATGAAATCTCGGCTTTGTCACAAATTATATCGCAGTCCAAAATAGTGTGGTTGTCCGACAGGTAAATATTTTGAATTAAATGGTTGCCCTTACCAACAAATAATTACCATGGGCAAGTTGGCGACCACTGATTTTCAGCCCTTGTGTGGTTCTGCTGTAAGTCCAATTTACATTTACCTACATGTTACACCATCAAAATCACCTACTAGGTGACTAGATATGAAACACAGATCTGTGTTTGTGGGATGATTCCTGAGGAAGTCGCTCCTCTGTTAATGTTATATGTCCAGATGTTACCATTTCTAAGGCTAAACAAAACATATCACACTGGAAACACTTACATTTTCAGACAGAATTTTTAAAAATCAAGGGAAAGTACATATTTGGGATCCATATTGGTTCAACTGTTTTTATCATGCAAAATTAATATTAATGATTATTAATATGCCAATATAAATGGATTTTATTAACTTTATTCCAGGCCTAAGATCAGCCAAGCCTGGTGAACAGTGTGAAGCAATAGTTCGTTTTCCAAGGCTCTTTGAGAAGTATCCTTTTCCAATACTGATCAACTCAGCCTTCCTGAAACTTGCTGACTTGTTCAGAGTTGGGTAGGTTTCATGATGTTTATATAAATGGGTCAGCTTTACCATTTTATTGTTAAGAATGAATTTCTTTCCTTTCCTACATTAAACATATATTTCCAGAATATTGTTAAAAAAACTATTTTTACATATAATGCATATGTGCCATCATTGGTGTAAATGTTTAATTTTCAGATCTAATTTTTTGCGACACTGCATCCTCAAAGTCACTCAACAGAGTGAGAAACATCTGGACAGAATCCTTAATGTCGATGAATTTCTACGTAGGATCTATATGGTGATGCACAGCAATGATCCAGTAGCTAGAGCTATCACGTTAAGGTTTGTTTAATATGTTTGTTGACACCCCAGTCTAGTTTAAGAGAAGATCCATAGGCAGATTCCATTTTATCAATTCCACTCATTTCCATTTTGTCAATTCCACATCAAATTTGTCAATTCCAATTTTACCTATTCTTTTTTTACTTGCTACTTTTTACCTAAATTAATGGTTATTTAAGACATGTTGATAAAACCATTTTGATTTATTGGTGAGTCTTGACAGCTTTGGCTGATGAAATTAAACAGCTTCTAACTTTTAAATAACAGCATTTATTCTGAAAACATGACCGGGTCTAAACACTTTTGACTACCATCATCTGTCTGGATAACTGACAGTGTCAAGTTAAATGGTGTTTTATTCGTGTGTGCGAGGCCAACTTACAAATGACCTCATAATTTTTACATTTGTGACAACATAAAGATCAGTCAGTTTTAATGTCGGTGCGCGAACTGTATGAATGTACAGTAAACCCAGCTAGATATTAATATTCCATATCTATCTTCTATCTTTTACAGAACACTTGCCCATGCTGCACACATTATATCTGAGAGAAAAAATGTTCATCACAGTATTATCAATGGCCTTGACTCTCGTGATGCTGTTGAACAGGAAGCGGCCATATTTGCAGCCTTATGTTTTGCTGCTCAGTCAAAGTGGGTATTTCTTATCTACACAAACGCCCAATGTTATTCAGTTGATAGGGTTGTCAAAGCTTTTTTCTAGACTTACTGAATTTGGAATGGGCTGTGTAGCATTAATTTTGTTATAATAAATTTCCTTCAGCACTAGGTGATTCATTTTGCTCAGTTCTAAATATAATACGAGATACTGTATTAAGTGCTGTAAGTGTATGAAATAATGTAAGATGGCTTCTACATGGATGCCTTCAGAGTCTATATCGCAGCATTGCCATAAAAGTTTTCCACCTTTCGGTCAGTTTTGCCGCAACAGACTATTTTTGGGCTCGAGCAAGGAAAAAATGGTTAAAAGTCTGCCAATTCCTCTTCTGATTCATCCTGAAGGAAGTGAATGAATAAATTTCCACAGTTTTCTGAATTAATATATATATTTCTCTGATTAATTTGTGTTATTTTTTAAGAAATTTTGCAAATGGCATCTGTACAAAACTTGAAGAGATGATCAAAGGACTTGTGACACCTGTTGGTATGAAGCTCAAACTGATACCAATCTTTCAACATATGCATCACGATGCTTCCATGGCCAAGAAGGTAAGTGATTATTCTCGTATCAGATTTTATGTTTGTTGATGTATAATGACACTCAGTTTAGCACCAGAGCAAATCTTTTTCATCTTATGAATGTGTAGTTTATGTCATAGGTGTCTGAACTAGTAACTGTAATTATTATTATTATATACCATATTTATATAGCACTCTTTTCATAAATTATATCAGGTTCAAGACAAAAGTGCTTTACCATACAAGACATATAAACGTAAAATGTTAAAATGACATGGAATAATATATATTAAATGTAAAATAAAATATTACAATATAGTGATGATTAATTTTTTGACGTAATAGTATGATTTAAAAAAAAGACAAATCAAATAAACTTAATCAGCTAAATTAAATAGTTATAATATACTGATATAACAATATATCGAACTGCTATTAACTAAAAGATAATAAAAATAGAATATAAACATGTTATATATACACATTATTAAGAATGACTAGATTTGTTCAAGTGAACTAGAAAATATTGTGTTTTTAAAGTTTTTTGAAAGGCTCTGTTGTCTTAGATTCTCTAATATCAGCAGGCAGTGCATTCTAGAGACTGGGTGCTGCATAAGTAAAACATCTGTTGCCATATGCTGTGGTCCGCATCTTAGGTACTACCAATAGTTGTGTATTCTGGGTTCTTAGAGTCCTGCCTGATGTATACATCTGTAACATGTCTCTCAAATACACAGGAGATCGATCGTGCAATGCCTTATGCATGTGAACCAGAAGTTTAAATTGAGCACGGTATTTTACTGGCAGCCAATGGAGTTTCTTTAACACAGGTGTGATATGATTATGTCTAGCTGTTCTAGTCACAATGCGAGCTGCCGTGTAATCAGTCTTACTGCAATTATTTGTTCCAGTAGAAATAGATTTGTACCCAAAATAAATGACATTATGTAGAATGTTTGTTGAAACTAGTACTTTAGATCGTAATATTGGAGTTTTTATGTGGAATGCTTGTTAAAACTCTTCTTACATAATAGTGGAGTTTTTATTTGGAATACTTGTTAAAGTATATTTTTATTTAGTTCAAGATGCTATTTTACTTTCTACTTTAATAACAGAACAAATCAAAGTGATATCATATTGAAATAATGTGTAGATCAAGAGAAAAGGATAATTGTAGTACCTTGAAGTTTAGTTAGGACTGATAATACATTACTAGACTAATTAATAATGTGTTAATTAATGCATTAACTAGTTAATTAACAGTTGTTTTTCATAATGGGATTTATCTTCCCAAATAAATCAAGATACTAATATAAAATAAATGTTAAATAAATCTTTTCTTTAATATACAACATGGGGGTGACACTAGAGAAAAGCTGAGGAGTTTGTTCCACCTAAACACACAAAATCAGGCCTCGACATTAATGGTTGTCCGGGACAACCAAACTATGTAATTGGACAAGTAAAACCACATGCTTGGTTGTCCGCTGTGTCAAGTCGTATTTTCGATTGTTCTTGAGTCAATGTCAGTAACCACAATTATCACAACATGCGTCTACCAATACAAAACAAATTCAAAATTTCAGACAAGTGATTTTTTTTTCGGACAAGTAAAAATGAAGTGTGACTTGTCCGACATGACAAGTGGCAAAAAAAGTTAATGTCAAGCCCTGAAAACTTGTTTGCTTTACCTCCTCCCTTTGGTTACCGAAGAGAATGGTCCAGAACCCACCTTAATCTCTCAACATATATTATTGCATAGGAAGGTTGAATGGCCATACATTTAAAAGATGAGAGACCTCTTAAGTATCAATTTGATGATGATATGCCAGTAGATTTGTCTGTTGGTAATAGTGTCTCTGTTTGTAGGTTTAATCCACCCCCCTGAAAGGAGGTATGTTTTTAAGCCATTAAATGTTGGGAACATTCATTCGACTTGATTAGAATTCCAAAAGTATATTCCTTGGGACGTATTAGGATCATCTGTTGGAGTTCGGTGATCTTCCCCAGTAATAATTATTACCATCTGATGTAGGTAGTTAATTATTGCATTATAATCTATCATTGTCACCAGGATGTCATTATTCTTTACTATGGGGAATCTGTAACTCCTGTGTTAATGAACCAGTCCCTATTCAACTTGGTTTATGTGTATTTTAATCCTACTTATAAGTTCCTTAAATAAAAAGATTAGATTGCTGGAGTAAGAGACACAATTTTAGTTTCAAATATTTTTTCTAGAATACAGTTTGGTTCAGAATTATAAGAGAGAGTGGTCAACTTGACCTGTTAGTGACAGGATTAGCTGCTTTAATAGTTGAACTGTCAGTTGTCTTTGTGACATGAACATGGTAATTGTTAGATAGTAATGAACAAGCTTTGTGTGTATGTGTGGAACCCTTTCATCTAAAGTGGGTCGGTCCCATAGAATTGTTTCCTCCTATTGAAACCCCTAATGTAATATATCTAAATCCGAATTAGAAACGATGAAAAGTAATTTTATTCTCATCTGAAAGCAGCCTCATACATTTTCAATAGATGGAGAACTTCTAATCTCCTCTGCTACACTAAACACAAAATTGCCACGTGATTTAAGCTAAGACACCGATACCACAAGTTATAACTGATTAATTGGTATGAGTTTTTGGAATGACTTTCTGATGGACAGCAATTTATATACCAGTAGCTATCTCGGTATATTGCCATCGATTGATATATAACACGTTAACAGAATCTTGAAGTAAATATGGTGTCTCACCCTCACCGGTGGTCTATGTGTTTTTTGAAGAATTGGCTTGATCTGATCATATTTATATAAATCTTTCACTATACCAGCTCCATCTTTCTAAATTTACATTATGCATTTGATATGATATAAACTAGGGAAGTATAATATTCTATGTGAGATGTAGCAAAAGCTTGCATCACTATAACAAATCATTTTTGTGTCAAGAATGAGTTTTAGATGGTGGATATTTTAAGCAGCCGGATACTTGTGTGATGTTTTGATTTATATTATTAGTGTGTTTTAAATTCGGGTTCCCAAAAAGTAATTCAAAACCTCCCCAGCAACTGTCCAGTCTCTTTCTCCATAAGAGGATGAATGTATCGATCAGGAATGTGGAGAACTCTTCTACTAATGGGGTCCCCTGTGATAAGGTGCTGGATATAGTTGATATAGTTGATACCTTCTCACAGAAGAGAGTAATAGAACAATGAGATAATTCATCTGTACATAATGTTAGGATCCCAACACTACCTGCTAAATGAGTTCAGACTCTGTGTACATGCCTTTAAGTGTTTAACATAAACATGTAGGTCTACATGATGTCCAGTGAAGCTGTTGTCTTGTTAATATGACATGTTTTATTTGTCTTTTTTCTGACTTTTTAATTAAACTTTAGGTGATGAATCTCTGTATGAAGACATTACTACCTTGTTACCCATCACGAGCCTTTACCCAGGTCACGTTACACACTATGTCACTGCTGGCAGCTGAATCATTACTCGACATACCACAACAGGTTATTACTGGTGGTGTGTGTGTGTGTGTGTGTGTGTGTGTGTGTGTGTTATGAAAGGATTATAAGGTGAGCATGCGTAAATTAATTTTACTAACTGTTTAAGTTTGTAAATATTTGCTGTGTATATGTTACAGTTAATCTGTATACATTTTCAGGTAATACATCTATTGCTAACTGAGATTTAATACACATTACCTACCTGAAAATTTCAGGTAATGTACATATTACCTGATTATACAGATTAACTTCAACATATATATATATATATATATATATATATATATATATATATATATATATATGATGAAAACAAGCTTGTTGTTATGGCTCACTATATACACCATAGTATTATAATCAGTAATTGTTATTCTGCTAGATCTCATTATATTAATTACCATCATCTGCATTTCAGGTTGAGTTGCTCATTCAATATTTGGTGTCTGACTCTCGGAAGGCAATAAAGATTATGGCGTTAAAAGATTTATTACTTTTAGCTCATCAGAGTCCTCATGTTTGGTCTGAGAACAACATACAGGTAAGAGAGAAAATGGGACATTTTGAACATCTGCTAAAATTTGAATATGTGTTTCGCTTTTAGTTATTTAGTCTACAATTTTGTATAGTTCCTATTCATCAGTAAGTGCCTTGTTGTTTTAAGTTATTTGACACATGAGCTCTAGCAATAATTTCTTTTGTTGAAATCAGTCAGTCAGCTGAGCATATAATACAAATTCTTGTTCTCATTTTAATATCACACATCTCCCTGCCAGCAGGATTTGTTAATAATACCTGAAGGCATTATTATACCACAACATTATTGAGTGATACGTAATTATTTATCTTGCATCAGTTATTGTTATCTTGCATTTTGGATGCATTTTCAGTTTAGAAAATGGAGCTGAAGAACTGATATTGAAAACCCAAATGGAAAAAATTTAGTTTGTGCTAATATAGATTAACCCAGAATATGACTACTTATCAGCTTGTATTGAATGTGGTGGTTAGGTGATTAGTAATGAGCCAATTTATTATAAATCAGTGGAGTGCTTAAAACGTGCTTAATGGCTTTATTTGTCACTGAGTTCAATTGGGGCACCTCCGTGGTCTAGCGGTAGCGTGATGGACCACGGATCACTACCACCCATGTTTGAATCCCGGCATGGGCATATCTGAAGATTGTTTCATCTTTCACTTCGTCTCATTACCTTTGGAAGTCGCTCGGCCCATTTAGCCTACTTGTGCACAAAAGTGGCCGTAAAATATCAATCATCATCATCACTGAGTTCAATTGTTCAGGCATCATTAACAATGACAAGTTGGCATAATGAGATGCGATGACCAGTTATGACCAGTCATGGGGTCTATTCAATTCCGGAATTGATTATTTAAAAAAATGGAACTGGAATTGATAAATTTGGAATTAAAGTTTTCTACAAAATAATTAAATCCACAAATTAATTTACCATTTAATTTTTTAATTCAGAAATATTTCTTCCATGACAATCCCACTTGAAATATAAACTACTCAGAGTACCTACTCGTGGTAAAATTAGTAGGTAAAAAGAGTCAGTAAAAAACAGAATTGGAATTGATACATTCGGAATAGATAAATTTGATGTGGAATTGGAATTGACAAAATGGAATTGACCCCATGTCTGGTTATGATATCTTAGAGATTCGCCAATTATAAATACTGGACACAGCATCAGTTTTATTTTATACATCACAACACACTACATCATGGATAAGATGATAGATTGATTGATGTGAACAACACAACATCATTTAATACAAATTACACTGTCTGGTGGCTTCTTAGCACTCTTTTTTTCATCATCTTAATGTAAATAAACAAATTAATTGTTAACGGATTGCCAATCATTTCTCTATATCAATGAAAGGGCTGTGGAAAAGAGTTTGATATTATATAGCTTAATTACAAAAATTGTTATTTGTATCATTGGAATAAATATATTTCAAGTGACCAAGAGTCAGTGATAAAATGACAGAAACCAGTCTATGAAGAATTATCTTATTAATATTTAATAAATGTGTCATCCAGTTGAAAAGGCTTGTTTATTCAAATTGGAAAATGCTGAGATTTACAAATACTACGGACACTTCCAGATCCAGATATTGGCATAATATCCAGGAAGTACTATAATTGTATTCCTTGTGATGCGACTGTGGCATTATGATGATATATCCAGTTATGTTGTAGGTGTTGTGTAAAACTGGACTCTCTACTCCTTACTGTGGCTTAAAGATTGGCATACTTAAGGTGCTTACTGCCCTTTCAGGATCTGTAGCCGTGGCCAAGTTCTCAGCTGATCCAGGTTTGTACCATTATCATGGACGTGTGGCATCAATTGTTAGCATCAATGATGAAGTAACAATAGTAAATATATAGCAACAAGTATATATAGTTATGGTGTCATGTTTATTGTTGTGATACCTAATGTGATATGTTCACTTATTATTTTTGTCCATTGTTTATTTAACTAAAGATTTTATTGAGATATCTTTCATATTTTGAAACAACAGTTTTTCTTGGGCTGGGACACTACTGCAAATTGTGGGATATGACATAAATGTACATATATATATATATATATATATATATATATATATATAATAAATTAGTATTGTGAAAGCGGAGTATTTATTATCATCAACATCCAACATACCATAACAATAATGAATACTATGAGTGTACACCATAAACAGATGACATGCGAGTCATATAGTTGAGAAGAATTTATTAGTTTTATTAATATGATTGTTTTCATATCATCAGATGTTTACTCTTTCATTTAATCTAATCAAAGATTTCATTATTTGTTTGTGAATGTAGAGTATATATGGTGAACCTTCATTTTTACTTACTATATGTCAGTAGGTGATACTCTTACTTTAGATATAGTCAGGTATCATTTCACTGCAATGTCTCTTCTTCTGTTTTGAAACATTTAAGTGGTTCTACTCTGTGTTAACTATCCTGTTATGAATGTGGTAAAAATTAATATGGCACTATTCAGGAACCTGGAACACAAATTATTATTTAGCTGAGTTTAGTTAAATTCTTCGTATGTTTTGTTTGTATTTGAAATGACAACTGGTTGTTTGTGATTTTCCTATCCCTGTCTCATGCTCTCCGACAAAAGACTTTGGTTTGGTTATTATTAAAAATCACAATTTTTAATCCATGTGGTAGTGCTACTAGTACGTATTTCAATTCAACACAACACAATTATAACATAATTACATACATACATACCTACCTAGATATTGACACATCTTACCTAGTCACTATTTTTATTAATTATTCACTGTCACTGTTCCTTCTATTGTGATCATCTTAATTTAATCTCATTTAATTGTACTTTTGATTATCTTTACTGTAACTGCCAGTGCTCAATATTTTTATGGCTACTTTAACTTCTTGGTTTAAATTAGCTTTAAGAAACTTCTGGCATATATTTTATGTTCCAAATGTTCTAGAACACCGAATGACCTAATTTAAGTTATTAAATTCCAAGCATCCATTCTTATTCCTTAATCTTGGTATCATTAACTTGTGGTCAGTGTGTGTGTGTGCATGTGTATGAAACCAGGTTGTTGCACTAGTCCTAAACATCAAGATTCTCTTGTCTGTGTTTGTTTATTTCTTTAATGATACTGTTACCTGATTTCTTTATCTCTCAGAGAGTGAGGTGTTACTATTCTGTAACCATTGCTGCTATGATACGTACCTGTTGATGTCAGCATATGGAGCGCAACTCTTTACCCACATAGCTATACACAGAGCCAAAGGTAATACATAACCAAATTAGTCCTTGGTGTATTGAGCATAATTTCCATCATAATCGTTCTTCCTCCTATCATATATACTCAGGTATAAGTCATACTTTTTATACTCCGAAATTGATACCAAAATCATGTGTGACTTATACGTGGTTGAGACTAAAATGGAAGGTATATTTGGAATTATTTATGGGGAAATTCAATAATAATGTTTTTCAACTTTAATAATGAAAATGTGAATAATAAACAAATTGATTAGGTGTGTTTGCTTTTATCTTCCGAAGCCAAATTCAATCATGATGACTGCCATGATTATTTAATCCAAAGCACTAATTAGTGACGTGGTCACAAAGACGTGTCATTACTATTGAAATATGTCAGCATGTGTAATTGAATGGAATGGTAAATGAGGCCACTCAAAGAATGACAATAGAAGCGACATCAAAGGAAAATGATAACAACAAAGCCTGTGTTAATTACTTCCTAAGCTGGAACATAGGAACTACTAATATGAACCTACTCACTCTTCAAACAGCTTTGCAGAAATGTAATACTATAAATGAGATATTATTTTTCATAACTTCATATACTTGTTATATTTACCCAGCGACCATGTTCGGAAATCTAGAATGAAAGCAATGCGCATATGATGCAGAGTTTAAACTGAAAGTTGTGCGATATGCTGACAATTGTAATAACAACAGGCAGAAGGCTCGGGAGTTCAGTGTTTCAGAGAAACAAATGCGAGACTGGTGAACAGCCATGCTTGACTTAGCCAAGATGCCACTAGCGAAGAAGCCATGCAGAGGGAGGAAGCCATCCTTTCCTCAAGAAGAACAAGAATTGAAAGACTAGATGTGTGAGCACAGACAATAGGGTTATGTTGTTACCTGTGGCACTATCAGAATGAAAGCAAAACAGATGATCAACAATGAATCATTCCGTACATCAGCAGGGTGGTGCACACGTTTCATACACCATGATAAACTGATATTCCACGCTCATCTCACCAACAAAGTGAAACAATATACAGCCCACAGCCACAACATAGATATCACCATCATTATTTTGGGGGGGGGTCTAGGCATTGAAATATTCGACGGCCACTTGATGTGTCCGTCAATCTTGCTTATTTTAGTGAGTCTTATGTGCAGGTATGACTCCAGTGGACTTATTGGTCCTAGAAATAGGTGTGTCTTATACGCAGATGTGACTTATACCCGAGTATATACGGTAGTTATTTGCCTCATTCATAATTTATTCACTACTCACTGAATTTGAGAAATAGAATATTTATGTAGTGTCATCATGTTATCATCATATTTCTCTAATTCTGATCTATTAATGTATGTTTAACAAACTTCCACTTATTTATTGTTATTTGTCACTCCCTATACACTATTCATGTGTCACACTTATTGTTATTTGTCACTCTATACACTATACATTATTATATACCATATTTATATAGCACTCTTTTCATAAACTATATCATGTTCAAAGGTGTCTTATTATGTGTCTTATTTATTGTTATTTGTCACTCCCTGTACACTATACTTGTGTCACATTTATTGTTATTTGTCGCTCTCTATACAGTATACATGTGTCACATTTATTGTTATTTGTCACTTTCTATACACTATACGTGTGTCAGGTGGTGATCAAAGTCTGGTTGAGGACTGTGGCTCTGTCTTAGATATGATGATAACATTAACGAATGAACCAGATAAAAATGCTGATTCAGCTAGAAAGTGAGTACTGATGTGTTTCTCATCACCGACTCTTTGTTGTTTGTATTTTGTTTATTTGATACAGTTTGGTCTTTCAGATATGTTTTATTATTATCTAATGGAAATATGTTTTTAGCAATTGATTAACAAGTAGAAACAAACTTTATTTTGTCATTTGATTTTTTTATTCCAGATAATATTGAGCTGTATTGTTCAGATATGTAAAGCTTGTCCATCCCTTAATGATCGCTTCATTGATGCTTTGATGTCCAGTATTGCTACAGGACAAGGTACTGTGTTTACTGTACTATTAGCTACACGTCAGTGTTTAAGTCGGACGTCTGTGTTTTAATTTTCTCCTCCATGGATAAGTTACTCCTGAATACAAGACACACTTTCTCACACCTTCATAAAGTGAGATCTAAAATCCTTGTCATCTCACTAACTTCTATAACCGTGCAGCCTTAATTACTTCAAAACCTCGTTTTAAGTCACCTTGTAACCAAATTATTTTCACTGGTTCTCTGAAATCATTGCTGGTGGCGGCGATTATTGGCTGAAGTAAATCATTTACATCAATTGCATTCTTCAATTTTTCCATTTTAATAGCTTGCACAGTTAATTGATTTGTTTTAAGTGAAGTATTTCATTCATTGTCATGTTTTGTGGGCTGTTATTCTCACACAAATCTACAAAGCTGTTGTTAAAACTAAAATCACAGGATCTATTAATAAAACAAATAAGGCTGTTGTTAATTTTTTTCTTATTTGTTGTATTTATTATGATAAAGTATAACTCCAAACTCCAATTTGTCGTTATTGGCTGCTGAAAATAGTTAATACACATATAAATCACTTGGAAATGTATAAATAGGACATACCTTTAGTAAAAGGTAGATTTTTCAATGTGAATAATACAGTAACTTCAGACAAACTTCATCTTACAATCCTGTGTAGTGTTTACTGATTAAAGAATGCTAGGAAAAAAAGTGTGACAAAATTTATTTGTATGACATCTCATATTTCCTCAGCGGACAGAGGAGTATTTTTCTAGAAGCTTTTCAGGAAGTGATTTGCACCCGAGTGCCCTGAGACAGGAACAGGCTGTCAGAAGACGTGAAGAACGTTTAATGATTTTAACAGAATTTAAGACCAGAACTTCTTTATTGAACCACTTAAACTTTGTATAAT
This sequence comes from Paralvinella palmiformis, assembly GCA_025642065.1. NCBI lineage: Eukaryota > Metazoa > Annelida > Polychaeta > Terebellida > Alvinellidae > Paralvinella > Paralvinella palmiformis. The sequence goes on along the minus strand of JAODUP010000405.1, from coordinate 311,988 downwards.
CAGTATTAAATATTGAGAATGATAAATGCTTGAATGCTGTTATATTTTATGCAAGCTGAGTGAAGGACTTACCTCAAATGATGTGATATATATATATATATATATATATATATATATATATATATATTGTTTTCTATATTCTCACAATCATGCTTTCTTGATTTTATTTCTTTAATATATCTTGATACAGGTCCAGAACGGCTGTCTTTGTGTCATTGTTTATCAGCACTTGGTAGTCATCATGGAGACATGATGCCATCACTTGTACCCGATCTTCTTGCTACACTAGTTAATGTTGGTGATGAATCTGAGTCTAAGTCGAAGAAGGAGATTATTGTGAGTTAGTCAAAATATTAGTAAATGTCAAATTAAGGAAAGATATTTATTAATATACCTATAATATGCATATAAAAATGCTCTCTCTCTGTGTGTGTGTGTGTGTGTGTGAAATTAAATTAAAATACACTCACATATATATATATATATATATATATATATATATATATACTGTATATACTCGTGTATAGGCTGCACTGGTGTATAAGCTGCACCAGGTTTTAGGACCAATAAACCCCCCTACAGTTGAACCTTTGTATAAGCCGCACTAAAATCAACAAATTTATTCAAAACCTAAAAATTTGTCATCATCTGTGTTATCTGTTCATGTGTCATCATGTCATCATACATCTCGCTTTCTTCGTCAGGGTCGATTTAATCCCAGGCTGTTTTCACCCACTGTGTGATAATAGGTAACAACAGCTGCTTCAGCTTGTCTGCTGCTGTGCTTTTGTTTCCGTAATGCTGTTTGAAGTAGTTTATTAGTAGTTCCCATGTGCCAGCTTTGGAAGTAATTAACAGTATATAAACCATTGTTTGCTGTAATCGTTTTCCTTTGATGTGGCTTCTATGGTCATTCTTTGTGTGGCCTCATTTGCCGTTCCGTTCAATCACACATGCTCAGACATTTCGATACATCTTAGATAGACCAAAAATTAAATCTGCCTCTAATAGTTTATGGAGGGGGCTGTATTGGCCATAGTGCGGCCGTTTTCGTATCACAACCGATTTGAACCTACACCTTTTATAGGATCAGATTATCGTACTTTACTGGATTTCTGTGCTTTCTGGATCCCTGTGCATCAAACAGATTAATTGCAATCCGGATCATTTGACACCTCTAGATAATAAATCATGTGCTGGCCGTTCCCAGTGACCAGCGACAGTCTGACCCCGACTACATTACCTATAAATTATTACGTGACAACAGGCTGACACCACGCTACTCACTGGCGGTTATCACGATTAAAACACACATAATTAATTTGTTTGTTGTTCATATATTCATTATTAATGTTGTAAAACAATATTATTGTATTTTCCACAAAATTATGCCAAATATTACCTTCCCTTTTAGTCTGACCTGTGTATAAGCCGCACCCGCTTTTGGCGGCAATTTTGTGGTATCAAAAGTGCAGCCTATACATGAGTATATACGGTATATATATAATATGCCATTTTCTGTACCATTTATTGAGCTGTGGTTGCATACCTCATATGAAATTTTGGTCAAGTATTTCTTTGTATGTCAAAACCTGATCAGAAATATTGTGATGTGATCATTATGTATGTGATATATTTAAAAAACTGTTTATATTCATGATGTAAAGTGACTCGACAATGTGTTGTTGTTTTTTTTAAGTCATTATATAACTAAACCATTTCACAGAAAATGAAGTGATGTTAGTACCAAATAATTGTTTGAATGTTTTGCTTTTAATTGACAGACTTCAGTTGTGACACTGTTATTACAAGCTACTGTATGTGATGGATTGTCAGAGGAGTCACAGAGTAGCATAGAGCATGTGTTAGACACTGCTGGTCACTGGTCGGCATATAAGATTGCCAGACAAGCCACGCGATATGGTCACCATCACCTCGCTTCTCTCATCTTTGGCAAACTAGTCAATAAGGTTAAGCTTGTAGTCCAGTTGCAGCAAGGCTTTATTAATTACTTAATTCATTTCGGTCAAAATGACTCCATGGAACTTGGTTAAAGTTTAATGTTATAAGGATTTCATAATTTTACTGCTCGCTAAAAGTAAGGTGAATAAAATTTGGTCTAGTTTAAATATGTTTCTGTTTAAGGACTGGTCATGTTTCTTAGTCAAATACCGTGATTCCTTATCCACTCGGTCTTTGTACATGTCTGAGCTTTATTCAAGATTTTAACTTGAGCAAAACTCTTATGGCGGCTTAAATATTTTTGATACTCTTAGCTTTTATTTCATCCTGGATCATGGATTCTTTATATTTCTCTACTATATAGTTTTACCTATTTGTTACCACTGTTTATTTGTTTGTAGCAGACGTGTTTTTATTTGTTTCACATTATCCAGGTATCATCAGAACATTACAACTTTTGGCTCACTGCATTAAAGGAGTGTTGTCACGGAGAAACCTGTCTCCATGGTAACTACACACCAACAACCATAACTGACTTTGTGAAGCAGGTTTCCGAGGCTGAAATACATTATCACAATGGAATCTCTGCTTTGAAGGTGACAACAAAACTAAGAAATGAAGTATTATCTTTGTGCAATAAATTGTACGCTTCAGTTATGATTTTATCATATATTGGCAACTGACGGATTGTTAGCCCATCTATAGGGTACCATATAAAATCCAATTGCTTTCATTGCCTATTTAACAATTCCTAAATGGTCTCTATAAAATATAGTGGTAAAAATACAAGATAACTGACAGTCAGGACAACTTTATCATTATGTATGATAAGAAGATAACTGTGTTTGATATTTTTTAATTTGCTGTAAAAGTCAAGAGTCTTAATATACCAATATTTCTGTTTGCTTCGGTTAGATACTGCTGGAATATGTGTTGAGTATACACTGGGGTCCAAAAGTATTAGGCCACCTTACAAAATATTTTTTTTTATTGTCACAGCTTCCCAAGATCACTTCAGTTTATCAACTATACTGGTAATCTTAATCAATTTTAAATCTTATTGGATCACTTATCCAGATACATGTATTTGCTTGTGTGTGTGTGTGTGTGTGTGTTCTATAATTATGGAATAATAAACAGAAATATGAATCTGATGTCATCTGTATTAATTCTTTTAAAACATGTACTCAAATAAACTAAAATAAGATTATTATTATTATTATTATGCAATATTTATTAATTACCCAGAATATATATTTTTGGATTATCAGTGATTTTATTATGTCTTATTTGATGACTGAAGAAAAGGTGACTTGTGTTATACTGAGCTAGTAGGTATGGGGCCAAAGGAGGATCACCAGACATCTAGGACAGTCTCCCTCTATATACTGTCCAGGATGCCATAAGATGCTACCAGCTGACTGGAGAATACAAGGATCTCCGACTGACTGGATGACCAGGGATATCAAGTGAAATAGATAACAGGACACTGATCCGGATGATTCAGCACCGGAGACAATTGATATGTCGGCAGCTTTGGAATGCAGGAGGGACCACAAAGTGAATGGTTTTGGCTCTATGGTGAAGAGACACCTCAAGGCCACCATTGCCGCATAACATATAAGAAGCCTCTACTCGCCCAGAAATACCAAGCTATGTGTAGCTAGAGTTCTGCAATGAACATCGAGACAGGACGTAGCAGGACTGGTCTATGTTGATCTTTACTGATGAGTCCAAATTCAACTTGTTGAACAAGTTGAATTTGGACTCATCAGTAGTTATAGTGTGGTGTGCATATGGAGAAGCATAGAGCCATTGATTGATCAACTGGTAGTCCTGGCCGTGAAGTTTATTCGAGTATTGTTATGATATGGGATACTGTGAGGACCAGGGGAACTGGACTCATTCGCACAGTGTGAGATTACCTTAATGACTTTGGCTACATCGACATCAGGGGTGACTTTCTGGTAACATCTCAACTGCTTCTATATGGTGACCACTAATTTTAACAGGATGACAATGCCTCGTGTCATGGAATCAAAATTGTGACAGAATGGAAGGAGCAACATGACATTCCGAGTATGAAATGGCCTCCACAGAGCCGGGATCTCAATCAGATTGAGAATCACTGGGATGATATGAAGAGAAAATTGAGCAGCAACGCTCAAGAGAAATGTTAGAGGGCTTGAACAGTTCATGGCTATTGGCAGGGGCCAGATGTAGACAATTAATTCAGAACATGCCTACTAGGATCCAGGAGTGTCTACACCTACAGAACATTTTATTAAATTAGTTTGTTTTGTGTTTTAGTTAATTATTATTTTTAATGTTTGTATTTTACCAATAGAGTTGATTATATTCATGATAAATTATAACAAATGTTGAAGTTTATAGGGTGGACGTCACTCACTATGTTTCTATGATTGTTTGATGAAGATTCCAATCTTCACAGTGAATATGATGTAAAAGTTGGTGCTGGCATTCATGTAATGTATGAAATATGATTCCCTACAAGTGAATATATAATTATATTCACTGCTTATGTATCAGTATACGAGATGCCCAACCACTTTCAGGCAAAACTTTATTTGTTCGCATTGCTTTATTTTAATCAGATTAGATGCATTGCTTTCCTGACCTTCATCAAAATAACTTGGTGACGGATATTTTACGCAGATGCTGTTTTTAATATACTCTCAACAGGCGGCATCCACACCAACGTCTCCACTGGAATTCCACATCAGTTATCTCGAGAATCGCACAGAGATGTTGGAAGTTTTACTTCAGGTAGTTCAGGTCTGCTGTAGCTTTCAGACCAGTCCACCTCCTGCCATAGCAACATCACTGGCCATGACAACCCGGCAAGATTCCCATAGATGTAAACATGTTGTAGATCAAGTTAGTTCTCATCTAGTATTGTAATTGTTTTATTTAAACTGATTATCCTGTGCAATGCTGGAAGTTTGTCTAATGTAATATATATTATATATATATATATATTCTCTTGCTTTCAGCTCAAACAATGCCAGAAGAGGATGTCCCAACTGACCAGTGACTATGATAAATTATATAGAACATCATTTGATACAGATGTGACAACTCTGACCAATATTAAAATGTATCTTTTGCAATACACAATGAATGTTTTCTTTAATCCTTTTCATATCACTCAAAGGCTAATTATATGTCATTATTTTGGTGGCATGAATATGAGTAATATCTGAATTAATGACACTTGATGAATATTTAGAGATTTTCCTATAACTTTTGAATTGGACATTACTTAACCTTGACCTTCTGCAGGTTACAAAAGATCTGCCAGCTGATGGTTCATGTTTTGGAGACAGTGTTTGTTCTTTGTCAAAGGTATGCACTTAGTTTACAGTAGTATCTTGGTGCTATTTATTAATGTTATCTCACCAATTATTGGACCTATTTGGTATAACTGGAATAAACTTATTATTTATAAACCAACGCTGGTATAGATGGCCATATTTTATAATGCAGAGATAAAGCCAGTTCTTCCCTGGATAACTTACCAACATGGAAGGCGTCATATAAAGATTTACCTCTTGAATACAGCAAATGGGGTTTAATTTGTGAACAAGTGTTTGAACTTCTGGAACACACTATTCCTACACCATGTCAGGCTACACTAACACATTATGTAAGTACTGATGAAACGCTTTCACAAGTTTGATTAAATGTCTTTATTTACAAGAGTTCAGTCAAATTGTTTACCCTTGATGTTGATCACGCCTGCAATATATGGCTGATGGCATCTCCCTTGAGAAACATTCCACAAACACAGGTATGAACCAGATTTGAACCAAGAACCTGGAATTTTGCAGCACTGCACCATCAGAATTCCTGTATTTAGTGAAGATTCGGATGAAAAACTATCGAGATTTCTCAGAAATTTTTAATTGTATTTTATTTAAATTCAGAAACTGTTATTATTCTATTTAGGTATAACTTTGTTGATTTTACATTGTATTATTTTAATGAATAGGAGAATATTTAACTGATTTTTCACTTTACGACTACATCCTAAACATACATATTAACTGATTGCAGTGTACACTTTCTGGTTCACATGTAGCAAATTCATGTTTGTGTAAAGATGAGCATTATCTCTTTTGTAAATTACCTTTTAATATGAATTTTTTTAGTTTTAACTGTTGTGTGTGTGATTAGATAATGAAATAAATATTAATCAGTGAAGTTGTAATTGTAATGTTATTTCTGTAATTATTAGCATATCGAGTGTATCCAGCGAGCAGCAATGCTGATGTGTGGTTGTTCACTGTCTGTGCCGAGATACTTCTATCAAAAGCTACAGTCAACAGATATCAAGGTGCTACCTCATAATATTTCTATTGGAAGTAAATACTTTCCCAGTAATATATATATATATATATATATATGAGTGGACTTGTAGTTATACAAATCTGAGAGAATTCTTAGTGTTACAGTCAGATACCAAGATGTTTCATTCAAAAAGGGAGCCGAAACAATATTTCCATGCCAAAAACACAAGAATATATTATCACGGCATGTTAGGACACATTAGACTTTTAAAACCAATTACAATCGTTTTAGTCAAGATTCATTACTATTAATGTTTCCTGCATTTTTTAAAAACTGAGTGGATTAATTTTACTCTACCTGTAAGTGTACTGAACGTAGAGGTCATTAACTATGATTAGGTCTTTCATATACCAGCAGTTATTGTTATAATTATATTCAGAAACCTCACGTTTCATTTTCTCTTTGTTTCTAATCCACTTATACAGTTGGCCATTTCACCGCAACCACGTTCACAGAATGAACCGATCACGGTTCACTATGACACGTGTCTGACACTGAAGGTAGAAGGCATCATACAACATGGCAAGGCATGTCATCTCTATCGCACCGTTAAATATGTCAAACTTCTCATCAAATCATCTCAACAGAGCAAAACGCCAAGTCTGAGTGAGGGAAAGGTTAGTTATTTCACTTTTAGTGTTTCCTCTCAACTGGAGAGAAATCTTCTGACAGTTCTTCCATTTGGTTTTTAGGTTTCTGATACCAGGCAATCACTAATCTACAAAATACCTGTGAACACGTTTAGGTATCTGTGCACACACACACACACACAGAGAGTATGGTTCATTATTTTCATTTAAAGTATTCCAGGACAACACAGTTGAATGTTGTGCTATATATAAATATATAATTTGTCTGAAAAATTGTAATCCACATAACTTAACATACTAAATTAACTATTTTATACATTGTGCATTATATGATTTATCCTTACAGGTACATGAGAACCCAACCAATGATATGGTACAGACTGCCGAACCATCAAATGATTATTTCAGCATCAACTTCCTTTTGTCCTTTCCTGTTCCCGGTTTGCACCTTGTTGAGTTACGAAAGCAAGTGGTGGATGATAGTGGTGCCACCTGGTGTATGGGTATGCCAGTAAAATTATTGGTCAAGTCTTATGATGAAGCTGTGCAAACGGCAACAGCAACAGCAGTACGCAGCTCAGCGACAGAGAGCTCAAACAATGGTTGGAATTAGCTGAAATGCATCTTTTACTATATGAAATGATCTCCAAATGAGAATTATTTGCATTTTATATATTTGTTAGTGCCGTTTCATGAAAGTTAGTGAAGACAGACAATTTTGATTTTGTGAATCGACTAATAAAATGACTAATACAAAGAGACTGTTTGCACAATTTTATATTAAAATGCTTGGATATGTATTTACTAAAATAGATATGGATAATATACCCATTATCATGAGCAATGGAATCTTGCTACACCACTTCACAAAATAACCTCATCTAGCAAAGTTTGTTTTAGATAACACATAAGATGGCTTTATTAGTATTATATTTTTTTCATATTCCTTTACTTTAATGATTAAAAATATAAATCGATAAAGTCATTTGCAATATGGATAAAGGCATCAAAATTCATCGTGAATTGTATAATACCTGTTTGAAATACTTCACGACTATTCAATGCTAATATCAAAATTAGTATTTTAACTGAATACGTGTGATGTATTTGGTTAAAGTGCTCATACATAATAAGATTTATCACTAAAGAGTTGCCACTGTTTTCGGAATTTCTGTTTCTGGGAATTGTGAAAGAAATTTTGTCTGGACTAGTGTATTTAATATTAAGGAAGTAACACGATCAGATAACAACATTAAACATACTCAAATAGTTTTTATATCATGTACTTGCACACATCATATATACAACAGATACATATAATGTCCAAAATAACAGTGGTAATTTGACACATCACTAGTTGGTATTTAATGAAGTTTCAGCAGAAAAAATTTCCACAGACACCGAGTAGTGCAGCCATCCAACATGAGGTATCACTACAACTTTATTTGTGCGTCACCTGACAAAATTGATAAAATTCATTCCATAATTCAGCAAGTGGACAGTTGGATAGAAAATGAAAACAAGACAAATATATCATCATAGTCCATGCATTTTATTAGCTTTATTGTGACAACAAAGTGATTAAATACTTCCCATTTTCTCACTGTTCGAACAAAATACTCTGGCCTTTGAGAGATTCTTATCGGTACAAAGCGATGTATAAAGCAAATTCACCTACACAATCTTCACCTGTTCACTTCGATTCAACAGGAATATTAACTGGGAGGTAATCAGTGGTCGGCGCAAGAAAATGATTAATAAACAAAGGCAGGTGAATGCTTTTAATGATGTGGATTGCTACATGACTACCTCGTACTCCTCACACCAAGTTTGTTTTATATGCAAATGTACCAAGTTCATTTTATATGCAATTATGTGTATAATACAATGCTTGCTGGTATTAACCAGCCACAACTAAACCTAACACATTCAGTATTTACATTTGTATATAAACTTACTATAAAAATCAGATTTATCAAAATAAATGATTTACAAGGAGAAATTCCCCACTGTGATGCTGCGCAGCTCCTGTAGTAGTTGTATATCATGTCCCCTAACTGTTGACGTGAACAGTTGGTGAACCAGAATACACAACTCTGTGTGTGACATGAGCTGCAGTTCATAGAAAAAAAGCCCAACTAACAGACAAAGAGACCAAGTCCTCTGGATCTGCAGCCTAAGTCTTTTACATACAGTGTTGTATATATATATATATATATATATATATAGAAAGAGAAAGAGGGAAAAGAACACATGGACTATTTATATAAATAAACGGAATAACATTGTATACTTGAAAACATGGAATTTGAAAATCAGAATGCATCAAGAAAACCCCAAAGGAGAAAACTACCAAATTAAATCCTTTCATCACTAAGTATTCACATCTTGTATAAGAGTACAGAGGAAGAAACAGTGATGAACATTTACAATGTAATGTATGTACTAAATGAAGCCGCTAAAATCCTGTATCTTTATTAAAGGAAAGTAATCTACGCCAAACCTATGAGTACTGTACGTTGAGGGTGTATGGATAATGGACAACAGCACCAGAGCGATACATCTGCTTGTGTGTCCTGATTTATGTTAAATGAGTACAAAACAGATGTAACCACTCACACAGCTGGTGTTATTTGACATTAACAGACACCAGCTTGTGGCTACAACAGACAAAACTAGCAACACAACATATGCACGGAATGAACACAATGCAAATTAATAATCACATCCATCTGAAATAAAAAGCCAAAAATGAACACTGACGCAGAGAATGGTTGATGATGGTCGAGATGGGTGGTGGGTAAGATGGGTGGGATGTCAAGCGGTCTGACGTATGGTTGTCGCTCCTCCGACCACACACTAAAACTGCCATTAATTGAGCTGCGAACTGCTAGCGTCCTCCAAGAACATCCATGACGAGGATGTCTTGAATACGTTTGTGTCAGTGATTCCATTCACACATTCAAATAACTATGTAGTACACGTATAATGCTCGATGTCCACATTTCACTGATTCTTGCCATTAATCCAAGATAACCACTGGCTCAGCATCAGCAAATGGCAATTTAATGTTCAGTTTTCTCCAAGGCTTGCGGGCAGCACGGTGAAAGTCATTGGAGGTGAGCTGCTTGCGCAATTTCCTGAAATGGGAGATATTTCTAAAATAGTAATAATTGACTACAGTATCCTAGAGGAAGGCTATTTCTTTTAGTGCCACACACAGTATCCAATTTCTATTGCTCCTCTTGTAAACACATGAACTAACAGAGAGAAGCTTGTACCACACACCACACTCATCTTATAATTAGTTCATCTTCAGTGAATACTCTCTGAAAATACAAGGTTTATTGTTTTCATAAAGAAATACCAAGCCCAGTCAGGTCACTGAGCATTGCAATTTACCAATAACAACCACTTTACTGCGGAATTATGCATTTTCCACAAGTTAGCTCAATAACAAATTAACATGCAAGCAGACACAATTGTACATAAAACCAAATATGTATTGGTGACACTGACACACTTGTTAAACAATGTGCTTTCATTTTGTAGAACATACTTCACAATAAAATGTGTGTAACACCAGACAAAATAAATATATAACTGCGAGCTAAAACTTAACTAAAATAAGAACAAAATTGAAGCAACATGGATATGTGCAAAAATAATTAACTATGCATCAGAAACTTAACTGGCCTCAGAAGAGAAAGAGAAATAAAGCCATGCTGGTAAAGAAAAGTCAGAGATGATAACACAAATACAGAACAGGAACTTGGATTAAACATTTTACTTTACACCTAATATCTAGCTTAAAACAAGATAAATCTCTACCACAGTTAGGATCAAAACAAGAATGACAAGTGATATCATTACATTACTACAACCGCAATGATTGAAGAGAATGTATTTAACAACTTACAGAGATGAAAAATTAGATGTACACACATACTACAAATGGTCAGCCAAGAGCAACCATATACTGTGATGTTTATGAGAACTAACTAGGGAGACATGCTGGGATCTGTGGAGGGGATTTTACTTGCCAGAACTGACCTGGTCGCATCATTCGCCACAAAGTAGACATCATCGGGAGCTTCCATCCAACTCATCATGCTCTTGCGACCACGACTGCCAGACAGCTTCACAGCACCACGTCCATTCATATGATTAATTACTGAACCACGCATCTTCAAGAGAAATGTAAAAACCACCGAGTTAATAAGTAAATGACATAACTACACAATCAAACATCAAGTTAAAGAACACTGATCCATTTAAATAATGAATTAGATAACAAATTCAGTGTACACTCACCATAGGACCACGGACATTACCAGCCTGTCTAATAACACCTACTGCACTCCTCTTTGCAGCGGCACCTAGAAAGACAAAATGCTTTTTTTAATAATTTTAACATACCATATATACCTGTGTATAAGGCCAGGATTTAATTCACATCAGAGAGCAGTTTTTCACTACTCTTCTTATACACCAGTCAGTCAACATTGACGTGCTTCTGCTTTGATAAGGACCCAATGTCCTGCCATGATAATGCCCCCAAATATCCATCCCCCCATTAATCAGCCACCACCAATACTTACGCAACATGAATACCATACATTGCCATATAAATACCCCTGCTGTTACAGACACACACTGTAAGCAGAACATGCCTCCCCCACTCTATTTGATACAATCCAAATTTACTGTCTGATACATATGAAACATCTGATACAAATGTGTAGTAAATAGTATTTTCACATATACACACACATAAATAACAAGAACAAAATATTCACTTTTTTTCTCTAAAAATTCTATTTATTTTTATAATAGACATTAACCAGAACAGTGTTGCTTAACTGCTCAAGCTAGTAAATTAGTCTGGCTGAAAGCTTTTGAGTCTGCTTCATCTTATATTTGAGTTAGGCCGTTTCACATGATACTGGCTGATATATTGACCTTGTCTTATATACAGGATTGCTGTATACACAAGTATATACGGTAATGAAATCAATGGTCTATCAGATGTATTTTTGACTTAATTAAAGTAACTTCTCAATAGTATAACTAAACTCTCTCAATACCATCAATCCCATTTGTCTGTTCATATCCACGTTTTCTCATGATGGAAGGATTAGCAGGAGACACTTGATCCATTGGCTCTGAACCGTTACCAGTAGAATATCCATCTGGTGAGTAAACAATTAGAAACAATAAGAACAAGGTTATGATATACTTACCCTCACACTGTGTCTTGTAGAGTAACAGAATCATATAGGAATTTTACCTAATTAATTGGGAAAATAAGCAGACCTTAAAGATGTTTAGATTTGGGAAACACCTTAAAAAAGAAATTTGTTCACAAGATGTAGAATCAGCAGCAGACAGACATACTTAATGAGCTAAATAGCAATACACACAAGTTATGAAATAGATAGTTTAGTGAATACTCATGGAAATATGGCACATTCAGTCTTGTATTGGCTAATAACCAACACATTCCAGGCTGTGTGGAACAAAAGTGATAATCTAACATGACAAAAGTCAGTTGACTAACCTAGAGGCACCATTTGACTGACTTCAGGCTTTGGCCACATCAGCTTGGCTGGTTGTTTGATTGGCTCACGATGTTCTAACATAGTTAACTTTGGTGCCTTGGTGTCGATACCTAGACGATGCATCACTGGCTCTGTGGTCTGTTGTTTTCTTTTTCTCAATGGACGAAGTTTCTTTATGACCTCAGGAAGCCGTATCTGACCTATAAAAGTCAAACAAAATTTTACTGTAACCACAGCACAAATGTTCTGACAAAACATAATCATATGATGTTAAGCAAAATACATTACATTCAGCTTCTTAATAGCCTCATATCTATGAAAGAAAGTATTAAGTACTCACACTCCTGCTTAATCAATGCAATATTAATTGGCTGTAGTGGTTGCCGAGCAGCTCGTCTTATTTTCAGTACATCCGCACAGACCTGTCGAGATATTCTTGTGAGTGGTGTCGTTATTAAACAGAATGCTGCTCGTGTTTTCATTACAGGCCTTGGACTACCTGCTCTAATTGCCAATCCATGAGCAGTGGCTAGATGACGTGCTAGGTGTGCCTTTAGTCGGAATTCCTGGATTATAAATATAAATATTTTCTCTTTTTCTCTGCTTCTTACTACAAGCACACACACACATATACACACACAGAGAGAGAGAGAAAGAGGGAAAATTAACACAACTTCATAATATCACCATTACATACTGACCTTTCCACAGCCCGCTATTGTACATCTGTGCATTCTAATAGGTCCTTGAGTGATCTGAGCCAAACGTTCTGTAAAAAAAGATAACAGAATCTCTGCATATGTCTGTCTGAATAACTTAGCTGCCAATATTACAAAATAAATTTAATTAAAAGTTTTAACCTATTTACTCTGCAGCAAGTAGTGAACATGGTTGATATTATCCTAGTGGAAAATAATCTAAAATATTCCAGGCTATACTGAAGCCAGTGCTAAATGGCCAGAACAAAATCACCACATCTCTGCCTACTAGTCTTATTCAGTAAGTTAGGATTAATTTTCACCTAACTGTTATTTGGATCTCACATTAGTGATAATATAGAAATCACTGTTCACATTGCAAACCTTACTTGCCATTTGCTGTGAAACAATTATTTAATAACACTTGCCAGTTGAAGGGAGTCTACAATAAGGTGTGTTTGATGTTATAACTAATATAAATAAACAAACTTGTCACACCAAAGTGAAATCCGTCCGTGTGTGTGTGTGTGTGTGCACACGTGTCACTGCCAGTGAAGAAATTGATATTCATTTTGATATATTTACGATGCACTTGCTGATACAATGAGTTTGAAACGACTGGGTCAGCCTTTTTCGTGAATGATGACAATGATTCGGATTTTGAGGGATTTTAAGCCAATACTTAACCTCAACTTATATGGCGAGATCTGCTGGGTTGACTTATATGCAAGTATACAGTAAACTCCTGTTTATTTGAATTTGAAGGGACCTGTGTAATTACTTCGAATTATCCGTAGTTCAAATTATCCAATTTGTGTGCTTTTTAACAGAATATTCTGAAGAATGCAATGTTAAATCTTTGGCAACTTTGTTGCTAGGTTACCCTATTTGCACCCACTTCAGATGCCCAAATAATACCAGTTGTATATTATGCGTTTGTTCTTAAGACATAACAAGATACATCATGAACATGGATGTGTTTTATTGAAGGTATTTCATCATATATTTACATGAAAAAAATCGGTGATGGGCCTGACAAGGGTATATTCTGTGCACGTGCATTTTTGTGATATCATTCAGATTTTGTGGCACATGTCACATGGAGTAAATTGCTCTTGATCAAATACAGAGATCAAAGATATATACCTACATCAAATGCATTAAATACACAGATCAAAGATATATACACATATAACACCTACATCAAATACAGAGATAAAATAAGTGTAATTAACCGTCACAATTGACTACTTTTACTAGTAATCAACCAACTGACATGCTTGCACTGGGAGTTCAATACGATTGTTTCTGTAGGTTTGTATTGCGAACAATGGAATTTGAATTATCAGGCATAATTTACATGCATTTTAAGTCTACGGGACACAGAAATACCTTCAAATAAAACAGAAATTCGATTTAATCAATTCGATTAAACCGATGTTAGATACTATGGGAATGAATGGGGCTCTGGCGGGACCTAGTAGTCACTTTGAATTAAGTGGTGTATTTGATTTATCCGACTTGGATGTAGGCGAATTTATTGTATATGGTAGTTAGATAGAGCAAGCATGCACGGATATATGAACCCATGCATGCATGCAAACACACACACACCATCTGGTGAGATATATCTGGTAAGCTGTTCAAGACCTAATATAATATAATAATAATAGTAATAAATTAAATGTAGGTTAAAACTTATTGGACAGTAAAAAACTGTACAAACAGATTATATTACATTTAAGTTCTACAACTGAAATGGATCAAGCTGTACCAAATACGCAATAAGATCCAGGAGTTGGCATAAAATGTTAATATTAACTTGTCGGGCAAGTAATGTAAAAATAAGGATGACAAAAAAAGTCGTCATACATCTGGAGCTGCCATGCTTACCAGGTGATTAGGTATTAACTAAACCAACGTGACAACTTCTGGGAAGCATGTTGAGAATTGTTGCATCTCCTCTAATGTAACTGCACTGATATATGCCAATGAGATACACGTTTTACCAGACTAGAAGATCATTTCCTGTTTTATTGACCAGTATTCTGAATATATCAACGAAATCACAGGAAAATGTCAAATAAATCTTCAAATCATTATCACAGAACCTCGTTGCTACGCCGGACAACCAACAGTAGCTTTTATACTGGTCAACATCATAATTAGGTAGCCAGTGGCAATCGGGCAAGTGTTAATGTTGAACCCTGAGATTTAAGAGTTCTAATCTTTGGCTTTGTATACCAGTTAACAAACCCGTTTTGGTCAAATCAAGAGTATCCATGAACAAGTTATTGTGGCACAGTTCATATCATAAAAATTCATGAAGGGTCCTAACAATATCTGACTGATGAACAGTGAAAGCCACAGTTAAATGTTCAGTGAGAATATCATAGTCTAGTCCCCATTGTCTGTCAGACTGACAGGCCCTAAATCAACAGTAACATGGCATCCCAAAAAAGGGAACAGTTATATACACTTGGCAGTCAGAAAGTTTTAGGACTGGCATAGTGTGCACCTCATAAATGGTGCTATAATCTTGTTTAGTTTCCAAGTATGCACAAATCACTGGAATCTCTAAACAGCTCTGAAAATGGAATCATTAAATAGAGATGATAGGCATATTTTGATAATGTAACTCATATATGACTGAAGGCACAATATTTTTGGTAATGTATTAAAATATACAATGTATGTAGCTATTTTTAAAGATATTTATAGGTACAGCTGTGTCTATTAGTGACTTTTATGTTTTATTTTGTTTCATCGTTACTATTTTAATGGAATTGCAGAATATGATGCTTGGTGCCTTCAAAATTAGTTCTTTAAATATAAATATTAATTTCTAATGTTAAACCATAGTGGCACAACTGTTATACTAAATGGTGTGGAGTTATTTTAGGGCATTAACTGAATTAAAAAAAGGACAAGGCCTGGACTGAACCCCCCACCATTTACACACACACACACACACACACACACACTGACACTAACAGTTCTGAATTAAGGTGCACCAAAAGAAAATTATTTCATATTGTGATTAAGACAAAACTGTACTTACCAACTGATTCCTGGGAAGCTATAAGATTAAAATAGAAGAAAAAAACATTAATATACAAACACAGCTTTTCCTATTATCATCTAATAAGACTATTTAATTTATTTCAATAACAATTATTTTTAAGAAATAAAGATACATAAAAAAGGACCTCACCTGGTCTTTGATTTGGTGGAGGACGGTCACCATCTGTAATGAATAAAATATTTGGTTAAATCATGTCAGAAGATTATTGAAGCTACAAGGTAACACTGTAATGATCTTATACTGAACAACTTCTCCATTGCTGAATATAAGTAACATACCTCAACTAAACTATTCCTTCTAGGTAACTAAACAAAACCGCATACTACAGACCAGTCTTCAAAAACAAAAAATAATGATGTGAAACTGACCTAATCTAGTTGGCATTTTGAGGCCACCATATTTTTTCCAGTATACCCAGCACATGGCACATAAGCGACACTGCATATGCATTGGGCCCCAGTGGTACCATTGGTTGGAGTTTGTTGCTAGAAATAAATAACAATTTATTAATGTGACTAATTCAACTGGACAACAATTCAAAAAAACTAAATCCGAATAATGTGAATATAATTCAGGAACACTTTAGCAAGACAGTACTTAAGGAAAAGGAACTACTTACTATAACAACTCTCACAGGCTCGGCCACCTCCCTCAAGACCATTCATTTTCCCCGTAATTTGGGCAGGATTTGGCTTGTTACTAAACCAAATACAATGATAAATATTCCTCAGTCGCAAGAACTTTATGTACACAATAGTGCCAACAGAAGATGCCCAGTCATGTATCTAACCCTAATGAACCAATAAATGAACCCAAGTCAGATTTTAAGTAATTAATATAAAGTTACTTACTAATTAGGAATGTAGACTTGTTTCAGTTTACTTTCTGCTTCAGCTGCCTTTATTCGTTTCTAAAAAGTGGATCACGTTATAAAGTCATGATGTGTGGTTGACAAATGATGGACAGAGGAAACAATGAGATCTAAACTATGACCTGGGTTTCTACAGTAGTGAGCCTACTTGGAATACCTACTCCGAGTATTTTATATTCCAAGTAGGATTGTCATGGAAGAAATATTTCTGAATTAAAAAATTAAATGGTAAATTAATTTGTGGATTAAATTTTTTGTAGGAAACTTCAATTCCAATTCCAAATTTATCAATTCCATCTTTTTTAATTCCGAAATTGAATTGACCCTATGTCTGGTATTGAGGGCTACTAACTGTGCCAAAGGAATTACTTGAACCAGTTACAACTAAAACCGTAAATGAACATGATCTATGTTAATATTTATTTACAGAAGCTTGAAATGCTATTAAACAATACTGACCTGTTGTACATATCTGTCTGTCGTTTTCCACATATAATAATATTCTACAATACTCTTCAGACTTTTCCATGGCAACTAAAAATGTAAAATGCATTCAAGTATCAGACACAGATAATAATAAATTAAATTACTGTCACTTATTATCATTATTATAAAAGACCTGCCAACATTCCGGAAAGTAAGAGGAATGATTAAAAAAACGCAACTTCCCATCAACATCTTCATATCATACCGATACATTAATTTTGAACATATAAAACAGCTAGTACAAAAAAGATTTCACCAAAATAAGCCCTACTGGCATATATTCGTACTATACAGTTATAGAATCTTCAAGATGTTGGAGAATGACTTGACACTTTAAAAAAACCTATTACTACACAGTGGAAGAGTTTAAAAAACAACAATATGCCAACAATTGTTTAAACCAGACCAAGACAGCATAAGGTTATTATGACATGAACCTGGCTAACATTCAGTGATAATGAAATATCCACACAGACATCTCTGGGTTAGCTGAACTTGTTCAACACAGGCCATTCTACAGCATCACTCAGTAACACAGGATCACCAATCACATTATTAGCTTGAAACTATATCAACATCTATCTCCACCACTGTTTATGATCCCCAAAGAAAATAACTGGATAATCTATGACACACACACACACACACACACACACACATTTCTAACAGTAGAATGGAATAACTGTTAAGATAATTGGTGAATTCAGTAACAATTCAGTTGGTGTGCATATTTTAAACTCTCTGTGTGTTTACATTTTTCTGTTATTTATGGTGTAGGCCCTCAACTCTGATGGATAAATGTGCCCAAAATACACAAAGTTCATTATAGACAGCAATACCATTTAGGTGTGTATTCATGTAAAATCAATCTTTTATTGTTAACTGCATCAACTCTTTTATCACCAATTTTATGGTTGGGAATTTTCCTTTATTAGTCTTGTTACTAATCCGGAAGTAAGTGTTTTCAGAGAGTAAAAATATTGGTTTTATCGACATATACTGGCAAACATTTGACATATCAGTTTTAAGGCTATAGTGTAAAATATGAACAGTTAATTGTTATTAGAAGTTGTACAAATTCACTTTCTTTTGCACATCTCAGAATAAAATGACAGAACACAAGTGCATTAAAGAAATAAATAAACAAGAGTTTAACAGAATTTTGTTTTAATAAATATTTTAACAACTTTTATCAGATAAAAAACCATTAAAAACAGAAATAACTTACAAAGTCTTGTCTAATGTCGTTGAAATCTTTGCCATATTTATCTAAAGCTTCCTCAAAAAGGTTGGCTTCTGAGGCTGACCACTCCTCCATCTCATCACGACATAATACAGGGCCACTGGATGGCACTAGACTGGCAATAGCTTTGGAAATGTCATAATTGTGTTTGTGAAGGATGTCCATGGCATGATACTGTAAATGAAGGATAAGGTTATTGTTAATAATAACACCGATTCAAAGGTGAACTATTCAAACTACACAAACAGTAATTCTGTGGCTGCTACATTCTGATTTATCATCTGGGTTATAAACCTGCACAATATTAACACTAACATCTATCCTTAAGGAGGAATAGTTTCTTGGTGGCAAAATATTATCAACACAACACACAATATACCACTTCATCTAATGAGATACTTGGTTAATTGACTAAACTATAGAGTACACTTAAGATCATCAGAGTATCAGCTAAATATCAACCTAGATCTCGGTACACTCAGTTATACTTTGTCCTCCTCAGCATTAATACATCAGACATCTAAACACTGCCAATAACACAACTTACCAATGTAATATCCCGAGAAGCAGCTGCAGCACTCATATGTAAACTTGGCTGTCTTACTGTACTTGTACAGTCCAGTGCACGAGCAAATGTTCCTACAGATCTGTGAAACAATGAATGACTTACACTTAGAATAATATCATGGTGGTGATGCTGATGATAATAATAATGATCACGCAGATTCAATAAATCATCTTTGCTAGCAGCAATCACTCAGCAGAAAATACTCAGGCCTGTTAAAACTTATTTTGTATCAGACAACAGTGATCAAATGAGTTTTATGAAAACTTAAAAAAAAAATTTTTTCCAGCAACGTGTTCTATCAATACTAAATATATAATTACCACATGGCTTCAGTTAGCACACAGCCAACTGCAATAATATCTCACAAAATGAAACAAGTTATGCTTGACAATATGACATTGATACAACACGAAGCTTTAACTAACACTAAAGTTAGAACTAATGTTTATATTAATCAATAACTGATCTAGTATCAGTATCATTACCTGGCAATGACTAGAAACTGATCTATCTGTCTGTCAGACAATGGGATATGTGGATTCCACACTAATTCCTCTAACTTCTCTAAAAGACGTCCATCTGATTCACCTGAAAAAAACATCCATACATTATTTAAAATAACACACACACACACACACATTACTGAAAGAATACACAAAGTAAATAAAGAGGTTCACAATTAAAAAATATACTCAACAACATATCTGAGAAGCTAGTGACATTGGGATACAGTTAAAATAATCTGATTAAAGATATCCTCCTTAGACAAGAACTTGATACAGCTGTCATATATATATATATATATATATATAATATGCAAGGTCCTTTTTATAGTTTCTGATCCTTCTGCTCAAAGGATCTCTCTTAATTGGCAGAGCCAATTGCCATCTTTGTGCCAATACTTATCTGATGCTCCACATATCAGGCTTTGTTAATCAGCTATGTCCAGTACTGTACACATAACCTGGTAAATACTAGTCAAATACGACATGCTTTATAGGATTAATTATCCTTTGAAATCTTCTCATTGGAGATCTTAATGTGGTGTTTCCAGTAAGATCTGGGTGTGTTCATCAAAAGCCTTTTTGCCACCCAGTCCATTTGCCAATGAATACCCCTGGCCCATTCACCACTTTCGGTTGAACCTATTCACTACACACAATCGCTGTAACATACTCTGATTGAAATAATTTTACAAGCTGTTTTCCGTGAAATATCTTGGCAATTATTACCAACCACAATATCAAGCAAAACTTGTTAAAACATTCCTTTGTTAAGCACAAGTTGCAGCTGATACACAAAGTAAAAGCTTCCAATACAATTCTTTTTCTTATTTGACCACTCGTCTAAAAGAATACAACTGACCACTCTTGATTTCATAGCACATTTAGGTTATAGATTGTAGACCATCTATGATTAAGTTTATGATTAGTTTTACTATAACGTGCAGGGGTCCAATTAAGCGTTTTTAAATATTTAACAATGTACCAACTACCATAACACTTCTATTATCAAGTAATGAACTGAAGTAATCACAACCAAAACATCAGAAAATCAATTCTATAATGAGTTTCACTACCTTCTGGCAACAAACTTGTGATTTCTGCTTGGTATCGCTGTCCAACTCTAATCTCTCCCTTATCTGCTAGAAGTGTCTTTTGTTGTGGGTCATACACCAGGGAATAGAAAAAGGAATCCTAAAAAAAGATAATCCTTATGTTTACTGGCTACAAATGGAAACATGAATGTAAAAAAGTGTACAAGTTTAACCTTGGTACTAGCTTAAACTAGGTCGTGTGGCCAACAGGCTATTCCCTGAGAAAATGACATAATTAATTGCTGCATCCTATGGAGACAAGTAATAACTGGATTCAGTTACAAAAATACTCCCAAGTTTTGATGGGTAACTACCGACTATGACATGAAGGCTAGTTTTAGCTAGACATTACTTATCACAATGAGAAGCATGACATAAATAAACCTAATCTTTATTTTGAGTTTAATTGGTGTTCAGCCAGAATGATGAGTAATCCATAATTATCTTTAAGCAATCATATCGTTGATAGAATTACCTAAATCATTGCTCTACGATCAATGTATGAGTCATGAAAGCCAAGAATTCTGCATTACTTCATAAATCCTTATCAAACATGCATGCATGCATGCATGCACGCACAAACACATGCACACAAACACTTGCCTCCTTATTTAAATAAGACAGTAGTGATTCTGTCTCGTTGAGCAGCGTGACTGCACATTTGCCTCTGATATGTGTAGCGGGAAGAGTCTCCACCTGACGAGAAAGGAACAGTTCTCGGTGTTTCAGCTGGTGACGTTGTCTTTCTGAGAGGCTGTCCTTATTCTCTTGTTCACTGCCATCTTCTTCTAATGTCCCTAATGTGAAAAAAAAAGAATTTTATATATTAAACAAGCCAGAGCTTCAGTATTAGCCAACAATGATGGAAGCCTTCAAGTGATGTACAACATCATCAACTTTATCGATAACAATATAATAAAATGTCAACAAACCCTTGTTAAATTAATGACCTGTGTTTACTCACACTGTTATATCACAGTATGAATAAAACATAAACCCAACAAAGGAAACCATACATTTTCACATTATATGATATAACCTGACTGATGCAGTACAACATTATGTAGCTTTATATTTAGTATTTTTGTCACTACAGCTGCAATTCTTATTTAGTTTTAGTTCAAATAATAGGAGAAATGACCACTGTGATACATATCTCCACACCTGAAGCAACCAATCTAATTATTTTAATAGGCTGTATATCACTGTTGGTGTATGCAGGGTACTGCTCCAAAGGTACAGTGGTTAGAGCACTGCACTGCAAACCTGGAGATTCTTGGTTGAAATCTACTTCATAACTGTGTTTGTGGGACATGTTTCCATATGTCCTAGGTGTGAACAAGTGCTGAGGCTAAATAACTCAACAAGAACAATTGCTGATATCTGCAATATGACAGTTTATACATGAATTGGTGAACAATGCTCCCAGAGAGTGTCTGTTCAGGGTTCAATTCTTGGTCCTCTGTTTTTCACAACACATACCCGTTCTCTTGGGATCATTGCACAGTGATATGGCAATAAGCATCACGTGATGACAACCAGTTGTATATATCCTGACAACGAGTTAAATTTCTCCTCTTCATTGATTAATTCAGAACATTGTATTGCTGATATTCAGCTATGGATGACTCGAAATATTCTAAGAATGATAATAAAACAAAGATTATATATTTGGCATTATCACATTGTGTTATCCATAAAAACACCAGTATTACAGATAGGTACACCTTCAATTGTCCGTAAGGGGTCAGTAAAAAATCTAGGGATATTTTTGACAAATGTATGAACATGTTACATGAGTATGCCAAGCCGCCTATTACCATCTTAAGAACATCCATTATTTAAAAACATTCTTCACACAAGAAGCACTTGTAACTATAGTCCATGCCATTGTTACATCGCTTATAGACTATTGTAACTCCCTGTTATAGTGCATATCTGATTATAAAATTAATCGCTTCAGTGAATTCAGAAGTGCAGCTCACATAGTGACAAATACTCGAAAATATGATTGTATCACCCCAATTCTTCAAAAACTACTTTGGCTACCTGTTAGACAGCATATCTATTTCAAGATTTTGTTAATAACTTATAAATCTATTAATGATATGGCGCCAGAATACCTGTGTGTACTGGCGTCCATTAAAAAGTAATCCTGAAATCTCAGGTCATCCAATCAAATGCTATTGCAGGTGTCTGTGTCTCAGCTAAGTATTATGGTAATTGTGCGTTTAGTGTTGCAGTCGCCACTTTGTGGAATAGGTTGCCGGCAGATATTTGAAATGCGTCATTTCTTGAAAATTTTAAATCTCATAAAAACACACCTATTCAAGGTTGCTTTCACAGTTAAATAATTATTATCTTTTAAATCACTTATATATATTTTTTGGTATTATTATATTACATATTATTTGTACAGTACCTTTGAATGGCTCCTGCTAGTCAGGACGCTTTATTAAATATACATTACCCTTGTTATTATTGCCGAACTATATCATCATAAGTTTACCTTTATATTGTGACCAAAACAATTTGGTTATTAGATTCTAAAAACATAATCGTCAGCTGCTCATCATTTGATTAAGCAATTTCTCCCTCAAACCCTACACTAACAGCTTACTAGTAAGTAAATTCTTCTTGTATAATCTGGTTAAATTTCTTTTCTTAATCTCGTTCAGTGTACTTCAGTAATCACTGACACAATCTTCTCTGTGTGTGTGTGCGTGTGTATGCATGCGTACGTGCATGCATGCTTCATCACATTTTTCTCAAGTGTAGCATCTCCACCATATGACTTAAGTGTGACTAGTACCAAGACTAAACAAACATTTGTACACTCACATGACTCATTCTAAAGACAAATCATGGTTTATTCCCCAGAACTGATCACTACTGTTTATATGGACATAAAAGAGATAGGTTTTTTTAAAGTTGCGAACACAACAACTAACGCCCACCGCAGCACCCCCCCCCCATACACCTCTATTCTGAACTATCAACTATGAACTTGTGTTGTAAGAGCAAAGATGATTGTATCAGCCAGACATACGTACCCATAGAGAGATAACCATAAAAATACGAAATGCTGCTGTTTTATTGCCACTTATATTTGGATAAATATGACAAGCAAACTGCAAACATAACAAGAACAATCTGATGCTTTAAAAAAAGTATGAACGATACGTCAAAAACTTTTGTAAGGATGATGAAATGGTTTGATTAGTGAATTAAAGATGATTAGTATAAATTAGTCAATAACAGCTAAACAAACATAATTGGTATAGATTTAGGTTACATTTGCCACATAAACTGAGATGTGGCAGATAATCTCACAGATTCTGCAACAGCATCAGATGTCACAAGCTACATAACCTAAAAGAGATCAATGACAATTTTGCAGATGATGTTCCTCTATACCCAGTCTAGCTGATTACTTTGACATGCTAGTTTCGACTTTGAATTACACGAGTGCAAAAAGCAGACTAAATTTAAATGATTGTTTGGGCTATTGAAATGTCATACGTTTGTTAATTGTTAATTATACAATATTTATAAATATTGTGACATGGGCCAAAAAATATTCCAATTTGAAAATTGCCAAAAATATCACCATTCAAAGATAGAAATACTAAATACTTTTCAAATTAAAGATCTTTACAGATGATATTTTATTCTCTTATAAGAAAACCCACTAGAATTTAATTGAGTTCTGTGATGTTGGCTCATAATATTTTTATGAATGAAATATGTACTGACGGCAATAGTTGTGCTATTAGCAGTGATATATAACATGACTTACCAATATTTAGTTTGACTGATTACAAATATGATAAGCAGAAAAATGAATGACATAAGAATAATGATGTGTTTATCAGAAAATAAATGAATATTCCATGAATATCCATGACATTAATAAGAATAATTCTCCAACTGTCACACATAAAGTTAAGTTCTTTTATTAAATATACATGTACTAATGTTTGTACAGTAGTCAACATGGTTTTAGTTTGGTCTTAATGGGGCAAATAGAAAATATCATAACAGTTTTCGACAATAGTTGCCGGATTCTGGGGTTTTTGGTGATGCAAAACCAAAATACATGGCATTAATCATCTTCCTATTTCAGTTGCTGTCTTTGATTTGACTTAATAAGCTGAGAGAAACAAATTCCACAAACACAGGTATGAACCAGATTCAAAATCAAAACCCGGAGGTTTGTAGTGGAGTGATCTAACTACTGCACTAACGGAGCACTGAATCCCCTATGCGAACAAGTAAACTCAAAAATATATGGAACTAGAGGTACATCATGTAACCTCTCCAACAGAATTGAGACTGTTCAGTTAAATGGTGTTCTACCTAATAAGATGGTTATTACATGTGGCATAATCCCCAAGGATAATACACGTATCTGTGACAAAATTAAATATTTAGTCTTTTGGTGAATGATACAAATATAATTGTATTTTAGAGGTACAGAAAATGGATAACATATTCAATAAAGAAATAAGATGGCTAATGTATGGATTAGGATACAAACTTGTGATATTTTCTAATGAACAATTAACAGAATATAAACAAAATGCACGATGAAATTGCAAGAGAAAGTATTTTCGTAGCCAAGTTTCATCTGGTATTATATATTACAACAGACTGACGTGGATGTAACAAAATAAGAATTTTTTTTTAAAATCCATCCAAAGGATTTTAGTTTCATCAAATATTATACATCGACCCCTTATTGGCACTGTATGCAACATGCCAATGTTAGGCTATCTTAGTTGTGCCTCTGAAATGTGGGGCAATAATTACTTATTAAGAAGGCTTAGTATACCATTATTCATTAAGACTTAGTATACCATTATTTATTAAGAAGGCTTAGTATACCATTATTACAGAAGGAAGCAATCAGAAGTATAGCAAAGGTTAGTTATCATGGTCTAATGCCAGGGTGATTAAAAAGGTTTTAGTCTTAAATTTATGGCTGTTAATTATTTTTTATAAGGATGAACAACATTTTAACCAGTAAATAAACAAAAGATGTTTAGAACTAGAAATAATATACATAAATATAATACTAGATTAGGAAAAAATTATAACTTGGTATGCAGTTGTGTTGGACAAAAGCTAAATACATTTGTACAATAAACACGAATGGTATCAAATTGTGGAACATGTTAAGTAATGAATTCACTTTCCCTATTCAACAAATTGCAAGTAAAAAGGTTATTGATGAAATATTATTTTCAACAATGAACTGGTTAATTTCTGTTATTATTACTTTAACATGTGCTACTGTCACAACAGCAGCAGTTGATTACAATTACAAGTAGTACTTGATTATATAAATATATGTCCACCATTTAATTTTGTTTTAATGTTTTTTCCAATAAGATTTTTTTTCCATTCTTCCACTTATAGCATATTAGCAATGTAATTAAGAAACATTTTACTGATATAATGTAATATTTTATACTGAAGAAATTATCCTCTTATTATACAACAGACTATTATTTAAAAATAATAAACACGAGATATATACAAAGCACAGTTTAATTTCCAGTTCAAGGTACAATATTGCCAGTGGGAAATGTAGTCAACTTTGTTAGGATTAATACAAGAATATTGTAGATAGTTTTCAGAAGTAACAATTTTTTTTTACCCAAATAAAAGATATCAAGATTTCACTTTAAAACCCATCATAACAGTACTCATGAATTGCACCGCAATATGCCATACTTAAATGTGTTAGTTAAATTAATAAACTCAGTCTTAGTTCCTTTATTATTTATGAATGATTCAGCAAATATTTGATATTACTGTAGTTCATATTAATATCAAGTTTTATACTGAGAAACAAAAAAATATAATGGATATTTTAAACCATGAGCAATATAAAGATATGATTTAGAAGTTAATTAGCAATGTAGATTGCATTAGAGTTGAGCAAAAGAAACTACTTGATATGTGACTTTAAAGCACACAAATACCACTGCATTGTTACAGTGTGAATACAACTAGGGGCTGCTAATTATTTCTTTTTCAATTATCAAATTAATTATGTTTATTGATATTATCCCCCCCCCACCACCACCAAAAACACTGAATGAAATATGTCTAATTAATGACTGGAGGAAAACATGATATTGCCTTATATATCTCATAATTATTATATATTTGATATAATAATGTAACTAACTGTAATAGAATTATTTTACACACACACACACACAGAGAGAGAGAGAGAGAGAGAGAGAGAGAGAGAGTATATCTTAAGAGATGAGACTGGTTTAGGTGATCTATATAAAGCTAGTGTTTAAAATTAAAGACAGATTAATTCGGCAACTGAAATAGCTATTTTTGCTATTTACTCATCAGTGTTAGAAATAAATGACAATACTATTATAAATCCACTTTCAGATAGCCATTTTATCATAATTATAATGTCAAAATGGGTTAGCAATATATAGCTAACATAACATATATTAAAAGAATAAAGCAGTTGTGTAGCCATCATTTTGACTTTATGCAGTAATAGAATAATATTGTAAACATCATGCCCAAGTGACCACTCCATAGTAGATCCTCTACTAGTACTGGGCAGATTATACAATAATAAACTGTGAAACTAGAAAACACTTCTGATATGGGCAGATTGTTGATATTTGCTGTAATTGAACAATAACTAAATTAACATTAACAATACTGTAAACATTTGTTGTTAAATAGCGCCATTTCCTGTCTGAAATAATAAGTTACATATTTTTTTGTAAGTACTAACACGAAGAAGGATTTAGCATCAATTTTACTTGATATTTCTTTTGCAAACAGATCAACCGGATCAACACAAAATCCATAAGACCGTAAGAAAAACTGATAAGTCTTCATGCCTAGATTAAATGCACTAGTTAATTATGTGGCACATATTCAGTGAGAAACATCACACCAGGGAAACAGAAAATGTTTAACTATGCTGCAGTCTAACAATATCTATATGACAGTTGTTTATCCTGGGTACATTTTATGTGTCTTGAATGATGTCTGGTGCAGTGATGCATGTATCAATAGAAATTTTTTAGCTGTAGTTTAAACTGTTAATTTGGTGTTCGAGGTCGGAGTGGCACTCCCAAATATGACTTTCCCATGACTCCAATTGAAAGTGAATACAGTCAAGGCGGATCACATTAACGACAAGCCAATGAGATGAAGTGAAAGCAAAACGTCCTTCTGTCATAACCAAGCCAGGGTAGAGTGTTAAAGGTTTGTGACCGACTGTGATACAAGTTAGGCGATGGATACAGCCTGAGAAATAAACATGAGGAAATATTCTTTTGTAATGTGTTCAGTGATGGAGAGGAAAAATAATGAACATTTATCCAATACCTAAATGAGCAAAATTATATCTTCTTGCCTAAAAACAACCAACTTTATGAGAAAACATTTTCCAACTTTATTGAGCAAAAACAGATCTCCACTGTTTTATAAGTGAACTAAATTATGCCCAAAACTGCCTCATACAATACTTGTGTGACAGTTGCCATGACTGACTGTAGCTAAGTCAGGTAATTAACTACCTGAGTTTGTCAAAAACATTTTAAATAAAGCTGCAGAAATAACAAACTACAGTTTGTACACAAAACTAAGGTTCCAAATGTATATTTAAATTAATTTTATTCTTAAATTCTAAAGGTGGGTCTACATTCTACCAAAAAATTCTCTAATTCTACAAGTTTGTGTTTTATTTTATTTTTGTATATATGAAGTATTAACCCATTACTCCATATAATGATTCCACTATACTGTTCCTTTGTTTGGCCTAACAGGAGATCAGAATAGAAAAGAAGTTAATACAAAGAATACCACACAAAAAACACACACTTCTTTACATAAAGTCTATTCTTTGTTTTAATTAGTACTGTAAAGCCAACTCCTTGAGAAGGCAAATGCTCACTGTTTAACATGGCGGCATACCTAAATATGAAGCCTTTCTATCTAAGGGAGGATGAAGTTCTGTTACCAAACCAAGACTAGGATCAAGGACGTTATTACATCCCAAATAATGTTCTGCTCATAAACTTCACTGTGTAACTCACAAACACTGAATGTTATAAGACTGGTCTTGATACAAGTTTACTTCAAATTAACCCTTTCCAACCAGGTGTAGCTTACTTTACCATAGACCAGTATTTAATGATATGGTTCATGGTAGGCCAGTAATGGCAGAGACAATAGTACCTGAAAAGGTATGGTCCTGGTCAGCCATTCCCTAATGGGAATAATTATGTGCTAATTACATAGCACCACCACCCAGCAGGCACATGTCACCCACAGATAACGTCTGTATATTGCCCTAAGGAAATTGTTTTCCCAAAATTTTTACATTCTGGCTTTGTATTTGGGGGGGGGGGGTTCTCCACAGGAAGACCATCAATTTTATGACTTTCCACATCATTAGTTTCTGCAACAGAGACTGTTTGGCTCAGCAGCCATTATCCATGCACTTGCTGAAACCAGTAGGCAAGTATACAGCAGATGCAATGCATATGATTATACTTTGTAACATGTAATATTTAAAATGTAATGTTATGATAATGTTTTCCAACATTGTTTTGTATGTTTATACTTTTCATATTTTCACTTCCTGAATTAATTATGTTTAATTATATCAACAGCTCCCATCTTCAAAATCAATAAACAAAATATCACTATTGTATATACATGTATAATTATAGGTCATACTGTAAGTTTCGGGGGGGTGAAAGACATGCATAATCAATTTTATTTAAAAAAATTAAGGGACATATTCATATTATGCACCTCTATCTTAGTGCATCTCTCGAAATAAATTGATTAACTGAAGTGAAAATTACACATAGATATGTGAACATAATCAAATAGTGACCCAATAAAACAGAGGCAGGTAATAGTAAACATATCCATTAAAATGTCATTTAATCTTGAACTATGTTATCAATCAAAGCACCCCTCCCCCCACCTCCATCCATTCCCCCCACCGACCCCCCACACTCTAGCTATTCTTCATCGTTATTAGATCTCCATTGAGCTAACCACAACAGTAACAGTGAACCCCTGGTCTCAAGTCTATCCCTTCTGGTCTCAATTTATTTTTTCTATAGTCCATGTATACAATTTCTGAGTCTTAGCCTGTTTATTCTAACCTCAGCCGATGCCTGAAATAAAACGACTCCCAGTCTCATTTCAAAGCGCCACCCCCCATCCAATCCCTATCTACTCCTAATCTTTTTCCATACCATGTCTACTTCTTGTGCAAGATCACAACCATAACTAAGGCACGGTTCATTTCCTGATGATCACAAAGAGTTCTTTTTCAGATCCGTTCACCCTAAAAACCAATTTAGAAATTAATTACCCCCCCCCTCTCCCCCCAATCAAAGGTATACATCACCCTCAGTACCACATACTATTTCCTATCTTGCCAATGCCTAGATTATGTTTTGTATAGTGACCAGCCTACAGCCACAATAGACAACGGGAAGAAACGTACATTATTTCGACCTCACAATTACAGACAGACAATTCCTGCAATAAGCCATCTCATCCAACCAGAGACGAATTTAAACATAACAATATCCAGCTAACAGGGAGACTGTGGATTTGAACAAGACTCCTCTCACCTTTTAGTCTGATGCACTACTGCTGAGCCATCCCATCTCACTTACATGTCATCACCAAATGGAGATAACCACCATCTAAAACAAGATCACTGCTGTAAATATGCCACCAAATGACATAGTCCGTCCGTCCGTCCGTCCGTCCGTCCGTCCGTCCGTCCGTCCGTCCGTCCGTCCGTCCGTCCGTCCGTCCGTCCGTCCGTCAGTCCGTCGTCCGTCCGTCCGTCCGTCCGTCAGTCCGTCCAGTCCGTCAGTCAGCCAGCCAGTCAGTCAGTCAGCCAGTCAGCCAGCCAGCCAGCCAGCCAGCCAGCCAGCCAGCCAGCCAGCAGCAGCCAGTCAGTCAGTCAGTCAGTCAGTCAGTCAGTCAGTCAGTCAGTCAGTCAGTCAGTCTACCACCAACCTAATTATGATAAATAGACACTGATGAGCACAGTGGCGCTCTATCTCTGACCTGTGGTATAACTGATGTTATTTATCTGTGTTGTCAGTTATTACCAGACAGCAGCACTCCAGGCTCTATATCTGTCAATAATGTACAACAGCAACTCAATATATTGCCTACATTCTGACAGATAATATTACACACTGAAATAAGGCCGGGTTACTCAGCTCAGCACAGACGCTTGATAAATGATTGGCACATCAGTTTGAAACACATTGTGCGGGCACCTTATAGAGTACACTAACAAGATGTAAATAGTTCACTGAAAACAACTGCTCGAAACAACCAGGATGATATTGTTTAGTCCATCAACACATTAGATCACAATCAAAACGGCAACGGAAACCTTTTTTTCCAGAAAAGGGGCACATTTCAGAATATTTCAAAGTTTATTTCAGTCCATTTCCACAGTGTCAGGAGTAGTATCTCTAGAACAACAGAGGATACCAAGAGATTTCCACCCCGCAAAGAAAGCCGAATTTATCTATCATCCAGTTACAGCTATCAACAACCATCACAACTCGCTCTCAATATAGCCATCTTGAATTTCAGTAGAACAATGTTATCTCTATAATCTAGCAATCTGCAAACAGAACCATTAAAGCACACCTCCGTATAAGAGGGTTAAGGTATAAAACCAGAGTCCATATGTAGTGACTATTATCAACAGTAATTACAGGAAAGGCTGGCACCTGTGAATTATGTTTACTGTACGGCAGCCAAACACCAGCACGTTACCTGAGCAGATGTGTTATATCACCGAACAAGCGTGAACATTTTTAGCTGTTGCAGTCTGATCAGAATCAATAGATCAATACTTATAATATACCCGAACATTTGTGGCACTCTAATCAACCAAAATCTTACCCAAATGTTAATCACATTATAATCATAATACATGTTATGGAACATGGCAAAGAGGTGGCCTCTTGGTTCATTGTAAGTGGCCACCATGGAAATGGTCTGATATGGCTGGTAAGTAAGAATTTCTTCTACACTTAAAACACATTTTAAAAAAAGTATTCATTGTGTCTGATAGTTGAGAAGCTTGTTCAAAAACGAATCACTGGATCTGTCTATCTAAGCCGTGAACACAACAGGCTAATCTACAGGACCTTCCTGCATGTAGGATTCCATTCTTCGTGCACATCTGAATATCAACAACATCCATACCGTCGGACTCGGTATCCACAGCATCCCAGCAAATCTTCCATCAGCTATACACCAATCTGATATACATCTCACTCGCAGCATGACAGATCCATTGTCAGCACTGGATGGTGGAAATGTCACATCATGATAGCCGGCTTCGCTGATGCTGTCACTGCACAATCAACCACATGGACAGAGTGCTGGCTACAAGCAGTACCAGTGACATCATTCACATTAGATCTAACCACTATAGCAATTGTTTGCTGTGGTTGTGATGGCGTCAGCATTAAATCACCCAGCTCCCCCTGGTGAGGTCTCAATCTGTCTTGGCTGATGATGGTAGAGTTAGTACGGTATGCATACTAGCCCATCGGTCACCACCTTGGAAACAACCAGACAGAGTCAGCATGACATCTATCATATGATGATAATCTATGGACTTTCAGAATAAGCTCTCATTATATACAAAATGAGACCTACGATAGATATATTCACCTCAAGCTCATCTCAACATATATATATGTCTATTTATCACGAGATATCACATAATACTGCTCCATTTAAATTTGGCAATATATCTATGGTCACTTCATGTTGGTATAGGTACATTACGGGCACCTCTATATGTAGATGTTCCAAATCAACAACTCAGTTAAAAGCAATGAGGATCTTTTTGCAACATTACTCTGCAGATTCCCAACATTATAACAATACTGTAGAGTCTAAGGATTTTAAAACTGTTTTCATTCAAGGTGATCCAACTCTGACACAGGCCAATCCGGCTCAACAGTATTTACAAAAACCAAAGTCTGCTAATAATTCTTAGCATAACAGATGTTAACATATCTACCGATTTCTGATAGACATTGTTAATAGACAGTAGGTATTGCATGCTGTTTGTTAAGTTGTGCATGTACATACAGACACACACACAAACATCAAGGTTTGTTTGCTTCATAATCTGATTGTCATTAGTATTTACAAAATTAAATTAATAAAAACAAACATCATACCTAAACAGTCGTCAAAGATGTGCTGAAAATACATGGGTACCCACAAGTACAGCAGTTATCAAACAAAATCTCTGGAATCGGGTCAAATGTATTCAGTCAACAAGAAAAATAAATAAATAATATGGAAGCATACGTTTTACAGAAAGTATTACATTCTCCATCCTTTTACAACCATGAATTCTTCAAGAACAAATTGTTGATCACACAACAGGTGCTGAGTGGGATTCTTAAAAAGGTAATGGAGAACTGGGATAGGATTTGCTATATAATAATAAAATAGTTTTTAAAATATTACCCACCATTTAAACAAACACTACCTGGAATAATTTTAAAATGTTACATTTACAAATGTGGTACAATTTATTATTTTTAATCCACCGTTAAAAACGGTGTCTGCATGGTTCCACCAGCCAAGGAAACATTATTTTCCAGGACAAAATTGCCATTTTCTGGGACAAAGTATACAAGATTTAAAGGTAATAAATCAAGAGATGTGGGAAAAAGCCTATCATATTTATTCAATGTAGGATACACCCTTTCTAGCTGTCTGATCCACCAACCTTTATTTAAATTTAAACTGACATGAGATATCAAGACTATGTACCAGTACTCTTTTTCTTCTACAATCGAAGTTTCCTCCTGCAGGCATAATAATTATTCATGGGCTTATTTATTCCAAATGGAGTTTTTTTCATGGGTAACATTTCCTGATTTTGTAAAATTCAAGGACATTTCCAGAACCTGGAAAATGAATTTGTTATTTTCCAGCTTTCCCAGGACAAATAGTATTTCAGTCAGATTGTTTTTGACAGAGACAGCTCCGTCAAAAAAAATCTGACTCAAATACTATTTGATAGGAATTCTTACAAATAGATCAAACTGGGGATTACATCAGATCCAAAATAAAATTTA
Organism: Paralvinella palmiformis; assembly: GCA_025642065.1. Lineage (NCBI taxonomy): Eukaryota > Metazoa > Annelida > Polychaeta > Terebellida > Alvinellidae > Paralvinella > Paralvinella palmiformis. The sequence continues at coordinate 277,784 of JAODUP010000405.1, read as the reverse complement.
GAATTAATCATACTGTACCTGAATAACTAATTTATGGTCTCCAGTTATGATGACCCCTTATTAAAAAATTAGGTGTCACACGTAACTGATTAAGATGATGCTAGATATAGAAACCTACCCCAAATTAGCACACATTACTCGCATAATATATATGTGGACAGAAAGCAAGACAGGTAAATATTTGATACCAATCACAATTTGGGGCTTGATGTCTAATTGTTTAAATGTAATAATAAAGCAAGAGAACTAGCTACTAGATGTTTACTACAGTAGTCCATAAACAAAAAAGATTTCTGTTGTCTTACTGCTAATACAATCATTACCACAAAGCCAGTAAGTAGTTTGTTTAGTGTTGTCAAAGGTCACACCTCAGACATATAGCCCAGTGGTCACTTGCTAGGAAAGATCCCACATACAACAATACAATGCTCTAAATACCACTCTATCAGAGACGTTATCACTTAAAGAGACTGAAAATAATTAATTCAAAATAAAGTATTTTAGCATTTATAAAATGAGATTAACTGATGACTGATTTTTAAGGCCACTTTTGTGCACATGGTAGACTAAACTGGCCAAGTGACCTCCAAAGGTAATAAAGCAAAATCAAAGACAAAAGACCCTTCAGATATGCCCATGCCAAGATTTGAACTCAGGTGGTAGTGATCTGTGATCCAACACGCTACCAGTTAGACCAGAGTTTATAAAATGAGAAAAACACATCAAAATATACCAGATAAATTTTTTGTGAAGCATTTTTCTTACATTATAAGACTTCTATCCATATTTTGTTTATTCAGCCAGCCTTTCAGAATTTCTCCAACTTCAAAGACTTAAATATTTCTCATATTAAATAACTTATACCAATTGATATATCTTGATATCTGAAATTACCAATTATTCAGATTAATTTCTACCATCTAACAGATAAAATTGTTCTTCTAGACAAATCTTTTAATTTTGTAAACATACCAAGCTACAGTCACTTTACTAAAAACCTGGTGACTTCTCACAGCCATCAATAAGGAAAGAGCATTTTTTAACACCATGTATCAAGATATAGTCTACCAATATGTGAACTCCCAAATACTGAAACAATCTGAAGTTTGAAACAATCAACAACACCTATGTATATGTTAATAGTGAAAACTAATCTCCGCATAACATAACAGTGGTGTCCAGCTAACTGTAGAAATAGCCATAAATACACATAAAACACAAACACTAACTTTATTGATCCATAATTGGGCAATACCAGTTCATACACATCATCATCATCACGACAGTTTATATGTTGTATGATCAACAAACTAATGCTACAATTGATTAAAACTAAATGCCAAAGGGTTAGCTAGCACTGTACTGACAGTACAGTGCAGGCTCCTAGTCACTGACCTCATTATGTATAAATTTGCTGAGACACAGTTTTAAGATAACTCAATAAAAGAAAATGTTCACTATCATTGCTCTTTATCTACATAAAGAATGAAGCAATCACAGCCTCCTATGAGACAAAAAGGTCATGGCATATGAACTGGACAATAACAGATATACTCTATGGTTTATGATCATTCCTTGGTCATGATAACCAGTGACTGACTGTGTATGTGGTAATAGTACATACAGTGAATATCCCCACACACATATCTTTATCCAGTCACTTGCAGTTTCACATATATATATATATATATATATATATACCCACACACTTACTGAAGGTGACATATTAATACAACCATATATTTATGTATGAATGTGCCTGTATGTGCATGTGCTTATGTGTGTGTGCCTGTATGTGCATCGCTACCTCTAATATGTATACATAATGAAAGATTTTGTGCCAGTCATGTGCCCCTCCCCAGCCATGCTAAACATACCTAATAGCTAACCCCCAAAAGATGTACTAATAATATGACTACCATCAAACAAAGCAGAAATATTGAACAGCCATGTACCTAGACATCATATTACTTCCTGTACTCAAATAAGATAATTAGTCACTCTGTAACAGAAGCTAGTAATTGATAGCTGTATTAGATCAGAGAGTACCAAGCTTATTATATCCTCTGGTCTATGAGCTAAGCTGACACAACTTCAGTACTCTGTTCTTGACCAACATAGTATTTTGTAACATGCAAGAAGACAATACAAGGGATAGAAGAAAATTACTGATATATGTAAACATCATATATATATATATATATATATATATATATATATATATAATATATATAAAGTAGATCATTCTCTCTCTCTCTCTCTATATATATATATATATATATATATATATATATATATACATTGACTAGGGAATCTCTTCTCTCTCTCTCTCTCTCTCTCTATATATATATATATATATATATATATATATATATATATACACACATGCACACACACAGGTAAACACAGTGAGAACACATCTAACACAGGTAACATACCTCCTTCTTCAGAATCAGCATCATTTGGTAAGGAAGACGGCACAGGATCTCGATTACCTAAAAGTACAATGGATGAAGATATGTTGTTTATCAGTTGCAGTACAACAAACAAACACTATAGGTATCTACCACCTAATACCACAGCACATTGTTCAATGGCCACAAGCAACTACTACATCTACTGACACAATGACACCATAGGTACGTCCACTACAGCACAACAGCCATATTGTGTAATATTAAAATAACCAACCACTGTAACATTAAACAAGGTATGGCAGTGTAAGATATGTCTCTTATAAGCATTCTTTACAATACACACAGTAAGCCAATAAATGAATATCCACAATAAACATTGCTGACTACAGTCAATACAAAACATCAATACATGTATCACAAATCTAATAACATTAGACACATAATACATCATCTTTTATATGAATAGCAACCTCTACAAACTGGTTAACACCCACTTGTTTTCAATACCATTTCAATCTTCTACTTACACAAAAAGAAATTATTTGTAGGCTTTATGCAACACTTGAGAACATACATTGTCCATGTTTATACAATTTGGTACTGGTAAAGAATACTGTTTATCTATTAAAAAAAACATGCAGCATATGTTCCAGATTCTTATATTGCATGGAACCACATCTTTTCTACAGTTTTGTTCATGATATCAAATAGAAACATGAACCTGTCATGAATACCATCATGAGGAACATCCATCACACAGACAGTGGACAAATATGGCTCAAAACAAGTGGATGGCAGAACACACCAATATAAATCGAATATATATATATATATATATATATATATATATATACTGATGAATCACTCATATGTTATATCATTCTCTGTCCCAGTGCTGCTTCACACACCATTAAAACATACCTTTAAGTGTCACATGTAACACTCAGGAACAAATAGTTGACAAATGGACATAGGCACAAAATCTAACAGACAAATAACACAAACACAGTCAGGATTTCCTCATTAAAAGATACTATAAACAAAACACAGCAAGCAAGTATTCAAAATAGCACACAAACACAGATTATCGTTAATGTACAAACAGGCAGGTGTTCATGTACGTTCAATTTCTCTTCACCATATTCTCTCTCTCTCTGTGCATGTGTGTGCAGAACCCTTCTATCTAAAGTAGGCCCATTAGAACTGTTTTCTGGATCAACTTCAAATATAATGCATCTAAATCCCAATTAAAAATGTTTAACAATTAATTTTATTTACCAGTGAATGGAACCCCAAACATGTTCAAGAGATGGTGGACTTCTAATCTCCTCTACAAACTTGTGTGTTTGTGTTTGAGGGGTCAACATCTATGGATGTGCTTGTGTATCTAATTGTTTGGTCATACTGTCTGTATCAGAGGGTCATCTAGGTCTACATGTCTTATATGCTTGTGTACATCAGTTTTTCTGTGTATGTGTGTGCATGCTTGTATGTATGTGATGATATGCCACATGTGTTTCATGAGAAGATTGTCTTAACTTGCCTGCACATAAATATCCCCATATGTTTATCTATGTGTGCGCGCGCGCGTCTGCGTGTGTGATGGTAAGTGATGTGGTAACCTCTGGTGTGCTGTAAGGATGTAGCATGGGGTGTGTGATTCAGGTCAGCATCTATTGTACAGTTGTGTATGTGAGGTCATGTGTGTTTTAGGAGCTGGCTGTCTCCATATGTCTGATATATATCTGTGACTGAGCGTGCACGAACATACACACGTATTTATCAACAATTCAACCACTCCAGCTTTCTCTCTTCTCTTCCTCCACAAAGACTGGCGCATGCACAAACAGTTCTCAATGTAAATAATACACAATATATATATACAGAGTATTTCACTGACAGCTAATTAATTTTAAAATTAAGGCCTAACAAAAGAAATACAATTATCCATCAGTCAATGAAACACATTTACCAAGGATCCAATCAAGTACTGGGGAGTGGGGGGGGGGATAAATTAGAGGGAATGTATTGCTTATCTTGTCATTAACACAGGACATAAAACAGAATACAAAGCAGATGATTATCTTAAAGCTCATGTGACCACCAGGCAGAAAAGGGTTAATTACAAGGATTATGTCTTTCCCACTTTATCTTTACATATCATATAATTAAGATTTAGGATATTATCTCATTATGAACCATGTAACATATTACATGTCTAACAAAATGCTAATGGCATACAATTCTCAGATGGCACAAATCATAATGTAAACACACTAACCTATTAGATTCTCATCCAGGACAACACGATAATTAAAATTTTCAAATATTGTTAGCAGCCAGAATCTATATATATATATATATATATATGCATACACATATATATGTATGTATATACAAAACATACATACATACATACATACATACATACATGCACACACGCACACACAGGATAAATGAAGACCAGATGTTTTTAACCAGTAAATGCTTCAGTGCCCCAATAGTAAGAGAGGTAGTGTCTAGTGTATACAACCAAGCTACATAAGTGGCGGCCATATTGATATTTATCAGGTCAGCTTCCAATGTGTGTGCCTGTGTATGTGGGGCCATTAACAGGTTAAAACAGAGCGAGCTCCCTTCCCTGGGCCTCACGGTATAACAATCTCTTTGGAGGCCAAGTAGCAACCAAGACCTTCAAAAAGTAGTCCCAGCAGTGACATGCCTGTCTGCATTTCTAATTTCTGGCCCGTAATCAACGTATAGAATGCACACAGATTATGACCAAAACAATAGCCATCACTAACTGAAAGAGATCATTTTATCAACTGGGCTCCGCTGACAAAAATTGCATTTAGTCTGGGTAACATGGCTCCACCTGGAAGTAGCAGAGCAGCACATTAGCCCTGAAACTGTCATGGTGGATGAAGCCAAGCACAGGTAGTCACTGTATTATATATATATATATATATATATATATAAAGAGAGCTGTAAAAACGTATCTTACTGCCAGTTCTGAATCAACTGCATAATACATGTGGCAGCTACCTATACATAATAACTATACATAATAACTAAACCTTGTGTGGAACATTCTATAACCAGACACTATCTGCTTTATTGAGAAAGGGAAGCAAGTAAACCAAGCTAGGAGATGATCACACAGATTAAGACAGTTAAACAAGCCACAGTAAGACTACAAATGGAAACTAAACTAGTGACCACTATTTAACAAAGAATATTAGACAAAGACCCTTGAAATCAAATAAACAGACCATCACAGTAACAAACCATGGTAATACAACAAAGCTTTAGCACGTTACAGCTGTTTGAAATGATATTGTATGGCATATTGGTGCCAGCAAGTGACTGATACCTCCAATTAGCCAAGATTATAACCATTAATAGAGGATCTCTTACTATATGCTGCTGTGAGCAGATGTTACTGAATATACAATCTGCGAACCATTCACAAAATCATTGTGACTACCGTAACTGTCAACACAGAGAGGCATCCACCAGAGCAAAGTGAAATTTTAAATATGTGAGTACAATGTACTAAGCTTTAACTTGGATTGCCCGGTTTTATAAAGCTAATACTTGAACCTGTACTGGGCTACAACAACTTTACCATTAAAATTAATTAAATAAAATGAACTGTAAAAGATATTATATATATGGTTAAAACATGTTACCTGTTATCTCTTTATAACAATTGTATCTCGACATAAAACACAAATCATGTCAATACTACATAAAGGATGAATTAACATCCAATAATGTTACTTTAGCATATTGAACCAACACCATTCTATTTATAATATTATATTTAAAAATGCATGTTTGTAAAGTTTTCACCAAATTTCTGCACTGCTCAATCTTTTAGCTCCGAAATTAAAATGAACCTGAAAGTATGTGAACACTCTGCCATTGTACTTGATTCAGCTTTGTTTCTAATGCCAATAAACTACTGCAGTTAACTGTGAACCAATCTAAAAAAAGAAAACCTGTTACTAGAATATCCAAACATCGGATGTCAACCAACGAACATAAATATTTCAAAATTATGTATTAAAATGTTGAAAATGTCATATTCTCAGCCAAGATATTTGTCCTGATAATCAGAAAAACACACATCCATAGAAACCTGTCATGACAAACAAAGCAGTCCATGGGTCACTATGATGAGTAGTGTGATTAACAGGAATGGGTCATACATTTTAGAGTTCCTTGGTTTAATCCAACATTCATGGTCTAATTCTCTCAAGTCTTTTCTACTTTTTCACGTAACTCTCTAACAATAAATAAATTAACGATGGCACATTATGACGAGTACAACAACAGAGAGACATTTAGTATAATAAAGTTGACACAGAGACCAAGATAGTAAACTGACCCTCAACTAGATTTACAACATCATATTAACTATTACCATCCACAATATACCCTAAATATAATTCTCATCCACAATATACCCCAAATATAACTGACTCCATCGTTCCACACACATCTTTCTTGATCTAAATTCTGCAGTGACTACTTCGTGTCTGAAAACAGACAAGACTCCTAACACAACAGAGATGATACCAATTTTCCACAGAGACATCAAAATGATCTACAGCCATTCCTCAGTGGTCTCCTATATGTTGAGTATTCACCTACTCCACATCAAATTAGTAATATTTCACATGGAACATAGCATGGGGATTCTCGATAAAGAATCAATCCAACATTACTAAAATATGGTTCACTTTGTGAATATTCACACGGCTCATGACCATGTCATCAAACACCTTAGGTGAACACATAAATTTAACTAAATCTGAACAGACAATAACAGCTTATAGGCCTAACTAGAATTATGCCAATAATCAAATATGTTCAGTTAGCTACAGAGGGACAAGCCAGATATATGATTACGTATTAAATATCAATCATCTGAATGCTTCACAAGGTAAGGTTTCTGATGGCAGAAAATGTTAAAAAGTAGTTCTCAATTTAGAACTAAATATGATCAATAAATGACAATATCAAAGCTTCATATGCCCGAAAGCAGGTATCTTAATAATACAAGTTTTAAAATCTGAAACTCTAGAAACAAGATGAAGGTAATGAATTCAAGTGTCCTCAAAGAAAACTTTATAAATGTTTTAGACACTCTTACTGGAATAATTAAATATATCTGTAGCTATCGGACGGTGAGTAAGCCAATGCAGATAACGTGTCAGTGCTGATGGTCATAACGGCTATTCTCTAGATAAACTAAATTACGCACCAACAGGCACAAAGAATAACACTTTCATGAATCTGACATAACCCAACATTAGAAGGCATAATGCCAAAAAACTCAGAAAAATTTCCTTCGCTGTTGTGGGGGAGGGTTTATGGGCATGCTCTCCTCTTTGCACCCAATTCTTTAAATCTATAAGTGCCTATATGTGAAAAATTTTATATAGTAATTTGTTATTATTGTTTCAACTCTTCAAATTTTAAGTAGCTGTGCTACTTGATGAATAAAGTATATGCAGTTCATCTTCAACACACTACAAAACTACTATTAATCTTAAATAAATTGCTTTACAGTAAATTTACCCGAGAAGAGAATAAATGAATCAAATTAAACAGAATAGAAGTCAGTCCCACTGTTACATGAAGCACTGAGGAGCATTTTCTGCGTAATTTCACATTAATTCAGACAAAAATAAGTTTCAAATAAATTCACTGACATAAAATTCTGGAGTACTACAAAAACAATATTCCAGTATGACTAACCTTAACTTAAGTACATGATAAAAATCCACTAACAGTTGGTAATAACCTACACCATACATAACAATTAAATACCTGTAAGACAATAATAAAATACCTATTCGTATGATACTGATAGATATAGCTTGTTATTACGTTATTCTCTTCACATACAATCTGTATTTTACCAATTTAGTTCAATCAAAAAGAGACATTGAACTTTTATCACGAGGTATCATCTGACACAAGTGACAGACAACAATCAATGATCAGAACAATATGCACAGTAAATATGGTATAATAAAAACATCAGAAGGCTTTAATCTTACGGACAATACAAAAAACAGAAGAAAAAAAACTCCAAACATCAATTCTGAACGACAGAAATGCCCAAACATAAAGCACACTGACCAACTATTTTCTAGCATATTGATTCACAAAAGCACCGGACTACTTTTCTAGCAGACGACAATACCTAATCCTAATGTGGACAAAAAGTTTGCAAAGTTGCCGAAGGAGCAACCTGGGCACAGAAAATGATAGAACAACTGCTGGGTGTGCCCAATCTGGGTGATGGCGTAATGAATTAACCATAGCCGTTCATAACTACTGGTTAGAATAATCGTTGGATAACTAACTGATAAATTTACTCACCTTGATGTTTATCTGCAAGCTGTATCAGTGAACTTGATATATCCCTCCTCCTGTAGAAGCACATAACCTTAGCTTCGACATTTCCATTGGGAGTCTGCAAGTAATCCCACACATGCTAAGTCAAATTTACCTAGGAGCCATATTGACACCAATCAATGAAATGATGGACAGAGCGAGCGATGGACGAGTGCAAGACATACCCTACGCTTGGTCAGAGCATCAACAATTATACAGGAAATTATGCGAAATAAACAAGTCTCGCTTACTTTGTTCAGCTCCTCTATTCGCCGTATTTGATAGGGCGTCGTGGATGAAGTTTCAAAATAAACATAATCTGCAAAATAAAACAAAAGCAATACCACTATTGAAATTGTCTTTGTCAATTGGTACACAGGCCGCATCCATCCACGAAAAAAGTAGTCCCCCTTTCCAAGTGTGTTTCGATACGGATTTCAAACAATTTTATTGCCTGGCTGCAATTTACACACTCCAGTCACCATTCGAACATAACAAAGGCAAAATAACCATATGTTCCACAAGAAAATTTCGATATAATAAGGTTCGATATATACCGAAAAATATCACAACCATGTGACACCCCCCCACATCCAGATAAAGCGTTTTGCGGGGAAGAAACGAAAAAATGTCCTTTCATCGTTTGTTCGACAACTATTTGAACGTTACACGGCCACCAATATACATTCTCCGGCCGATAATTCCGAAAGACAATCGGCGCAAACGACATTTCAATTCGAGTTCACGTTATCGATATCACTGCGCCAATCAAGCATTTTTCGCTTCCACGCTTCAGATCCAATTCACTCGAATTACTAACCTCCAACTCTGTACATATTGGCCGCCATCCTGCGAACTTTTCAGCTAATCCTCGACCACGAATCCTATCCCATACGTTCACGACGCGCGACGAAAAAGTTTCAAAGCGCTAGAGATACTTTTGCCGGGGTATCGGGGCGGGGGTCACGAGAGATCAGTCAATCGCCATTTCTCCGGTCTTCTGTCTTCCTCCTCTTTTCATACACACACGTGACGTCACGCGTCCTTGTGGCGGGCGGCGAGCGGGGGGGCCAATTTTTGGCCGGCGAACGAAGGCGCTATATTAACGATGGACATCGGGGGAAATGGCCATCCAAGAACCGACTTGTTTGGTGCCGGGCCGAATAGTCCTACTGGACAATGTCCGCCGAGCTTCGTCAACGGTGGCAAGGTTTATATCCCGTGTAAGGAGGCGCCACAACGTTATGTGCCTATGTGTGTGGGTGTGTGTGCCTATGGCACATATCGCTGAAGGTTGCCCAACTTGCCTGGTTTTTGATACGGCCCCTCAACCAGATGAGCCGCCCATGGCGAAAAACATCTCGATACAATGGATATATATGAAGGTGGATTTCGGAATATAGATGGGAGTCGACTTCAACACGCAGATCTTTAGTTAAATTCGTTGAAAATTCGGATTAATCGTCCAACTTCGATGCAAACTAATTAAACATAATTAACGTCTACATCGCTTTAATAAAGATGTTCCCCCTTAGTGGGCCTCACGCTAACAGCATGTTTATGATTATTGTACACTGCAGACGTGACTGCTTGGTCACATGGGCTTTGGGATAACACAGTAACGATTACCAGTAACACAGCAACAAAACTAGATACCAACTAATAATATATCTATACCCTTTTTGAAAAAGCTACTGTACTGATAATTTAACATATTGATTATGTTTTATTAACAATATGTAACGTACTCAAGTTATGGTCTTCAGGGTGTCATCTCCTATACTCCATGAAGAGTTGTTTCAGTTCACACGTTTGTGTTTATATTGCTCAGAATAATGGTTACCCCTATATATAACTGTTGAATGGAAGTGTGAGCTAGTTTCCTTTAATCATGCCATATATTACATAATAAACTTTTACCATTAATTGTTCATCTAAAAGTTCACATAACCCATACATACAAACAAATAACTTCAAATAATGCTACAAATACGGCACAGTGGAAATCTTACTCCCACGTGTAACAATCACAACAGCATAGCTTTTTCTTAGGGTATGGTCACTATTAAAGCAACGCTCACTAAAATATTCACCGTCACAAAATATTTAGTGTTTTACCGAAAACGGAATTTTAATTTATAAAAGTGCTTTTAAAATATTATTATAAAATTCACCAAACAAACTCTTTATATTTGAACAAACAAAATTCTATATTTGAAGTTAGCAAAGCCAAATGCTTAAATTTTTCCGGATATGCTTATATATAGACTAAAAATATATAATCGTTATATGGGACGTTTGTTTCTTCTAAAATTATGTTCCTATCAGACGTATTACCACTTTTTGCTTGACAACTAGTTCTGCCCTTGTAGGAACTGTATTTGTTATAATTTGGCCCAATGTCTTTATTACGAAACCAAATTTCCCGCCCATATAAAACTACGCCATCTTAAGTCAAGCTCTCGTGCTGCCCTCTATCGAATTGAAACAACCGTAACCACATGACCTCTATTTCAGAAGTGCAGGAGTCGGTCAACGAAATGTATAAAAACAGCAATATTAATAAATAAATTCTGATCGCTAATTCTAATCATCGCATTTAAATGTTCCACTTTCATTCTATCCCAGTGAATATAGACCTACCCAGGTTCTAAAGGTCTTTGCGCTCGACATTATTCCAGTATTGCGAATAAACTATAACGTTTCCCTGTAATCGGTGTTTAAAGGAGTGTAACTGAATCGACCAGTTCCCCCTAAAAAAATGTTATACTCGCTTTTTTGGTAGACACGTGGCCGAAAGACTAATTCCTAGAGAAATATCACAAAATGTTACCAATAGATGAATATAATTCAATATATGCTATTATCATGTTTACAGTTAACTGGTATTGATGTAAATACGTATTTGAATATAGGTCCCATCAAACGATTTGGTGGAAACGGTCTTAAAACGATATTGACATTTGATAACTAACAGCGATGACCTGGTCTTAATCTATAATAACAGTGATAATTGTGGGGTTTTCTTTCCAGCTCGCCTTTATAATAGTATCTCATCTGTGGCACTAAATATTATTATAATACCAAACTTGTAAAGTGCCGTTTCCATACTTAAAACCTGTTCAAAAGTGCTGTACATAAACATATGAAAAACCAGATATAACAAATAATACAATTATTTCATAACATACCGTATAATGTAATAAAGCTAAATTGGGATAAATAAAACTAAGGGAAAAAAGAAATTAAGCACCAAAATGACCCGAGAACCAATGCGTTTATGGACGCTATAACGTTTATAGCCTCCACGTTTAGTGTCAGAGATGAGATAATATAGTAATTAGTTTTACCAATGAAACTAACACAGTTGCCTTCCTAAAGGCAAGCCATAACAGTTCACAGAACTCAAGAGCCAGTTGTGCTTTACCAATTTTATTGTTGTATTACAATAATGAGCACACATTGTATAGTAGCAAATAGAAAACAAAACAACAGATTACTTGATACTAACATAAAGCTAACATAAAGACAAGTGCATGTTTTCCAGATGTACCTTCTATTAAGTATGGGTGACGATGTGGAACAGCCAATTGGAACAATTTTACGGGCGACACACGAACAGAACGGTGACAAAACATAACTAAATATCACCATCCATTATATTAAAATAGATGGCTACAGAAACCAGTAAAGTGAAGGCAGGCAGGTGGGTCTTTGATCCAGTCAACCTCACTCTCACATACAATTCACCTGAAATGATTGAGAAGATAACATGTCAACCAATATATCATTATGGAGATATTATTTTTTAATGTACACAAAAATGAGAAAGATCAACATTACTTTAACAGAGATCTAAACATCATAAAATTAATCAACCACAAATAGACCTATATCCAATAATACCAGAGTTTGTTTCTTTCTTACTACGGACACTCAAACGATAAAATGTAATTCTTTAATACAGAGATAAGTTCTCTACTTTGGACAGCTAACTTGTAATTTTAAGATTGGATTAAGAATTCCTGTGTTATAAAGTACTCGATGCAACAGCTATCTGTACACAGATATCATGTATGGCATTATTACAAGTAGATCATGATCATTACTATAGGCAACAATAGCTCATCAGTGACTACTTGAGAATGCTATGATTACGATTACATTCATTCTGAATTAATAGATTATGAATACATCGTAAAGTAATTATGATTACAATGTATATAACACAAACATGTATGTGATTCTTCATCAATATTCACTCAGTTAATTGTATAATACCGATATAAACATGCTACAAATGTTTACATGTTGCTTTGTAAGAACTAGGCACACTTTCAGGTATGTTCTTGAAATGAAAATGTACAACAGACTTTGATGCCATTATACCACATTAATTTGTTTTAACATTTCTGACATCAATGTCCAACACATAGCAAAGGAGCAAGTAATGCATTTGCCATGAATGCACAGGTATTTATAGAGATAATTAGATTAGTGCAAACTGTGATTAGTGCACACAATATCAATAGAATTGTTTGAATATTTGCAAAATGCATATTTAGTAACGAAATGCATCATGTGTGGCGTGACGACAGCCAGGTAAGGTCTATATAATATATAGGATAATTAGAATATAGTCACCCCCCCCCAAATCCGAACCCCCCTCTGTAACTTGACCACCTCTGTAAATGGACAACTTTTTAAGTCTTAAATTCTTGCTATGCCTTATAATTATATTTTGTTTCTATATCTCGACCATCTTCCAATTCCGTACTTCAACCTTTGATTTCTGTCCACATATGTCGATCGGGGCCATAATTTAGCTTTGTTTATGTTGACTAATGCATGCGTTAATTTAATTGGCTGCTTGTCATCCAACTGCTGGCCAATCAGGGTTGTTTGGAGCTGTAGTTAAAACGACGGTGTCACAAAGAAGCCATGCACGATTGCTGGCCGTGTGACTAACTTGGGCGTAACCATGTGAAAATGCCCGACTTATAATGTCCAAAGAATTAATAAACTGACAAATCATATTGTGTATAAATATGACAGCAGTCCATCAATGGGTTAATCAGCTCTATTGTTATCTTTTGCATTACAGACCAAATCGATTACGATTACATTGCATCTAGAAATGGCGATTACGATTACTTTAAATCATGTAATCGATTACAATCAATTACGATTACTTTAAATCATGAAATTGATTACCCAAAGCCTGGAATCCATATACTTACTATGTCGTCTATTTTGAGAATGCTACGGGCGGTCTCAGCTGCTAAGTGTACAGCACTAGTGGATACAAGTAATGGCTGCACTACATTCTCCTCTAGTATGTTAGTGATGGCACCCTGGAAATGACAAATACAATGCACAATCTTAGAGTGATCTAAAGTTTTCACCTCTAACGTGATGACCATACACTGCAGTAATATTTAACAAGTTTTTTGGAATAAAAATGGAAACATGTTTCAGAATTATCTTCACAAATCAATTTATCTACCTTTTGAATTGGACCAAGGGGATAAATAATAGAACGTTTACCATCTGCCAATCAGAAACTGATAGATATTTCTTCAAGATATATTAGTCAGAACAGGTCTGTGTTAATCATCATTTTGGCAGTAAGAAATTAACCTAAGCTAAATAGTACAATACCAAAAAAACAATATCCACCTTTCTAACATTAATGCCTGCTGTCTTCTCACCCTGGGCATGTCTGTTTCGGAGTTCAGTGACAGTACATATTGGATTGAGGCCTGCATTTTCAGCTAAAGTGAAGGGAATTATCTCTAGAGCATCAGCAAAGCCTCGGAAGCAATACTGTTCAATGCCCGACAGGGTGTTGGCATACTTCATGAGCTGTATAGAAAGCTCAATTTCTGGTGCCCCACCTCCAGCAATCAATGCCCTGTATGGAAGTATTATGTAGGTTTAATTCTGTACAATATTATGATAAGGTAATAGATTGGTTTAAATATTGATATTTTTTATTAAGTCTCACATAGGTTGGTTCTTGTGCCATAAGAAAGGCATGCACAAATATAGAAGATAAAAATGATAGCATCTGTTCTAGATTAAAACTGACAGTTTATGAACAAGTTTAATGAAAAATTTTGAATATCAGACAACATTCAAGAACACATTGTTATGCCTATAGTACATCATTCTTTAGCAGAATCAAGTTCTAACAACATACCTTTTTTTCACAAGACATCGGATTACACAAAGAGCATCATGAATGGATCTCTCAGCCTCTTCAAGTACCAATTTGTTTGATCCTCTAACAAGCACTGATACAGTCTTGCCTTGGTTAGCAATACCAGTTATCTGGTAATAAAGGTTCAAAATTACTACATAGCAACAGTTTCTATATGGGTTGTGGAAAAATAAACAAAAACACACACATACAGAGAGAGGAGGTGGGGAAAGAGTTGTCATATGTGCAGAGGGATGACACATGCCTCTTTGAAAGTCATTAATTGCCAATATGAAAAAAACAGTTCTGGAAAATCCCCCCCCACACACATACATACACACACACACACATACATTATTACAATATAAATTTCATTAACAACCTCACCTTTACAATTTTACTTTCACCAACAGGAACTTCTTCAACAAGCTCAGCTGACCCAAGTGTATCTGCTTGGAAATGATCCAAGCTGGCTACTGGACGACATCCAAGAGTCTAGAAACAGTAGCACAATAAATACATAACAGTAATCTGACCATCCACAGGCTATACAAGAAAACAACATTATATAAAAACCATCATCCGCATCATTCTATCAGAAGATTCATCTGTCCACAATGTCTTGTTCAGAACAGGTCTGTGTTATATCATCACAGTATGATGCAAAAAATTTTATAACTGATTAACAGTGTACTTAAATAACCGAAGTGATATATTACTAAATATAATACTAAGATATAAATATAAAACCAAACAAAGTAGAACAATAAACGAAGCAGTCAATCCCAACCCTTTCTGTTAATTCAATGTGCTATATAAACCTTTTTTCAACACTTACCATTTTATGATTGCTTTTATTGGAAAAGCAAACAAAAATGAGATGTTACCCTCCTACATACCTTACACACAAATTCAATATCCTCCCTCTCAATGTCTTTCACCACCATTATTTTCATCTTGGCCAAGAAGTGAAGTGCGAGATCATTAATGGAATCCCTAAAATTTTTACAAGTGAAATGTCACAGTGTTGTCTAGTAGTAGTTGATTTTATTGACATAGCATAGTATTAACATATATACATAATATGTCGGTGAGGAAAGTTCATCAATGAGAAACATTATTACAACAGTATATAAACCGTAAAAAAGTAACACATATTATGGTAATATCCTGTATGAGTTATAATTAAATAGCATTATGTCCAGTCAACCCTTTTTATAGCTTCTTGGAAAATGATATAGTTACTAAATTACCTAAATTACCACAGTTCTGTGATAAATGAAGCAATATGCATTAAACAAGGGATTAGGGAAAAGCGCTCTTAAATCTAATAAATATGCTACTACACAATTAACTTCAAAACTGATGGTGAAGCATTCCAAGAGGAAGATGGGTTTTATTTGATGTACACAGAATACAACTTTTTCGCACCTTTACTGTCATTTATAAAAAATATCACTGAAGAGCTGGACCACAAATTATTAATGAATGTCCCAAAACCCCTGTCAAACAACAATATTTTATTTGGTGGTTAATCAATCTACATAATATGCCTACTGAACTATAAAGCCAGGAAAATGAAACTTCAGTGTAAAAAATTAGAAAATGTATGAGCACTATTTGTTTGAGTATGTCTGTTCAACAAATAATACCACAATTATCACAGTACATCCAATCCAATTGAATTAAGCCAACTGGACATGGCAATGCTGTTAACATTAAGTGATTTGTAAATGAATGATGACTGTTCATGCTATGAGATTATCAGAAAGTTAATGACTACGTAAATAAATGCTGCTCACCTCAAAATGGACTTCTGTATAAGAAGAACATTACAGCCAGCCTTCTTAATCTGCTTGACAATATTTAAAATGTATTGTCTCTCCTCTCTCAGTACTCTGTCCATCTGAGTGTAGTCAGATACAATTATTTGGCTTTCCATCTGTAAATATGAAATCAATAACGCAGTAGCAGAGATGAATCTCATGGATATTTATGCAGTTCTTCATTAAATAAACTACTAAGAAACAGTTGAAAACTTACATCAGTTTTGGGTGGAGATATGCAGAATTGAATCAGGCCTAGTTTAGCTTTTTCTATTCTGTGCGGTCCACCAAAGCCAGCCGTCTTTTGGTTAAACACGAGTCCATCAATCAGTTCTGTGTCTTCAACAGTACCTCTTAAAAAATAAAACTCATACCATTATAGGGATAACAGTTATTTTTATTGTATATATAAATGTGTGTATATATATATATATATATATATATATATATATACATACAGTAGTCCAAATCCAACATTGATGCTTTCACTTAAGTAATTCAGTCATACTCTGATGATGACTACACACGATTTAAAGATTTCTATACAACCCAGAACTCCCTCAAGATCCTAAATAGCTATAATCATAAACACAATCAAAAACAGTTGGGTAATCATGATGGCTTGAATTTAAACATTAAGTAAACACTAGGTCATTAATAAGTTATTGCTTCAACCCAGATTCATTTACTCAGAAGTTCACAGCGACTGAGGGAGGGATGAGAATTTAATGACGCATCGGCACATGCAGAATTTTAGGGTCACCTGATTTTATTATTCAAGAGCAGACCAGTTCTAAACCCTGAACCAGCAGGTTGTCTGTTACGTTAGTGAAGACATATGAATAAAATTAACTAATAAAGTTTATGTATTTATTATATACATCAAACCTAATAAACCAGTTGAGTGCGTACATTATAATGTAAAAGTACATAATGATTTACCCAGTTGACCATCTGATATATATATATATATATATATATATATATATATAATGTATGCTCAGTTAGTACACAAACAAAGGAATATTAGGGCTGCATAATGTTTGGCAAACAGAATATCATAAATAATAGGTTTAAACATGGGTATTTCACCCTTTATGTTAGTATTTTTGCCATATTTCATAACTAAGGCCAATAAATTTTGATATAAATCAAGTTCGTGGAAATCAATCATACACCATAAATGTTCATTGTTAATATTGTTTGTAAGTGAATGTTTCGAATTAGTCATCAGAAATATGCTGTGGCAGGCAGGACAATAACTACATGATGATCTGAAGTTATGCTGTGATTTACTATAAAATTATCACCACAGTATTTCATGACACACATTTTAAAACATAAAATACCACGAAATAACAGCCAAGGTATACTGTAAAAGCAAGCCAATTCCCAATAATGCGCGCTTATGAAAAATATGGATGCTTAAATGCTTTTCAGTGCTTACCCTAATTTCTGGATAATCTTTATGTCATGCAGATCAACATTAGTGTCTTTTGCTGGATTAATTACTTTGAGAACAGCATCAACACATAGAGGTGACAGAGTACTGGAATACTGTGACACAACCTGTAAACAAAGATATAGCAATTAAGTAAATGTGTAAAGAATTGACAAAAACGTTACTAATTAATCAGCCTTAATAAAATAGCAAAGAAATTTGAACAGAACTCAGGTGGTATACTATACTTGCTGCTGCTCAGAACCCACCATCACCTTTCCCTCTCTTTATGTAATTATATCAATGATAAGCAACCAAAGACCCTTTACTATGATATGTTTTGAAACAGGCCGAAATCAAACAAAGTCTGATACAGTGGCCGTAACTTCATATAAATAGGGTCATAAGAGAACTTTAGCAGGCTTTTTATTATCTCCAAGCACCCTGAATTGATGATAGAGTCAAACTGTACAACTTTAACTGGCACAGTAACATCTGGCTAGCGGTGTAACTAGATGTCAATGTTCATGGCCCCATGAATTCTAGCCTTTCCATTTACTTTTGAGTTCAGCGATGTGGTAGCACTTTTCAAAAGCGATTCTCTGTCACTGAGCTCCAATGGAGTGGCCATCTCTTCCAGAATCTCAACCGACTTCTCAGCAGCTTTCTGGAATGCTTCTGATATAATTGTTGGGTGAATACCTAAATAGTAAGAAAGTTATAAACAAAGATGAAAACAGCAGAAAACAATAAAGATCCGAACATTATATTAAAACATGCCTTATCTGAATGCTGCATTTTCAATTCTCTTACAAACATTACAGTAATTTGTACCGAATACAGTTTAGAGAACCAAACGAAACTATTTTTCACCTTTATCTAATAGTTTCTGGGCTGCATCCAAAAGACTACCAGCCATGATTACAACAGTAGTGGTACCATCACCAGCCTCAACATCCTGTGCCTTGGACAGTTCTACAAGCTGCCGAAACAACAAAATAAATATATCAATTATCTAAACAGTTATTGAGTAAAAGGTTTTCCTTTTCTACCTTTTTTCTAAGTGTTTTATCACAATAATATATATATATATATATATATATATATATATATATTACAGACAGACAAGTAATATATCAAAAACATTATATTTACCATTTTAGCTGCAGGATGAAGAACCTGCATCTGCTTGAGAATAGTAGCTCCATCATTGGTAATTGTCACATCGCCTCGATCAGCCTGGATCTGATACAAAAAATTAATTGTCTGTCAGATACTGAATTACTATCATAATAAAACTACAATCATAATTAAAGTAAAGCTGGTTTATAACCAGACATTTTCCAATACCAGAGCTGAAGTTCGATATCCAATACTTGACACTAACCTTGTAATAAATCAAATTTGTATATAGTATAGCTCGCAGTACAAGCATGCATCCATTTTTCGCTCACTAATGAAACATGCACGAAGAGATATTTCATAAATGAATGCATAGTGCATGCAATAAACAGCAACAATGTTACTGATATAGTATTTTGCAGGTGTTTGGTTGGTCTTTCGAAAATATTAATAGACGGTTTCCTTTGCTGGAAGATCTTGAATAGTCAGTTCAATAGATGTGCTTGAAAAGATGTGTTGGATAAGTGATGATGATTGATACGACTATAATGTATCCACGTCAGTCCCATGCTTTCAAGAATAAACAGAATTACTAGTAATCTTTCATAGTATTTAACATCGACGTAAATCACATTCAAGAATCATTAATAAACAAACAATAACAGAAAACAATAATAAACAAAAATATTCCCTTTTCCCGAATACTGGAACTGAACCGCAAATATCCAATAATATTCACCAAGAATAATGATCAAAAGTTGTTTCCTCTGATAAATCAGTGATCCTTTAGAACGGTATTAACATGTCACAGTCATGTAAGAACGATCATCACAGCTTTAGTGTAGGCTATATGGTAAGACCGATGTCGGTCCAACTAAAGGTTGTAGATAAATATTTACATGGCATCAGATATATCCTTGGGACAGGGACAATACAACTTGACTTGTAACACAGGATTCGTGTCATTCACCCTCTCCAATCCTGCACAATGGAAGTTTTATGCAACTGAAAACAAGTAACTCTGTGAATGCTTGTGGACACAGGAATACCCCAGCCTTTTCGGTAGGGAATAGAGTAGACAACCCCTTACACAAGTAGGGAGTCAAGGACTGGCCGTGGGGTAGTCTAGTCACACTAACAGAGTAGTAGCCAACTGGAAGGGTGTGTTAGGAGCTCTCCCTTAAAAAAGTTGCAGAAAATGGAGTATTTGGGTGGATTCTAGGCCACCTTTTCCCCAAAACCAAAGTAGCCGACCAATTTTCTGCCAATAAAATAGACGATGATGGACTGTAAAATAGACAACGTATAACATCCGACATCAGCTGCTATTGAAAAGGTGGAATACCATCAGGCTATACCACTCTAAATCACATACAGTATTCCCATCGTGGGTTGGCTCTATGTTAGCACCAAACTTTCGCCTCTACTGTAGTAGGTACAATACTTAGGTAGACCATTTCTAAGGACAAAACTAAAATGTGATCCAAATAAAAGCCCTCACGTCTAGTTTAGTACCATAACTAAACATTCTACACATCTTTTATGTTTCTTACATGGTACTTTTACTTGTACACCAATTAAGTAACTTACCCCAATTATATACATCAGAGTACAAGTGACAATTTAGGAGATTCTTCATATAAAATCTGCCCTCAGCCAGCTGCTCTGAGCACATGGCCAGAACTCTAGACAATGAGCGAATCACAGCTTATCCCTGATATCAGTGGCGTCAGCCAGACAAAGAGTCACACTCCACTGACCTTGAGGTTCGAGTGCACATATACATGCACAGCACAAAAGTATCTCACACAAACACACAACCATGTATGAAATAACACAATAACATATATTTTGTGATATGTTACAACAACTACCACAGTCTATCCATTAAGATTCAGGTGAAACCTTTGATTTGGAGAGTGTGAGTGTTAACCAGTCATACTCGTCAGCTATTTTTGAAACAGTGTATATCCCTGGATCCACTTTATTTCATTTACAAAGTAACACTTATTGCCCAAAAGACGATCATGGTAAATGCAACGTTTAAAAACAATATTATCAAAGAACCAAGCTGACAAAATACAACACCACCAAATACCGATATCAAACTTCAACAAGTATTGCAATGCCTCGTAGCATTAAATTATAATGTGCCAAATACAGGACCTTGCTCACAGGGCTAGAGAGGTAGTTTTTGTGGTGATGATGATGTTGATTGATGTTTTACAGCCAGTTTTGTGCACATGGTAGGCTAAATAGGCCGAGTGACCTCCAAGGTAATGAGGCGAAGTCAAAGACGAAACAACCTTCAGATATGCCCACCCTGAGATTCAAACACGGGTGGTAGTGATCTGTGGTCCAAAACAGTACCGCTAGACCACAGAGGCGCAATACATTCTACAGCAGATAGAGAAATGCTATTGTTCGGGTTACTAGAGGATAAAAATAATAAGATATATAAATTGTAGCCCTATAACTAGGCTTATAGCTAAAGATAAACATCATTCCCATATTAAAGAAACAGATCATCTCATTTCATTTCAGGAAAAAAAAAAACGTGTTTATGATCTACAAGAAGACTGTTAGACATCTTTATTACATCATGTGGAAATCAAGGAAAAAGTTTGTAAATTCTAGTGTGTTTACAGATTATAGTCGAAAACTACCAATAGTGACATCAATTTCTGTTGGACGTGCAATAGAAACAATTATGCAACTTCCTATTTTGAAAGCAATTTATACTAGAAATCGATTCTGTAATTACTGATAAATGTTTGGATAGAGCATTAATCCTATAAGATTAGTCCTGCAAGCATCTACCCAAGGGCGTAATTCATAGCATTAGTGCCCAATAAGTTATTGACATGGATAATTACAGTATATAGGTATATTGCCAGCGTTAGTGACCAAAATGTACCATCAAAGGCTCAGCAGTATAACAATATGTCTAATTATTTCTAAGTCATCTGACTTCATATGCGGTTCATTGAATGTTTAATCATGCTGTTAATTAAAATTTGAGGTTCTTCATATGTGCTAACAGTTTGTGTAAACGATTGTTATAATATGCCTTGATCTACAAAACACATTGGTACGAATAACGAAAACAAAACTATTTCCTACGTACAAAACGTCACCTGGAAACACTGCAGGCAAAAGTTGGCTTAATGGACAGTACCACCATAAATTGTGATATTTTAGGTCCATAAACGACATCTGCTTAATGGCTGGGACTTTGCTATGGATTGCTATGGATCGAAGACAAAGTTCCCACCAACTAAGAAAAAGATACCATCCCCTAACTTGATAGTCACGGTATCAGTCATCACTCGGTACAGACAGATTTATAGCATAGCAATCATTCATGAAGACTACCTCTACAAATGACTGCATTTGGATAACACTCACCATTTTATCCATGCCTCTGGGGCCCAGACTCGTACGAATAGCATCAGCAACAGCTGGAAAATAATTATAAGTATTTTCAGCTTATAGATCCAGTGTAAACAATAATTATCAGTATTTTCAGCTTATAGAGTAAACAATAATACAGTCTGTGATAAAACTGAAACAATCCACTTCTAAACATCCACCATTGAAATCATAATGTGGACAAAGGATCCTATTGGAATTTCATAAGATCTTTAAAACCCATCCATATTTCATATAATAAAAACAATAACAGGATGACCTCAACTTCCGGCTAAAGTATGACATAAGTATTAATAATTCCATTATCATTTGTTACATATGTGCTAGATATCTAAGAAACAAGTTTAAGGCAAAGAAAGGCCATAAACATATTTAGCCATTAAAAGCATGTCCTATACCAAGGTATAACAGAAGTATATATTATTTTAATTCAGTTCTCAATTATTAAGCCTGCTAGAGGTGCGAGAAATGGGAATAAGGCAGTTTACTTGCCTATTATTTCTAGTAGAAATCTACTAAGGTTGGTTGCAAATACTTAATTGCCTTAAACCTGTTTGAGGTGTGGTATTAAAGCCTACTAAGATTGGTTTAAAATAAACTCAATTGCCTTTACACCTGTTACTGTTAGAGATGTGGTATTAAAGTCTACCAAGGTAAAGCTTCCCCATCACACTAATAATCAAACATTTTATTTTGTGTAGAAACCTCATACATTCATTACAAATGAGTAGCTGCTGGTGACTTGTGTATAGCAATAATTCATTTTGTTTTGCAATGATGGCAATGAGGGTGTTCAGTGCCATACACAACAAGACCAGGAATTGACTGTGTCCAAAAAGCAAGCAAGTATGTCTTTTGTAACCTCGTGCTGTGTGGAATCAAGGTCGTGAACTGGTAAATCGTGAATATTGATTAATCAAATTGTCTCAAGACATCTTGTTATTTTTTTTACAAAAAAATCATGAAATGAAACTAAGTTTAATTTTTGTTTGTAGTTTGATTTAATATATACAATGTACATGTTTTTTTGTAATAAAAGGAATTTTCAGTCCGCCTTTGGACAGGGCTAGCTTCAAGACAATTTCTTAGGGAATCAAATCCCACAAACACAATCCTTATGAACTAGATCAAAATCCACAATTTGGTGGTTCACAATGCATTACCCAAACTAGTTCACTATTGCAGAACCCAAACATTCAAAACCAGATATTACCCATCAAACATAGCTATCCAGGGATTTTAACCCTGGTGTACGAGATCGGTGTTGTCAGTTAAGCAACAGAAATACCTATTTTTATATGGTAAAAGTCTTACCGTAAAACATAACATTTCTGCACAAATTCCACTTGCAGGGTAATAAAAAATATCCTAACCAGTAAAAAATTTATAATTGACACATTACATCAGTTTTACATATGGGCATTGGAACAACCAGCAAACCCATCTAATGACTGATCATCCATCTAGATGTTGTTTTTCAGATATTCATACAATCAGAAGGACATGTATTTTAATTTTATTCTACAATACTCCCCCGTTTTAGAATGCCATTTCTACATGTTACACTTACGAACCTGTGTGCAGATATCAATAAACCCTTTTATTGCAAATAAATAATGAAAATATAACTATTTTTGTCCAAATTGTCAATACCATTTATTTTTATTTGTTATGCCGAGATTAGTTTTCACTGTTAATATATACCTCTATAGGTGTTGTTGATTGTTTCAGACTTGTATTTGGGAGTTCACATATTGGTAGACTATATCTTGATACATGGTGTTAAAAAACTCAATAATATAAACATGCGAATTATCCATGATACAAAGCTTTAATTTTATTATTTAGACTATACCATTAATTATTAATGACATATTTTATTGTTATATACCCTATGATTTAAGAGAAGATTATGGGAATATAGTGATGAAGAGTGATACTACATACCATTTTCCAGGACAGAGTATACAAAATATAAAGGTAATAAATCAAGATATGTGCAAAACAGAATATATTTAATCAATGTATGATCAATTATTTTTATGGAACAGCCTCCTCCTCTACCCTTCTAACTGTTTGATCCACCCACTTTTATTTAAATTAACATATAATATCAAGACTATGTACTGGTACACTTTTTCTTCTAAATGCAAAGTTTACTCCTATAAGCTTTTTGGCCTACGCGGATTTTTTCTTCACAGGCAATATTTTTTACAGAATATTTCCCGATTTCGCAAAATTCCAAGACATTTCCAAAACCTGAAAAAAGAATTGTTATTTTCCAGGAAACCCTGTGGGGTCTGATTCAATAAACATTTAACTTTTTCTTTAGTTTGTTGATCATATTAGAACACCTTAAAACAACAGTTGTTAAATTAGATATCCAATCTTATTAGATTCAAAGGTCCATTTCATGAATAATTTGTCAGTACTTATTTCTCCTTGTTCCAGTTCTTGAAACAATGTTATTCAAAACCTCCCACAAACATCAAGTACAGGGTTTTCCTGGGAAATACAGTCCAATAGATCTACTGGGAAATAATTTTTTTGGACATTATTCGTATTCTCGGATCAATGAAGTCTTCATTCTTAGCAACAATGAGCAGCATGAAGGGCCTATTCTTAATGTATGATGTATCAACACATGCGAGTTGATTATTCCAAAGTGTGTCGTTGGGCAGTTGTGGTTTCACTGACCCAGTGGTCTCTGACAATAAAGCGTCTGGCACATGGTGGTTTCGGAAATACTTGTTTACTTCCACAATCTGACTAATGACTCGAGATGGTGTGACATCTTGTCCCAGCAGATTTAGCCAGTGAGACGAGCATCCACAAACAGTCAAACTAGGATTATCTTCCTTCAGATTTTCGGCATGGAGTTCATCTTCCTCTCATTGTCTGTCACAACTGCTGTAACATTAAAGCCAAATGACTCAGCAATCTTCACAGTATCCCTTGCAAGGGTTGCACAATAGTCTGCAGTTTTCCTGTTAGTACTTGTATCAATAGCAGAGATGAAGTAGGATTTCTCACCAGTATGGACATTACCAGCTATCACAGGTGTGTTGTGAATGTCACTCCAGCCATCTTGCATGACAGTAACATCCCTGCCATCCAGGTCAGTCTTCATATGGTTGATGATCTTGGAGTGTATGGAATCTAGCACATCAACACCAGTAACATGTCGTGTTGGTGGTTTATAATCTGGTCCTAGCATCTCAATCTTACGAAATTCTGGGCAAGATATGACATCGAAACGAATGTTGCAGGCATAGAAAGCTTTTGCTATCAGGTCATCTAGTTGCGCTTTAGTTTTAGCACCAGTAGTTGTACAGAAGCTATCTACTGTTCTTTGAACTTTTATCATTTTGGTGGCTGGTTGGTCACTAGGTGTGGTTGGGTTTTCATCTGTATCATTAGTATCAAGTGGTCTCTTATGTGGAGTATTCTTTTTGGCTGCACCACACTTCATCTTGTGATTCTTTAGTCTATCAGTCTTGGCACTGACTGGTGTCTCACAGTCCCTACACCTGGCAACAGTCTTGCACCTACTTCACACAAAGTATACATATTCCAGATAGAGTCTTTAGGCTTCATGGTGCTTGTAAGTTGTATTAATAATAACTGTATAATGAAAATTGTCATCCACTTTATAAGATATTGAATTCCACACCCCACTAACCACTGAGATGATGCTAGTGCATGATTTCAATGGTGAATCCAGTGTTTGGTGATTGGAGATCATCTCCAACCCAGTGTCACTTTCAATTGGGGGCTAAATTAACAATTTGGGAGGTCTTTGGCTTGTTTAACAGATCATGACAATATAGAGTTTTTTTCATGACTCAACTGAATTTCCCAGCAATTTCCACCGTCCTGGGAAATACTTTTATTTCCCAGTTAATTGACAACCCTGATTAAGTACAATGTACATTCAGACAATTAATGCAGTACTCTCATTACTAGCTCCTGGAACACCCCACTGTAATGACTATATAAATTGAAACACCAGTAACAATGGCATGCACGAGATTGTCAACTGATATTTGAAGCTGGGTCCTAGTCTAGCCTCTACTATAGTCTAGTCACTAGCCTAGCCCCCTTAAAGGCTTAATTAATATTTGTCATTTTGCGGTTATAATTCAGTAAGCATGCTACCAGTTTGGCCACGGAAACGAAAAATCTATTTGGTGAATTTTACATTTCAAAGATATATCAATTAATGCTGAAAGCTCATTTTTCACTCGCTGTCAGTCTGCATACCTTTTGCAGCAGTAATATTACTGTACCGAATCTGTGTAGGCTTGTCCTTATCTTGGAATTCTGATTTACTTGCTTTAATTCCCTTCGGGGCAGCCTTAAATGCTGGCATCTTCGAGACTTTATACTATTTTCTTCTACAATTATTGATAAATAAAGTCTATAAATAAGAACAGTACGCCGATGGCGATAGATTTCCTATGTTTACATTAACAATGCACGCCTGTCACTAACAAGAATCTACACAGAACATTCTCGTACTACCGGCGTTTACACTAATTACCAGAATCATATAGTAGTACGCCTTATAGAAATACCTACAAACACACATAAATATAATTTTATATTTATATATATATATATATATATATATATATATATATATATATATATATATATATATATATATATATATATATATAGTATAATAGATATAATATATAGATAATAGTAAAATGATAGGAAAGACAGGAAATGTACAGAAGAAGAAGAAAACAGTTTCTATAGCCATTGTTCAATTCAATTTAATTCGTTTATTTCAACATTCATAATACACTATTTTAATGAAATCAAACACATGTAGAATGTTGAAAGGGAGGATGCTTGAAGCATTGCTTATATAATGCATCCCCCCCCCCCTGTAACAATAAACTGAAAATGTTCTGCACACTTTATTATACATAATTCAATGATTTACTTTACAAACATAGATTGTCGATGATCCAGTGGTCGGAGTACTGTGTAGCAAATATCCAGATTGTTCTTTCGAATCTGGTTCATTCCTGGATTTGTGGGATATGTTGATGTACCAGGTGTGACCAGCGTCGAAGCTAAACAACTCAGCATCTTACATATATAATCTGTTATGAAAATGATCTATGCAAGAACTTATTTTAATGTTATTTAAGTGAGATTTGGTGGTCTAAAGGGTGAGTAGCTTTATGAACAGCCACTCAATAAAAGGGACCACAATGGAAATAAGTGCTCTCACAGTGAGCTCCGGTGGCCTAGCGGTTAAGCATCCGGCACTTGGTGCCAACGGTCGCAGGTTCGAACCCCGTAAGAGGTCGAAACTTTTCCAGGGATTAATTTCTCGGCTCACTACATCGTAGGTGGCTGACCACGTTAAATGGCGCTGCCGTCTCCACTGAATTATTTAAAATAAAGGGGGACGTTAAAACCCCCTGAAGACGTAAAACAATCTGGCGTGACCACCCTCAGGGTATTTCGGCTCTATCTTTCCGTACTGCTCCCCTGTGAGTGGTGGGGGAGGAGTTTCTCCCCTGTTGGAGTGGCTGAGAATCTCAGCCACTCCAACATAGAGGCTGTGCTGAATAAGCGACAGTCTGAGGATTCTCCCCGAAAAACAAAGCAAGCATAAGTGCTCGCACTTTAATTCGTTCGTGTGCTATCGCTGTTTCGTGATCTGTGATCACTTAAGAAAAGAAAGAAAACAATTAATATATATTTGGCTTAACACTGCATGTTAAATGTTATGAGACATTAATTGTATCCCGAATTACGACCAGAAGGTTAGCACATCGATCCGGTCATTTGGTTAGGAAATTGTGACCATACGTTTTAATGCAAAGGAACAATCATGAAGACGTACACTCTGATGTGTTCTTTAAGTATGTAATACCATATCAAAGTTATGTCAGAATTTTCACATCAATGAACAGGTTATAATATTTATATCTAGCAGCGCTGTATAGCAAAGGAACGAGGAACTAGTGAATATCTTCAGCATGCAGCGCATCTTTCTAAACGTTAGTGATTAGTGATACCTACCAGGATATGACGTAATTTTTGCGGGAATTTTAATGTCAAATACTCGTGTTTATGTTATAATTATTTTAGTAAGGTAAATCATGCCGTATGGAGTTTTATCAAGTTTAAATTGTAGAGAATATGGTTACATAAATCGATATGTATCGATGGAATATCCTTGTAAGATTATTTATCTATTCAAATGGGTGTATTGGATAATTGGTGTAATTAAATTTGTATGAGATTGTTACTCACTCACTCAGTCACTGTGAAGTGTTATTCACTTATTTAGTTATTATTCATTTATTGTTTACAATATTTAATGAATAAGATAGGCACTTTCATAAAAATTTAATTTGCTAGTCTGATAAAAGAATTTATACAAACATAAAGAGCTCAGTTTCTATAATCATACAGTTTGAATTATGTTAATAGGTAACACATGTCATGTAATAGACCCATTGCATGATGATGTCAAAAACCAAAACAAACCAGATGCACTTTGCATTGTGGGATTTATAGAGGGTCTGCTGAGTGACAATACCGTGAACGTCAATATTCCGGATCTGTTATAATCATTCCAAAAACTAACTCCTGCGTACCGTATTGTCATGCCACTAGTAAGCAATATAAACATTTAAGTTGGCATGTGTTGGCTGGGGGATGAAATGTTGAGAAAGCGTTGGGTAGTTTTAAATCGAAATGACAATCTGCGAGTCAAATTTATAATTACAGTGTCAGTGTAAGGATTGACTGAAACAGTGAAAGGCGCAAATAAAATGTAATTTCGTTAAATATAATTTTAGTGTGATTTACTATGAACACCACATTTTAACAGTCTTTGTTATGTGAAGTGAATATTATTGTACTATGGTTGACAATGTTGAATACCACACTTTACTATCATTTATAAAGTAGCAATGACGGACAATTAGCATATAATTATAATCTGATTTTTAGTTTTGGAATACAATTTTTCAAGTGCTGGCTTTTTCGGTAAATTTTTGGCATGATTATAACAGATCTGGAACATTGACGTTTAAGGTTAAAATGGCGGGGTTATCACAGTATTATAGCTCAGCAGACCCCCTATAAATCCCACAATGCAAAGCGTCGCTGGTTTTTGACGTCATCAGGCTTATTGTAAAGAAAGTTATACACATTTTAATCAGATAAATATCATGAATTTATTATATGTCACCAATTTCTGTTTATTGGGATTGCCGTAATTGTGACTGTCATAATAATAACAGCCCCCAGGTTAAAAGCCCTCACATTTTTAGTAGGTAAAAAATCCTCGTATTATACTTGGATAAATCATAATATGTTATTTTCATAGAACTATTTGAGTAATATTATTAATAGTAGCATATAAAAAGTACACATAGATATATGGCACATTCATACAACAACTCATTACTGCCAATTTATTCATAGCAATAGAAATATTTTGGTAATATGTACACATAGATAGAGTCTTATTTACTTCCACCTAATGCAATGGCCAATGCTGGTTAGGAACTGCTTTATGGTAGATGGTGATGCTTCTGGGCTTCAGTCTTGATTAGAAGAGATCACCCTTTGACTTGACTTAGTTAACTAATTGGAGATAAATCCATATGAACTAGGTGGCTTGTCATCACTCAAGCAATAATTAGTGAAGCCACAGCATGATGACCCCAAGTTAGTGAGTAGTCTCAACCTGTAGAACCAGAATCCCTTCAAGATCTAATTACTGATGGTAAATGGGCTCAAACATCAGGGCCCAACCTGCAACAGTTTCTCATCTCCGACAACGTGCCTGACACCTGAAACACCTGTCAACAGCTAACACATGATGCATGGATAGCAATCTTGTTGTTGCTCCTCGTGGTTTCTGTAAACTCTACATAATATACTGCCCTCTTGGCAACACTGCTGTTCTCCACATTCTCCACTCTGCTGCAACGCAAATCACAAGATACCTACGAGAGCCTGCTTCTTGCGGTGAACTTTCCACATGCCAATCAAGTGAATGAGTAAAAAAAACAATGGTGCCATTATTTCCAATTTCTTACCTTGCCATTTTTCCAGGTAACATTTTTTTCTGTACCCCTTCTAAGGGCATGCTGCACACCAGAATTTGTTTGAATTTTAGATTAGATTCCATATGGTCATTTGGTGGCATGCTATAACAGATAAAATGAGTCATAAAAAAGTCAATTTTCATAGTATTAATATGATCATTTAATTTTGTGAGCTACTGTTATTAAGCAAACAAGACTACTCAGCCCACAAGACACATTACCCCAAATTTTCCAGAAGCTTCACCACACTCTGATATTTGAAAGTAATATATTTGATTATTTTTTGTTATGTATACTGTAGAAGCGTTTGTTAGAGACTTAATTGTAAAAATAATAAATGTAATTTTTTGTAATGTAGAAGAGTTTGTGATGACTTAACTAGCCCCACCAGTATTAAAACAGTCATTAAATGCAAATAAAAAATCTAAATAAAGTACCATCAACCAGACAATTCCTTTTGGTCAATGCCACATCAAATTTTTTAATTGGAAATGTATCAATTCAAATTCTGTTTTGTACCATGAGTAGGTACTGCCAGAGAAGAAATATATCTGAATTAAATCGTAAATTAATTTGTGGAATAATTTTTTTGTAGCAAACTTCAATTCCAAATTTATCAACTTCAATTCCATTTTTTTTATTAAACAATTCCAGAATTGAAATTGCCCATCAATTCTGGAATTGAATTGATCTCATATCTGCGCCAACAATCCACCATGACCTCTATTTGCTCGGGGGTCACCAAGTCTTGTTCGGAAATCCCCCGCAGGAACTCCTTCACCTGTTACCCATGTGGGCTAGTTATTTGAAGCTGAGTAGAGTAGGTGGATGTATAAAGTCATGGTTCTTCTTTCTATTAATATTATAAGATACAATGCACAAATTATTAATTTTCCAAATTACAGTGTATCCGTTAGCCAGGACAATTACAGTGCCATCCATTTATGACCCATCACAGTTTGTGGCCAATTGTATAGTTATTTAACTTATTATAACCAAGGATTTGGTTTAATTTATCTTTGAGTGTGAAGTTTATACTATAGGACCAGCATGGGAAGTTTATCCAGAAAATCATTATGATTTTCTGTTCTTCATTATGCCTGTACTCTGAAAACTACGATAAATCTGCCTTTTTCCCGTAATAATTCCATATGGTACAGTTCTGACAATGTCTTAGCCGAACACTGTATCACATGGCTTGTATTTCTGGGACTATACCGAGGCTGTTGCTTGTTCAGCACAGCCTCTGTGCTGCTCACCACACAACAGTTGCTCTAGACTGCATCTGAAATAATGCAATAATATACTGCTGTAACCATTTTAGGTGTCATATTTATCAATATTTACTGAATATAAGAACCATGCTTGAAGGATGGGAGAGATTTTGGTGAGCTGGTGATCTTGGCTGGTAAACGTCCATTTTGCAATATGATGGTCACGTGTTTCAAATACACTCTCCTGATTGGCCGGTTGTCTTTGTTGACATAAATAAAGCACACAGTCTTGTTTATATAATGGATTTATCTCCCTTTCATGTTTATTTGTTTGATCACTGTTTTTTTTCTTCATTTTATGTTAATATTATGATAACAAATAATACAGTAATCCTATGAAGATTTTAGTAGTGTAGAATATGTAGAGTAATCATGTAATGAGAGTTCAGACTTGTGCATGATGACTTAATTAAATGTGGTAAAAATCTGATTAAATGAAAAAAGCAGTTGAATCTTTCACAAAAGAATACCTATGATGTTAAATTGTTTTGGTATCGATAAATTACATGGTTTTATGATGCATAGTGTCATGTTGGCCGTATGTCGCATTTCACGTGAAAATAATTACTCTTTCCAATTTTCAAATGTTGGCAGCTATGTAAATTAACTTTATGACCAAACTTCTCTATTGAATAGACATCTCTTTGACCATACAGGGTTCCCACGTGTCCTGGAAACTAAATAACTATTATGCCTGTAGATGAAAACTTCTATTGTAAAAGAAAAAGAGTACCGGTACATAGTCTTGATATCTCGTATCAGTTAAAATTTAAATAAAAATTAGTGAATCAGACAGCTAGAAGGGGTGAGGAGGAGGCTGTATCATAAAAATGACAATAAATCGATCATACAATGAATAAATATGATATGCTTTTTCGCACATATCTTGATTTATTACCTTTAAATCTTTCCTTGGCTGTGAATACCATGCTCGAAGATTTTGGGTTAAAATTAGTCTCATCCGTGTCTTTATAGGATTTATTTGCATATGGAGTCACCCCTTGACAGTATGTGACCAGTGTTGAGGCTAAACAGCAAAACTCTTTCGCTTTGTCTCATTAACTGTGGAAGTCATTTAGCCCAGTTAGTCCACCACGTGCACAAAAGTTGCCATAAAGCAACAACATTTTCCGATGCTTGTTTTATAAAGAATTCAAAATTAATGTATCAGTGATCAGTTTCAATATTGGGTTAAACATTAACTGGATCTGGTTATTATTAAATATCTTACTGCCATTGTAAAATACATTTTTATTGTGAGTATTGTTATATGAATAATCAATGACATTTAGCAGTATTTAAAACCATGATATGTTCAATATAGCATGTGAAAGATGTCGGTTTTGTTATGTTCTTTTCTTTTAGTCCTTAACATCCCAGACTCTGCCATTGACAGATTCATATGTCATCGTCAAGATGAACATCATATTGAGACTGAAGAATTTGGTGTAAGTTGTAAAATTAGTTTTTTGTTTGTTTTGGTGTTTCCTTTGTTTTATAATTTTTTAGCTTTTTATGTATGTTCTTTATAAATATAATTAGCAGTACAAGTTTCTGATATTTTATATCTCATTGTTATGTTTGCCATTGTGGTTCTTAAATATGAGATACAGTATATCAAAACATTTCAGGAAGCTATTCCTCCATTAATTTGCCGTTTTTCACGAGGTAAGTTCATTATTTGTACTAATGAAATAATAACAATTATTGAATACTTTTTACATGTATGTTTGATAAAAAATGGTAATAAGTGAACTTTATTTACAGCTGATCCATATATTTTAGCAGTAGCTGATGAGGATGGTGGTTTGATCATACTTAATACAAATTCTCAAGGGATTAAAGCTGTTGAACAAGGTACATGAAGGGCTCAAAAATGCACAAGATGCTACAACAATTAATATTTATGTATTTTCTAGGACTTTTTGTGAGATTGTGACTTCATTCCTGTTTTAATAAAAAGTGATAGTTAGCTGCAGATGATTAATTTTAATTTTGCCAATTTCTAATACCATTAAATCTGCTGTCGTTTTCATCATAAATAATTAATTTTCTTTTGTAACTCTATTACAGATTGGCTTGCCCATAAAAATGCAATTTTTGACATTGATTGGATGCCAAATGAGCATAAACTGATCACAGCCAGTGGTGATCAAACTGTTGTACTGTGGGATGTGAAAACTGAAGAAAAACTTGGTACATTCAAGGGTCACACCAGTAGTGTGAAAACAGCCAGGTTTGGGCTGGAGAATAAATGTAATTATCAATTTAAATGAAGCATATCTTTGTATATATCATTGTTGTTATTAACATATATATATATATATATATATATATAGTCACTATCACTATCATTTATAACCAAATTTTCTATGGTAAATATTAAAAGTTATTTTACTTAATGTAATTTATAAATATAGAGCAAATTAATGGAAAACACATTTCTAGGACTAGCAAATAGTTAAAATCAAAACAGTAATCATGGTATTTCGTTACTATACACAACAGTATAAGTCAGTCAACGAGTTTATTTGTAATTTTTGTTCGATGTAAAAGGTGTCCAACTTCATATTACATGATTGATTAAAATATATAGTGTTTATGTATTATTTTAGATGTGTTTGCTACTGGAGCCAGAGATGGGCATATCATGATATTTGATACAAGAGTGAAGCAAAAAGGTATTACTGGTGAAAGCTGCATAAGAATCAAGATTGACATAGTCAAAAGAACACAAATATGTTATCTGATAAATATATATTTTTTTTAACATTTTATTTCAGACGGATTCACACCTTCTGTGAATGTGATAAGAAATGCACACCACAATCAAGCAGCTGGATCTGCTAGTAAAAAGAAGAGTAATATTCAGGTTAGTGATTGATAATGATCAAAATTAAAATGCATTTAAGGAATCATCTTTAGAAATATCATTTATAAATGTAATATATTGGAATATTTTAAGACATTAATAACATTTTTAAAACATGAACTAACCAATTGTTAAAAAGGGACTTAATTTATTAATCGCCACAAACTTTACTGCAGACACCATTTTCATTTTTACTTCGAATTTACTGGAAAGAAGAATTAGTGATTATGTAAAGCACCCTTGTTCATTTAGATGGATTCTGATAGAATTGGATCAGTATCAAAAATCTCCTCCACCCTATCTGAAGATAATTGCTTAACTTTCAAATATATGTTTATTTTGAATAAGTTTATTAAGTCTGATTTACTACAACTTTTTATTTTCTTGCTAAAATATGAAAAACTATTGCATCACAGATTTGATAAATGCAATTTCTAAGTACATTCACTATATAAATGTAAAATATGCATTTATTTTTATAAATGAATTGACATAACCTTGTTGCTCACTAATTAAAATAATTATGTCATAGCTATTACCTTACCCAACCTGTTTTTGTACCCCTCAGGTGACAGCACAAAGTGTTACTGCCCTTACCTTTCAAGATAACAATACATTGATATCTACTGGTAGTGTTGATGGGTAGGTATGTTACTCCATATAACAACCTATAGTGATATATAAAATATCGACTAATTATGTTAAACCTGATACTAATTAATCTATTCTTTCCAGATATGAATCTTGATTATATATGTACAATTTGCTTTGTTTTATTCTAAAATATTTGCATTTTTATATTTCTCTCAGTCAAAATTACTGAGCTGATATGTTATTATTCCAGAACAATCAGAGTTTGGGATTTGAGAAAGACATACACCATGTTAAAGTCGGAAGCTTTGCCTAAACACACATTTAAATATGGTGGCACCAGCATAAGAACTCATGGTATCTATACTTTAAAAATTCACTGTTTCATGACCTTTGTTTTAATTAAAGCATACTTGGCATGTAACCTGCTATTCATTGAGGAATAGTTGTAATTTAAAGCAAATTTTAATTGTTGAATAAACTTTGTATTTATATTAGGAGGGAGTTAGGTTTTGTGTGTTTGGATATTTGCATTAATGTAATTTTTGTCATATGGTCGGTCGGTCGTCCATTGGCATTCAGCAATTTCTGAAATGTCGTGTGTTTTGACGTATCATTGCCTTGTGGGTCAAGGTCGTCTTCAGATACTTTGACGTTATTTCTCAGCTTGACATTGTTGTTCTTGTATCTGACATACAGGATTCCCACGCATCCAGGAAAATAGGAAATTTATTTTCCAGATGCTGGAAGTGTCCCTGAAAAAAATATTGCCGGTGAAAAAAATCACTTAAAACAAAAAGCTCAGCTAAAAAATAATATACGTGTAGAAAAAAACTTTGATTGTAGAAGAAAAAGTACTGGTACATAGTCTTGATATCCTGTGTCAGTTAAACTTTAAATAAAAGTGGGTGGATCAGACAGCTAGAAGGGATGAGGAGCAGGCTGTATCATACAAATGTCAATAATCAATCATATATTAAATAAATATGATATAATTTTTCACACAACTTGATTGTATACTTTGTCCTGGAAAATGGTAATTTTGTCCTGGAAAATAATATTTCTTGGCTGTGGGAACCATGCACAAAGGAGTACTTCAGCTTATAAGGGCAGAGTATTTTCTGGGCAGATTCTCCTTTAATTTTGCTGGTACAGCAGTATACTCTAAAATATGAGAACAATAAACAGACTTTAAATATTAACATTCAGATAAACACATATCAGTTTGGTACCCACACTGCTACTTTAGCTGCCTCCCCCCCCCTCCAAACAGTGGGATATATATTCAATAGGCCCATTGCATGATGAAGTCAAAAACCAAAACAAACCAAGCACACTTTACATTGTGGGATTTATAGGGGGTCCACTGAGCGATAATACCATGATAATCCCGCTATTTTAACCTTAAACGTCATGTTCTGGATCTATTATAATCATGCCAAAACTTCAGGGTTATTGTGTCCGTCTATGATCATCTGGTGGTTTTTTCTTTTCAGTTCACCGATGTACCTCATTTAGAGGTCTGTTATAGTAAATGAAAGAAACAGTCAATTCTGTATTAGATCGTTTACATTTTGATGTTTCAGGCTTTTCCAGTCTTCTACTTGACAGATCAAGGACCAGGCTGTTTGCTAGCTGTATGGATAATACTATATACCAGTATGACATGGCTGCTTATACCCCACAACCAGGTGAAAAGTTGTAATTGATTTTATTTGTAATGCGCGTTATTGTATATATTTGAGAGAATATCACTCAGTGTGTACTTTGAAATTATCCATGACCCAATATGAATAATAATTGTGATAATAATTATTTATATAGCAATCTGACCAAATTTTATTTATTAAGTCTATTAACATTGAAAACAAAAAGAAATGTATGAACTCTGATAGTTGACATAACACAAGAAATACAGAGAAATCTTTTAGAAGCAATTTAGATACACTATTTGAAACTAAACTGTCTTAATAACATAATAAAATCTCTTCTGATTTCTGTAACGGTTAATTGCATCAAGCAATACAATTGGAGCAGGATTTAAATTTGTTTTAATGTGATATATCTTAAAGTATTGTTTGATATTACTCGCAAAATGAAACCATACTTGTATTACAGCATGTCTACTAATCATTCAGCACATGCTGACTAATATACACTGGTTGCTCTGTTCTTTTTCATAGTTGCCAGGTTCAAAGGTCACAAAAATGGTACATTTTATATAAAGACTTCACTCTCACCAGATGACCAATTTATCATCAGTGGCTCGACGGACAACATGGCATACATCTGGCGAGTTTTGGAGCCAACATCGGCACCTTGGATGCTGGAGGTAAATGATGTGACGAATATATTTGTGTGCTTCGTATTTACATTAATATCACTCACCAATTATATTGTTATGTGTAATAATTCCAGTTCAAGATTAAGACAACATTGTGAGATTCAATAATGAAATAGTTATAACTGGTGGAGGTACAAACAGTACTCTTTACAGTACAACGTTTTTTATGATGTGATTTTCCATATGACATCATAGGCCTTGAACCTCAAATGATTTTATCCAAAATCAAGTCACATGATTTTGTTACATAGCTTCATGTTGTTATATGGTTGTATTGTTTCATATTGCAATATGGCTACATTACAAGCTAGCTGTGTTGTGACCAGCATTCCTTGGAAGCTGAACATTCCACTGGAAAGATTTGTATCTGTATTATATAGCACTGACTCCCATTATTCCAATCTAGTCATTTATAATTATATGTTTACTTTTAGATGTGATATTAATACATTTAGCGTAAACAATGATTGTGGCTTTTATTGAAACTAGACACTGATTTAAAATGGTGAATTAGTTGGTTATATATTATGTTTCTATGTTATATGATCTGACAATCAAATTCAAATCCTTGCCGAGATTTGTACGAAGGGTATTTCAAATTTCATTTCCCCTCATTATCTTTGGAGATCACTCTGCATTTTTAATCTACAGTGTGTACAAAAAGAGGCTGTATTTCATTTCCTATGTTAATTGACTAGCCACTCTTATCGGGTTCAAATCTATTACTTTTCAGGGTCACTCGAGTGAGGTATCGGCAGTAGAATGGTGTCAGACAGATATTGGTAAGGTTGTGACAATAAGTGATGATACTACGATAAGGTTATGGCGTCTAGATCACAGTCAGGGATCAATCTGTAACGCACTATCCAGTCATGTTGTTGGAAGAATTACTCGAAAACCTAAATCAGGTAAATAATAATAGTGTGCGTCCTAGTGTCTTCCTGGATAGGTCATGTTGAAGTCTTGGTCACTGAGAGTTGCCAGACGTTTGAGTAATTTAGATGTTTTGACAAATTGTTTTGGCCTTAGTGTTGGTGAATACTAATGGATAACTGAAACTCCGTGGATGTCAGATAGGCAAAGCCAATTATTTTTCTCTAAGCATTTTGGGGCTTTTTGTTTGTGTTCTAATTAAATAGTTAGTTTTATTACCCACTGATTGTTTTATTTTTGTTCAGTATATCCAGGCATTTACAGTAACTGACCTAAATAAATACAGTAACATTTTTATTCCTGGCAGATGGAGCCAGCTCAGGTTGTCCGAAGTCGAAACCACTACCGCTTACTCCAAGAAAAGGAGCAATGATACCTCCAAGTCCTGTTAAACGATCTTCATCTTTATCACGTAGCATAGCCACTCTTCCAGCAGCAAAGGTATCTGGGTCAAGGTCAGACTGTGATAACTCTCCATCTATAATCAAATGGTTTGTAAAGAAACCCAAATGGGAACCATCACCTATCAAAAAGACTCCAAAGAAACTATTAATTACTCCAAAAAAGCAAATGCGTATATCTGCCATAAGCCAGGAAGGCTGGTTCTTCTGGTGACAAGAGCAGCATGGCCAGTTTGGTTAAAAGAAAGTTGTACAGACAAGAATCGCCGACTGGAAGTGGTGACTCAAAAAGACAACGCCTTGATGATGATTTCTTTCTGGGGCACATACACGATGAAAATAGCTGTGATGGCTTTAGAGAACATCCAAAAGAGTGTCAAGACGTGGTCGCTAAAAAACAAAAGGAGGGAGAAGCCATTCAAGATTATGCCACTCCACTGAAGATGCTACAGAACCCAGCACCCTTTCATTCGCCAACCATGAACATGCCAAATTATGTTTTGGATCCGCAGCCAAGAACACCGCTTGCTAAAGCTGACTATCCACTGACACCAAAGACGCCGAACTGGTTGATGCAGATGCAACAAAAGAAGAAGCAGTCTGCTTCAAAGGGTGATTCTGAAACTGATGCCAATTGTGATGAAACCAAATTAAAAGTTAAACATACTCCTTCCAGTCGTACCAAGAAGGTAAGGTTGCGTTTATATTTTTCAACAAAGGTTGGTTAATCAGTTGTTGTGGAAGCAGTAGTATCATGTTATAAACCATCATAAACCTGTTTATGACATGATGTCATAAACCCTGGATTAATCCATGGTTTTGGACATTGCGTCATAAACTTGCCAACCCTGCCTTAATCTGTATTAGTCTAGCCTCTACCCGTTGTCCAACTTGGTTGGTCCTAACGGAAGCCAAGGCTCCTACTGGCATAGCCCTTTCGGTTACTGAGACATACATGCCGCCTCACCATGTCAACGAATGGACTTTGAGGGAGAGTCATATTATCTAAGAGTGGACATTATTTACACAATTAACTTGTGAATTATGCTGAGAGGTTTTTGTTTTTACTCAGAAAACCTGAAACACATAAATAAACAAATAAATAAATCGGTCTAAAATGTATGTGTTCCAATATTCAACTACAGTGATATCTGATAAGACTTGGCAACCATTTGTAACACGTCAAGTTGGCTTTTTTATTCATAGCATTTCACAAGCAGCGACAGCTTGATGGGAGTTGTAGATAAGAAGGGTGAATGTTGGTATAAATTGTGGCAAGGGACCAGTAATTACCAAACTATACTAGGTGCACTCGTGTTGGGAGTGATCTGAGATGGGGTTTATCTAGATGGGGGTTACCGATGATCATGGGAGTGAGGAAAGCAGATCTACAAGGAGGGAGGTTTTTGAAAACAAATGAGTTAATTTTTGTTAAAGATAGAGATCCCCTGTTAAAATCTTCAGTGTATATTTGTGGGTAATAGAAGTGGAAGTTATTTATGAGGATGGAACCTTTTGTCTAGATCTAGTCTGTGCTATCACTGAAAACTTTTGATTTACCGGTAATTTATTTTGATATTCTAAATGATATTTTTGTTTTGTATGTTGCTTCAGAAACTAAATAAAATGTCTCCCAAGTCCAACCCAGTATTTAATAATCCAGATTGTTCATTTTCTAGGAAATGTATTGATGATCTTACAAGGGTTTTGAAATTCAGTTGTTTGCAAACGTGTGGGTGTCTTAAGTTGATAATATTGTCTACCTGATGATTAATTACTCGTCTGTAAATGTAATGGTTTTTTAACTGGAGTGCATTATCTCTAGGCATCTTTTGGTCGTGTATTTCCAGTATATCTCATTATTTAAAAAAACTCCCAGGAAAACTGGTATTTCAGAAAAAAATTGGTCGTTTCAAAACAACGTCTCATAAAATAAATTTGTATTTGTTTTGAACACAGACACTACATCAATTTGTATTTAAGGATTAAATAATAAATACAATTCTTAAATACTGTCATTAACTTTCAAACATGTTTGACCTAAGATGATAATAAAATATAATTTATTGATCTTATCTGTCTACTGAACTCTTAAACCAGATATGTTTCATAACGTTGTTGATAAACCTGTTTTATTAAATCAAGTGAACACCACGACACAATTTCAGGTTTGATTTAAATAATTTATAATAGTGTTACTTGTTTTTGCTTAAATTTTTATTATCAACAGGATTATATCTGTTGTTAGTTTTGTGTATATTTATTGAATAAGGTTGCTAATTATAATTTCTAATTGATTTAATTTCAGAGAAACAAAGATCCAAAGCGTTCTATCATGAAATACTTCTCGCCTGGGGCTGAGAAGAAAAAAGAATGTGGGTGATATGACCAAGACAAAATAAATATTTTGAATGTGTGGATGTCAGTGCGTGTATGAGGAGACAGTTTGAAGTACAGGTGTACGCGTTTGTGTTACTTGAGGTTTTTTTAAATTTTATAATGTAAACATCATCCAAGTGCAATATAATAAATTACTAGAATAATGAATATTATTGATGAAGTATTATCCACGTATACAGAATACTTTATCAGAACAATCCTAAAAGCATGTTTTGATTATAGCATAAAGCAGTAAATAG
This sequence comes from Paralvinella palmiformis, assembly GCA_025642065.1. NCBI lineage: Eukaryota > Metazoa > Annelida > Polychaeta > Terebellida > Alvinellidae > Paralvinella > Paralvinella palmiformis. Next base: position 235,780 of record JAODUP010000405.1, on the reverse strand, counting down.
ACTAATGTATATCCACGACGCGATAGAAAATCCTGACAAAGCAGTAAATTAAACTTTGTTGCTTACAAATTGTCGTTTACGAAAGACTACGGAGTGATTAACTGAATACAGCACAATCTGAAAAGAAAAAAAATCTTCTGTATTAAATTAAATGAGCCATTAAAATTCGATAATAAACGTACAATATCCTCATTTTCAAAATGGTGCCGGTATTCCAAACACGATTTCGCTTTTTCTCTGATTTTTTTTCTGAGTGATGACGTCATGTATGGAAAACACCGGGATATTGTTGATGCCCACGAAAGCGGTGAGAGCAGGAAATACGGACTGTAACTGCCAGCATTGCTTTGTGACATCTGCCATCGCATTCCTAATTTGGTGCTCTGCCTATATTTATTGTATCAATATCATCATGATCATGCACTCACAATCAAATCTGTGTAATATGACAATATTTACGAGGCCATCCGGTGATGTACGGTCGCATTGGATTTTTGTGTGGTCAATTTCCAAAATCCTCAATAGCTAGACCTACAGTCACTAAGACGTCAAAATGCTTTGGTCAAAAAATAATACACGGCGTGCGATGTGCTGCCATATAATATATCAAATTACTACCTCCATGATTAGCATCAGCGAATGTTACAGGATACTACACGAATGACATTTAAAAAAAAACCATTCACATGAAGGACATGCGAACGCGCACAAACACACTGTTTTGTTATACTATAGTTATAACCACCCAGGGGTTTACCTCTTTCCCGCCGAAAAAAGCCAATCAGTAGGCTTAAAAATCAAACTTCAATTATTAAAAGATGAATGTATATAAATTTTGAATGATTTGGACTTCATTAAAAGGAATAGCCTTGCTATTGAGAATTTTAGTCAAAGAGAAAACGAATAAGTAATGGTGTAATTAGATTTGTGGTGTACAAACTTTATTCTAGATCATTGATGTAAAATGAGATCCTAGAGATTAATGGATCTCTGCATACTTAATATCTTACATTTCCATGTAAAAATGGCTTCCCGTATCTGTTCCATTAAAGAAATGCCAAAATATTCCTGGAAAATATTGATTGGATCTTGGAAAAGTATATATTTTTATGAACAAATGGTGACATATAAGGAGCGGCCTTTGTGAATCATTCGATATATTTACAACTACACATACTACTGAATGTTTTTTTTATACCCAGGACTGTATTTCTTAGCAAACGAGATGATCAGATTGATGCCTTTTTGATGAACGATGAAACACGCTAAAGACATAACACTGGCATTCTCACACCTGGATGCTTACTTCGAACGTGACCTATATACAGTCAATTAATACTAACGCGACTATACCTTAGGTATAGTTAATTCAGAAATCCTGTTTTGTTGCTAGTTGAGAATCTTGACCAAAAGTTCCAAAAAGAGAAAAACCTTTGATCAATCATCTATTATACTCGAACTCTATACTTAGGTCTACATCATAATAATGAACCAATGATGTAAAAAACTAAGGCAGCAATCATCAAATGATATTATTTATGAGGAACTTTTGCGTAAACAAATAACGACTAATCACGATATATCGATCTGTGTCTCAAAAACCTTTTTTTCTTTATTTGTCTGTTATCGTTTGATCAAATGAGGATTACGTTGGAGGAGGAGTTAATTTCATTCACTGGAAACATTACAAATAAACACCTATAACACCCGAATTACATACATTAATCAACTATGGATAACATCATCGTGGAGTTGAACGGAAGTGTTTGTATATGAATCTGACGTTAGGTATGATCCAGTTATATGCATTCTTCCATGTTTGTGACAATCTAGGGCTTATATTGGATAACACTCTATGAATGAAAAAGCAAGTAAGTCCGGTTATTATCGTAAGTAAATAACTTATTAAAGATGGGACATGCAAGAATTTAATTCAAGTTCTTATCACTTCTCGACTGAACTATGATAATGCATTCTTATATGATTGTCGTCCCCCCCCCCCCATATCTCTCTGGGCGCCTCCGTGGTCTAACGGTAGCGTGTTGGACCCCAGATCACTACCACCCGTGTTCGAATCCCGGCGTGGGCATATCTGAAGGTTATTTCGTCTTTCACTTCGTCTCATTACCTGTGGAGGTCGCTCGGCCCATTTAACCTACCTTGTGCACAAAAGTGGCCGTAAAACATCAATCAATCATCCCCATATCTCTCTGTGAAAAACCGCCTACGGCGAGTGCAGTAATATGCTGCACGTCTGTTAATTCGCAAAAGTAAGTATATATTAAATCAGCTGCACTGACTTCCTGTACATTTCAGATCACTGTACAAGATCTTGCTTCACACATTCAAAATACTTAGTGTAATAGCACCACTGTATCTAAGCGATTTGTTCCAAAAGTATATAGCAGTGAGAATGCTAGCTACGATCTGAGTCTTTTCACATTTTCATTTGCTTGGTGAGCAACTGTCCGGTGAGAGACTGTCCGTACTCCCTCATATACAGTTTGATGTAACCTTCTCATCATATTAATTGCAATTTATCTTTAGCTTGCATATCTGTTAACTTTGTTGTCATTCAATCGTGGCAATGGTTTGTCAATTACTAGTTCAGATCTGCTTAGAATGGAATTACTCGTTACCTAAAGGCCAATGATCTAGTCTGCTTCAGATTTGGTTATGGCTGGTGAATAATGGTGCGCTTTGAAATACTGTTTTCCCCGAATGGCCTAGAAAAGAAAGCAAAAATCAAATTTCATGACAGACAAAATTCGCCATTTTTGTTGTCACCAAAATGTTCAAAATGACGAAATCGCCAAATTTCACGGATCAGTTTGAGCTGGCAGCCATATGGATAATTAATTATACGATAGTATATATTGAATGAATGAATTAATTTATTTCCAATCTACGTACATACATATTCACAATTAACCATGATATATATAATAATTTAATAGTGTAAGATTGGAAGGACCTATATAGCTAGTAAAGCTGTCTTTCCATAGGCCCCGCGCGAGAGAGAGACAAGGAAGGGGTGATTAATATTTAGGCAAGGTCAGTGGAGTAAACGTGAGCATAAGAAATGCCAGTTATGCTTTTATATGACATTTGTAAATATTGACAAGTTTAATCAAACCTGATGAAATATAATGAAAGCATAAATCAAATAAACAAAAACAATGTCATACGCTGCTTAATCACTGACCAAGTTAACATATTTAAACCATACACCAATAAGGACAACGCATAAGACACAAGCTAATGACGATCACACTCCAAACATCTATCATAATCACATTGTACATAACTCTGACATTTATTCAAAATGTTATGTTTTATCTGGCGTTTAAAATATGCTCGAGTTAAAATATCAGACTTAATTATACTTTTCCAGGCATGTGGTAAGAAATATAGAGGTAGCTTTCGAGCAAAAGGTGAATGACACCGAGGAGTATAAAATAATGTGGATTGTCTCGTTGCTCGACCATTTGGTCTGTCACAGTTTTAAGCTGAATATTCCATTGAATGATGACGGGAGTCTGCTGGATAGGTAATCGTACATAAATATAAGTGATTGGTAGATAAATAAATCAGTAGTTTTTAGTATTCCCGATGACTTGAACCTCGGGTCAGTGTGACCATTATTTGGTGTATTATGTATTAGCCGAATCTCCCGTTTCTGCAATGTAAATAACGATTTTAGATTTAAATTTCCCCAAGCTATTATGCCGTAAGTAAAATGGGAACGTACCAATGCATAATATAGTGTTTGCAGACAGTCAAAGGGCAACGCACGCTTCACTTACATTAGGGAAAATAGAGCATAAGAGACTTTTCTAAAAATATGATTAATGTGATGTTTCCAACTTAAGTGTTCTATTTACTAGACTCTTCATTGCGATCATTCCCAGCGCGATTTAACCGTGTGCCATTTATTGATATATTTAATGTAGTCAAATCAAGTATCATGTGAGATGGCCGAATGACACTGTATTTTGTTTTACTTTCATTGAGACATAGCTTGTTGGCACAGAACCAAGTAAATAGTTTTTTTTTTTTAAATTGTATATTTGCAATGAAAAATAAAGTGTTAATGTTTGAATGCGATATATATAAAGTTGTGTCATCAGCAAAAGACAGAATGTTACATTGAAAAGAATTTCCGGTTGTCATTTACATAAATTAAATATAATAATAATGCATTTTCAGTGATTGCAAACGGAGAGTGACGACGTCACAAACAACTTATGAATGACAGTATTTCACTGGGCACAGGTACGTCGGAGTTTACTAAGAGACAAAAGATAGTACCGAATATTCCTGATGATTCCATATAAGGTTATTGAATGTTGCCAGGAGACAAACTCCGCGTACGTACGAACGTGTACGCGCCGTTTTGTTAAACCATTGTCAGTTACAATGATGATATTTATAAGGTTTTTACATTTTTAAATCACACAAAGAAAACCATAGAATATATTGAAACTAAGGGATAAATCTGAAAAGGATATTATTGACAATCAAATAATTACCTTTACATGTATTGGTGCATTGCAAACAAGCCCGTGTAATTTACTCAATGATCAATTGATAATGTTTAATTTTCATGGCGGTCTGAAATATGTAAGTTTTGCGCTCACTCGGTCTAGTGTCAGCACAGCCGGTCTAGTGTTCAAATATTTTACTAGACCTGCAGGTCCAGTAAGGCTATAAGTTAGTTTCACACACTGATAATAATTATTATTATTATTATTATCAATAAAAAACGAAATGTCACACATTACTAATTACGGAGCATTGTTTTGTATTGTTCATCAATGTGACAATAAAGGTAACAGATAATAAATATACCTTTATCAGTTAACAAAGGGCGTTCCGATAGCTAAATGGTTAGAGGGCACTGTGTTATAAACTTCCAAGTTTGAAATCGACCCAAACTGTTTATGTTTGTTGGATCATTCTTATGGAGTAACCTCTTAACTACATATATTCTAGGTATGACCTCGTAACAAAAGTAAACAAACAACTCACACTCATTAGTCAGCGACACATGCCGAAAATTTTCTACATCCTTCCATATATAAACAAAAAACAAATATACCACAAAACTACTTTATCACTCACTACCTCCCTGACATTATTTTCCCACCTTTACCTGCAAAATGGACAAATCAACATTAGATACAGCCCGACTTTAAGGCATCTTGTTGTATTAAGCACACTGTTAACATTTAGTAATTGTATCGTGTGGTGTGTATGTGTTTGTGTTTGTTTATTATACTGGCTGATGATGAATAAAATAAATATATTTGCGTGATAGAAAGGTGCATCCATTTATAATTGTCATACGATGGAATTTTGATTAGAAAATTGAATAAACGAGAAAAGGTATGGGCTTGCGTGCGTACGTATATATATATATATATATATATATATATATATGTATGTGTGTGTGTGTGTGTGCGCGCGCACGTGTGCGTATACGTATGCACCTGGATTACTTTCTGCCCATGTGTATAGCAAATTCATCAAAGGAGATTTTCCTGTCGCCGTCCTGATCCAGAGTGAGGATGATCTTTTTAAGTTGATCACTCGGTATCTCTTCTCCGGATTCCCTTGCCAGCATCTTTAGATCTCTTAATGTGATGAATCCAGAACCATCTGTGTCCATTACACGGAATAATCTCTTCATTTTTGCCAGACTAGATGTAAACACAATAAAACCAGACACGTGACTATTTTTAAATCTGCTTGATATATAATTATTTATTTATAAATTCTTGTTACATTTGAAGTTGATAAATATTTAACAATTTCTCCCGTAAATGCAATTATTTTATAATATGTTACCAAAGCAAATAGATAACTTCTTCGTGGATCGTTATACAACTAATATCGTTATAAATAGCATAACAAGTTGACGCCATCTTGTGTTTGGGTGAGTTACCTGATTGGTACTAGACATCAGAGAAACTTATATGACACATATTAATGTAAGTGATTAATTGTTTTAATTATTTGGTCTTTTGATTGATAGATTTGTCAACTACTTGGTTGATTAACTGGCTGACTTACTGAATGGCCTCGTATTGTGAAATTTCACGGTCCAAATAGAATAAAATCGATCTATTTTCTAATAATTGCCAACTTAAAAGTATATTGCATAACATATTTTGGAACGTTTCTAGAGATTAGTGGAATGTCTCCATTATTCGGTAGGGGAATTCGCGTGACGTGATACTCGAAAAACTGTGTGTAGTTTCTGTGTTCCGATCCTGACCAGTCAAACATGAAACTAGTAAATATACCATATTCTACCACTGGTACTATTTATAAGAACTAGACGAGCCGATCATTAACTTTTCAACCCCGGTATATTTTCTCCTAATTTACCAGCATTCTCTTTTTAGACGGTGCTAATAATGATCGTGTTTTGATTATCCGAACGCCACGTGGTGTATTATAATATTTTTTTCCAATTCTGTACCAAGTTAAAAAGTCAACTTCGTTGTTTAAATCGAACCGAAACTAGGTGAACTGTGCTTTTCTTCAATTATGTCAGACAGGTAAAATATGACGCAATCGTGTTAGATTACGATAAAAAGGGAAAGAATACCCGAAGACAGTTTTGTTTTTATAGTATTAAAATATAAAAGAAATGATACACATTTAAGGGCATACCGCGCGCGCATGCACACACCTAATTCGTGAAACTTACATGTCATCTTTAATTATCCATATATTTTAAGCAGCTCACAACTTACTTCTGGTGTTTGGTTGATCTTTTACATACGGCTCCAACAAACTCTTCAAACGTTATTTCTCCAGAACGATCCACATCAGCATCCCTTAGGAACTGCTGTAAAGACAATTTACAGATAAGATAAAACGTGTTTTATAAACATGGTGCACGCTTGTTGTGTCGTTCTATAAGCCGTGGGCGTGGAAGTAATGCAAAGGGAATACCTTTTCACCTGTAAGTATAAGGAACACAGTTAAAATAGCTGTTAGAGCGTTTTGTTGAAGGAAATTAAGATCGTCTCTGACCTTTGATCCCAACTATACTAGATCTACGGACATTTACATATATTGATGGCATATAATAGGACAGGAATAATACACTATAAAGATTCTTTGCACATAAAATTATAATGCACACATCACAATAAATGTCCGTGTTCATAGGTTCAAAACTCGAAGCGCAGGGCCGCTTCAACGTTGCGTTTTGCCCCGAACGGAAGTCAGCGCTGTTTGGTCATGGCGACCCAATCAAACATCACTGAGTGATCGGTCTAGTTTTCTTTCAGGTCAATATTCTAGCCACCATATTTGTCGACAACGCCAAGACCACGTGCGCTTATCTAAGAGTTCGCCAAAGTTCGTCACGAGTAGTTTATTGAAGGCGGCGGGATTATAAAAATTTGCAACTGAACGTCCATACATTATCGAACGCGGACAGTGGGTTTTGACAGCCTAACAGTTCATCAGTACGCACATAGAAAGTCCAAGATGACGTCATTAATTACCTGAAAATCTTGCTCCCGCATTTCATAGCCAACGTTCAATAAAGCTGACCTGAGCTCATCGTAGGATAGTACGCCGTCTCCATTGGCATCAAACTGATCAAAAACGGCTCGAAATTTATGGTTCTCTTCCTCAGAAAGGGCCATTTTTATAATAATACGATACGAAATAATGAAAGACTTTAATAAGGACAGGAAACAGTATTGCCACTAAAGGAGGTTATAAATCTGTTATCAATCCGATAATTCGTAACAATAATAACAAAGTTCAATTGCGGGTTATCTATAACAATCGTGTGTCTGACAGCTGTACTATTATAAATTGACAGAGGTCATATAGGTCATCAGTAATCATTACGATTATATCTGAGCAGCCTACATTTGATAAGTTACAAATTATAATCTCATACATTAATATTAACCATATGTTGCTGTTTTCGTTGTTATTGTTAATATAGCATTGGTACCCGTGAGTTAATTACAAATCTAGTTATCCATGTCAATTAACGCACACACATATACACATACATATATACACACACACACACACATGTATAGACGCGTACTTTTTGTATGGTTAAATTCAACTCCGTATTGATTTAATTATGTATAGATTAATGGAGGTATAAGTTTTAAAAGATGTATAGGTTTTGATGTTCTGAGCCAGTGCCACCATATATATACGTATCCTAAAAAACACATAAATACACACACACACACACACACACGCATAAAACCAGATGATTATTTACATTTTATTTAACGGCTTTAAGAAATCTCGGTTCATCTTCTATCTTTTGTTGTCTATTCGTTCGACATACTCTGAACAAATTCCTGAAAAGAAACTTTCTTATCCCCGTTTACGTCCATCTTCTCAATGACACTCTTCATTTCTTTTTCCGTCATTTGTTCAGAGTCCGATTTCTTGGCTAAAGCTTTTAAGTCTTTTAGTGTAATATATCCCGATCTGTCTGTGTCCATCCCTTGAAATAATCGTCTTAATTTGGCCATTCTGGAAGGAAATATAAAGGCTTGTAAACGTTTGTCTGCTTGTTTGTGTCCGTGTGTGGTTTCTTTGTGTGTGTGTGTGTGTGTGTGTGTGTGTGTGTGTGTGTGTGTGTGTGTGTGTGTGTGTGTGTGTGTGTGTGTGTGTGTGTGTGTTCACATTATGAAAATACATACATGTATTTAAGACAGTGATGATGATGATGATGATGATTGTGATGATGATGATGGTGGTGGTAATTATGATAATAATGATAATGATTATGATGACGCCGATGATACCAACAACAACAATGACAACAGTAAAAACAATGGTAGCCATAAATATAACACTATTAGTATATATTACAATGATAACGATAATGATGATGATGATGATGATGTTTATATATATTATGTCTTTTTGTTTGTATTATAACAATGACTAAGTTCTAATGAAACGTATGCTCCAACAGATATTAGCTCCCCCCCCTCCACCCTCCACCCCCGGCTGTTCTATACAGCTATGATCAAATATTACCCACAATCAATCTGATATCACAGTTGGTAGACATTTATTGGATCTTCCGTGTTATTGCATTAAAATGTGAGGGAGAAAAATAAATTACTGAAGAACGCGTCATCTAGATATACTTCTATGTGAAATGAGTAATTCTCGAATTACGCACAACAGTTACGGAAATGACGTCAAAGTATCTACAGAAAAGAATCCTAACCATAGAATCATTATAGACTGTTACAAGTTTTAACAACTTTATCCTCTCGGCTGTAGATAAGTATCCCATCTAAGTAAAAAAAGTATTTAAGTATAAGTAAATACTCTGTTTCGAATCGCATCATAAATTCGCAGAGCACTGAGTGTCAGAGATCGTTGAAAGTTGTATAATAAATAAATAAATAAAGTGCGGTCAACTTCTTCGTTAGTGAAATCCCCACTAACAAGAGAGAAAATATTGATTTTAGTTACAAAACTTTAGAAATTATTCTTGATACCGCGCCAACATTTGATACAATTGAACTCAGCATGAAATGAAATAGATAATGTATTTAGATTTGCGATTAGGTAGCTCTGTGCCCGACCTGATAGCGCGATAGATTCTATCTATCTATTTATCTATGCCTCTAAGACATGGATTCGATTCCAACCAAAGTTTGTTTGTTTTGTTGTTCGGGGAGAATCCCCAGGCTGTCTCTTAATCAGCACAGCCTCTATGTTGGAGTGGTTGAGGAACCTCCTCCCCCACCACTCACAGGGAGCAGTAGGGAAAGATGGAGCCGAAATACCCTGAGGGTGGTCACTGCCAGAGTGTTTTACGTCCTCAGGGGGTTTTTAACGTCCCCTTTTATTTTAAATAATTCAGTGGAGACGGCAGCGACATTTAACGTGGTCAACCACCCACGATGTAGTGAGCCGAGAAATTAATCCCTGGAAAAGTTTCGACCTCTTACGAGGTTCGAACTTGCGACCGTTGTCACCAAGTGCCGGGTGCATAATCGCTAGGCCACCGAAGCTCACTATTCCAACGAAAGTCTGAAGGATACCTGTATTTATATCCGGTGCCTGTTATTTATCATGCAGTAATTTTGTGCTGTAAATTATTATTAAATCTAACTGAGTACAGATTACTTTAGCTGCTGACTGATAAAAGCATCCAGTGTGCCCAATTCTGCGAATTACTTTATATTTGCTTACACATTGATATAATGTACATCCATACTCATGGACGTGCGTTACATGTGTGAACTGTAGATAGAAAGTAATGTAGATTTATTTATGGTCAAACTACATTTCATTAAACTTACTAAGTCTTGAGGTAGTTATCTATGTGACTTTTAACTAAGTCATTTTAGCTAATTATAATTAAACATTAAAAAAATATGACAAAACTGTGGTGACGTCATTCACGGATATGACGCATGTCCGTATCCCAGAATAGGAACTATGTTATTATAAACCGTTTCACGATGTTAAATAAAAATAAAACATCATAATATCCCATTAAAATCATGCGCATATGTGTTTTGTCATATAATGTCATATTGACGATAATATAGGAATACATAATCAGGCAATGCCTCTATGCTCCGTATATCCGGTATCAAGGTAATACTATCTACAGCAAGAACCATCTATACCCAAAATTAGAAATAAAAAATAAAGAACGAACTCATGCCGAGATGTTTTCCGAGATGTTATCGCAGAGAATGCCATAATCTTGTATTTCCCTCCCAAAGAAGAACTATCCTTTAATAATAATATTCTGTGTATGTATATCTACATCCATCCATAATGTTTCCAACCAATGTCTTTAATATTAAACTTAAGATAAACACATACTGATTACACTTTGGTCAATTCTGACTCAGTAAAGGAATTACCTTTTTTCTTTCGGTGAAGGCTTACTTAAGGCTGTTATAAATTCATCAAACGAAATCTTCCCAGAATTGTCTGTGTCAGCTTCAGCTATGAATTTCTAAAAATAAATAAGTAATATAAATAAATAAAGATAAATATATAAATAAATGTACTTGAATGATTATAAACAAATAGTCTATATATCCCTTTACAACAAAAAGTCCATAAAAAACGTAAAGAAGTGACGTAAATTTTAAAAAAAAAACACCAAAAAGAACATGTGTTGCTTTTTTGGGGTAAATGTATACATACTAATAGCATTCACTTGATTTAATAGTGACCCCTAGTTGAGTTTTAAATTTAGCTGAAGAAAGCCAGGATAATGTTTTGTCTATTAACAGTGTCATATATTAGAAATAACCCGTTTGTGTTGTTATAAATATATAACAACATTTAACTTTCATCTTTAACTGTGCGCTACTTGATGCGAGTAAAATGATAACAGGGTTAGAAAAGTGACATCTGGTGGATATATATATATATATATATATATATATATATACAATTAGCAAATGTAATTAGCAGTTCATTTTATTAGTCGTAAATGGGGAATATAATAGTATAATATTAAGTGACAGTGTTCAGGACTCTATATAGGTCATTATTTGACAGCACTTATTACAGCATAAAGTGTAGATTGAGCTAAACATAGCACAGCCTTTATATATCATAGTATCACACGGTATAGTGTTTAAAATAATTCTATTAGAAACCAGTAGAGTATAGGCTGTCCACTAGGAGGGCATGTCGACTTACCTGTAAATAATCTTCACACAGACAATAGCCTATTTTATCCAAAGCCAACCTAAACTCATCCACACTTAGAGTACCGTCACCATTAACATCAAATAATTTAAACATCTCTTTATACTTCTTCCGTTCGGCTTTCTTTAGATCCGACATTGTCGCTGAATGATTTCAACTAGACACTGTATGGCCCAATATATAACTCTCTCTCTCTCTCTCTCTCTGCGTGTGTGTGTGTGTTTCTGTGAATGTGTGTGTTTGCCGTTAAAAGTTGAGTCAAACCGGACTAACAGCTGATAGCCTTATTGTATGTACATCCATGTATATTTGATATGGCCATGACGCATGTGTTTAATGATACTTTTTATCTTTAATATGTTGACAGATAAAATATTCCCGCCCCCATTCTTTCTAACCCTCCCCCCTCTCTCTCTATATATATATATATGTATATCGATTTGTACTTGAGCCAAACAGATAACCCAAACCGCGTAATTGGTTCTTCAGAAATGTATTACATACTATAGTATTACAAATAATTCAGCAAAATGTAAGCTCTGTTTAGGAAATCAGAATGAAAATTGAAGCGGAAGAGTGACACATCACATCTATTAGTATAGGATAAATCACTACTTTTTTATAATCCTCGGTGAATCATCCAGACGTCATAACCACCGATTGTGTTTCTTCACTGTACCAATGTTATTAAAGTAGATACTTAATCTTCGCCTCGGACACATATACACAAACATTCATGGGTTACCTGTGTGAGTCATCTTTCATCTTGTCCCATTCCCTCAGATGTAACTTGCAGGTCTATATGCAGAACCCAAAGCCAACAAAATCATTGAGGATTATTCCTTAAGCAAAATCCCCCCTTGCTATCATAATAAAAACGCGATTTTTTCGGGGGCTTTTTCCATAGGCTTACACAGTTTAACTATGGGGATTTTAATGCATCTGGGCTTTGAGCTATCTATCATAATACGGGTTAGTTTCAGCAACACTTATAGTCTCACCTGTAAATCGCTTTCAGATAAACAATATCCAGCTGCATCTAACACTGATCTGAACTCATCATGTGACAGTGTACCGTCTCCATTTCCGTCAAACTTATTGAAAATAGCCCGAAATTTCCTCAGCTCCTGTTTAGTATGCGACATTATGTAGGTAGAGTGTTAGATAAAACAAACCGTGTTTTACTTCAGAGTTTACTGAGTCGATATGCCGTGTGTTTTACGATGCGAGTATTGAATATAACAGGTGTGCGTGTGTGTGTGTGTGTGTGTGTGTGTATAGTTATTAAGGAATCTTATCTTTGACCGTCGATTGCCATTAACTTTGTTGACAGACAGACTAACTAACTGACTCACAAGAACACGATTTATGTTATCTTTGTATGTGTGGGTGGCGGGGGCCGCCTTTTACAGGGTAACGACTCCATGGTCAAACAACCAGGTCAGGTCACAAACGGTTGTTAGAATGAGTATGGTAACTGCCTGACTCGCAATATTTATCGACAACGTTAAATTACTTTCTCTCTTTAAACCAACATCACAAACTACAGGACACTATATATATATATATATATATATATGATCGCCTGTATCCATATTTATTTTTAAACGTAAGAAAGTGGTACTTGTAGATCTATATAAACCACTGGTTATAATTTAAATGTTATGAAATTAATTATTAAATGACTCAAATAGTAGTAGAATATTTTAAAATTTTGGCTATTGATAGAAGTAAAAGATGGGTTATTAATTATGAAAGCAGTAACCTCTCTAACATGTTAACGCAAACACAAACATTGTTAATATTCCATGTATATTCTTTGTTCTCAGCTGGGCAGACCTATATTGGTCTATACTGTTGAAGTGTAGACCCTAAATGAATTTATGATTTTTTAGTTAATATAAGATAAACGGACATGATGAATATATGATAGAAAGTTTGTAATGAATTATGCTTTGGTTGCTTTAAAATAGCTCTATGTATATATAGTCAAATAAATAAAAATTAACGGACCATGGCATCATGACCCGTGATTGTTGTGTGATAATTGATGATAAATTGACATGACGAAAAATGTGTTCATGCATATACCTCGTATATATATATATATATATATATATATATATAATTGTTTTCATTTAACAAACGCCTTCCACACAGAAAAGAAAATAGCCTATGAAATGACCTAAACCACATTCAATTATTTTCTGATCGGCTGTGAAGTGATCGCAAATTGTAGGCTGTGAAATGACTTCTTTATTTAGTTTCACAGCTTTTTTTTCAATATCATGTGTGCACAATTAAAGTGTTAATTAGCAAGAGAGTAGGTGCTCATGTAACATATAGTACTAGCAATTCATTTCAACCATGCGGCACACATCTACACAATTACATGTGTACAACCAGAGCACTTTTGATTATATGAGAAGCGCACCCGGTTAAAAATCCAACTTGTAACACCTCTATATATACAAATGTCGGCTTATTGTATTAAAATAAACAAACAACACAAAATCAGGAATGCGTGTGTTTGTTTGTGCTCGCACACACACATACTATATATATATATATATATATATACATGAGGTATCTATATAAAGAGTAAACGAACAGAAGTTTGTTGTAAGAAGTTTATTACCAAAAATTATTATTACTGTTGTTGTAATTAAAACAATCAAAAATCACAGTTGATATGTATGCAAAATTATATATCTATATGCTGGCTTAATAACCTATCTACGTGTGTTGTGTGTGTGTGTGTGTGTGTGTGTGTGTGTGTGTGTGTGCGTGCCTGTGTGTGTTTCTCACTGCATATGTCTAAATTTGCACAAATGTATATGCTTCATTTCAGCAATAATGCCAATCACTAATTTTCTAACTCTCTATTCCGGTGTTTTTTTCTACCATTTTGTATAATTTCAGAAGACTAACGAAGTCGTTTCAGAATACACAGACTAAGGAGCCCCACAATAAACAGTATCCGGGTATCATTGTGTGTCATTATTAAGCTTGCCGTACTAGTGATATCCAGACGAGGAAGTTTGTCCTCAAGATTGGCAACAACATAGGCCACAACAGTCCAGACAATTACACAGAGGTCAAGGTCGTCGGGATTCTGCATTATGATGGAATCACCTGGTTATGATATAAAAAGGTAGTTTAATAATGGACGATAAATAGAATGTCAGAAGCTAACTAGAGCTGTTTTACACACACACCCACACACATGCATACACACGCGCGCACATAAACACACACAGAGAGAGAGAGAGAGAGAGAGAGAGAGACACACACATACATATACTCACACACATAAATATCTATGTTGAAAAATAGTGCAGTGCACTAATGCTATTTGTTATTGTAATCGACTATAAATAAAAATTTATTACCTTATCTTTCTCAGACACACACACACACACACACGTCAGTGTGTAAATTCATTTGTGACAAATGACGCCTATTTAAACGCGTAAACACATCAAGGTAGACCTATACTTACACTTACACGAATTGGCATACGTATCGATACACTAACAAACAAAAATCTAAGTTTACGTATCTTCCTAAATCTACGTAGACCTAAATTATATAAAAACGTCCACATACAGCTGATGTATAAATGTGCTTAAACACTTACCATTTGAATGATGATAATAGAAATATTTGTCGTTGGCATTCCAGAGATTCACTCCAGGTACACCAGCCGCGATCCACATATCGGTATCCGGGGACTCACCAGTGGTGTCAACTCCAGTAGTATTAATGGTCTCTAACATAGCAACAATCTCTTTTATAATAGCTCTTGCCGTGTCTGATCCTGAGTGTGAATTGTGACAACAGTGGGAATATTATATACATACAGATATAGAACTGTGTAAACAAGAAATCCTTTTTGCAAACATAAGGATAATTTAATGCAGCCTTAGAGCTGTCTAAACATTACACGGAATAGCGTAAATCTGGCAAACATTATAAACGTGAGTAGACGCAGTAAATAAAAATCTCAACATGAACATTAATTATTTAGGTTATGGAATTAATAGTATACAGAAAAATAAACGAATATATCATTTAAAAAAGATTGACTGATTGATTGATTTGTTAAGCCTGATTTATTTATTGGTTTAGTAAAGTGATATATATATATATATATATATATCAGTGTAAACATGTGATAACGGTAAACGCGGTGGGTATATGCATTATTTGTTCTGTAAACAGAATAATAGTATAAACGTATGCAAATTATATAAAAAATTATTTCCCATTAGCGTATGTAACATAAAGAATATTCATAACAGATTGAAAAAAAAGGATATTTTATAAAGAAAACATGGAATCAATTTAAACGGACAAAAGATTTAAATTTAAAATAAGAACAAAAACGGCATACCAGTAAATCCAACACCAAAAGGTTTGAATGTCCCGTAGTCAGATTCCATCACTAATGATATATTTCCATTTTCATCCTATAATGTATAATTTAAAGTGTATTGTTGTTTTTTGTTGCTGCTGCTGCTGTTATTGTTGCCATTGTTGTTATTACCGAGCACGCTGCTGATTTTTTTTTTTTGATTATGATCTGTGTAAGTCCTATCGAATCGCGAACATTTATTTCTTTATTAACCGCTTTATAAGGTATATAATACTCCCTAAATGGTCAAATGCTGTGTGTGTGTGTGTGTGTGTGTTAAATTTGTGCGTGTGTGTGTGTTTGTGTGTTAAATTATCTTTGTTATATGTGGATATGAATATATCACATGTAATACTGATATTCATGAACGATCAATAATTAACAATTTACTGACCGGATCCTCACACACATTATACCTTATGTCTTTGGTAATACTGTTTTGCTCCAACTAGTCCAATCTCCTGAAATGATGGTGTATAGAGGGAGAAAGTTTAATAAACATACTGGTGATGATAGCGCCTACGTGCGTGCCTATTGGTTCATTTGTTCTGCGTTTGCCAGTATATATATATCAGCAACATATCAGTAATAAACTATTTACCATTTATTTGATGAAAACATAAAAACTTTTACCTCAGATGTCCAGAACACAGCTCTTAATGTTCTCTTCGGGATCAGATTAAGTTCCTTCAAGATATTTAGGGCCTAAAAGAGAAGTTGCCAACTACCTTTTATATCTAGTAAACTCTAAGATTAACTGATATATGTAATCTTATATCTCTTATTCTTCCAACAATTTACAAGGTTTGTTTTAACATCATCTGCCGGGAGACTTCAACGTCCTAATTTTCATTTCAGGGAGATGGTATCGCCCTTTAACGCGAGAAGCTATCCAGAAAGTTGTAAGGTAATTTATATTTAGATTGGCGTAGCTCAGTGTGTAACTAGGGATGGCGGACATCCTTTCTGGGTTACCGTTCATTTATAACTGGTATGTGTACTTATGTATAGCTTAGAGGAATGTATTTGTCAATCCGTGTGTATGTGTGTTTATGTGTGTGTTTGTATTTAGTAGTGTAATATCGTGTAAATGACTCCGTTACACATGCTTGTGTGGAGCAGGTAACCTAATACCCCCACACACTGCTCACATGACATCAATACAGCAGAAGAACACTAAGACACCGTGAGAGAGTCCAAACTGATAAAAGGCATCCCGAATAATAGTATTCTATCTAGAGTGGTATCAGTTCAAAGGTCAAACTCGTACAACAAAACCAGTGGCTCCACCTACCTGCCACGTAATGGCGACACCACCACCATCATCCATAACACCATAACCGACATCCCAGCTGTCAATATGACCACCAAATATAACAACCTGATTATAATATAATGATATAAGGAACTTACTAGAATTGTAATTATATTTATATGTTATCATAGATATTATAAGTTTATAGTGTATTATATTGGGTGCGTGGATGTCACAATGTACACGCACATACAAATAGAAAACACATATATACACACAATGATGAGACATTACGCGTCTCATATAGGAACACTCATTGAATTTAGTATCCTGATCATTCGTCTATATCATATAATGATTATCTATTATTATTTGTGTCAGCATAACATTTCCACATTACTAAAATGCACCACACATATCTATCCACGCACACATGCACCCACATACTCAAACTAACTGGACGCACCAATACAAAGTTGGTCTGACTGACTGCCAGATAGACTGACTGACTGACTGGCTGGCTGGCTGACTGAATGACTGACAGGCTGACTGACAGATAGACTGACTGACTGGCTGATTGACTGACAGATAGACTGACTGACTGACTGACTGACTGAGAGATAGACTGAGAGATAGACTGACTGGCTGACTGATTGACTAACTGGCTGTGGCTGACTGATTGACTAACTGACTGATGAAGGACTGACAGACTAACTGATTTATAGATAAATTAAGTGTATTTTCTATCAGGACATGATCCCGATACATACCTCATTAGGTTTTGATGATCCACCCAGTTCAGCGACAACATTTCTTGTAATAATATCTCCATGATTCTTACAAGTCATGTTTAATTTAACTACAATCTTAACACCTGAAATTTAAAACAAATATCATATATATATATATATATATATATATATATATGTGTGTGTGTGTGTGTGTCGGTGTGTTTATTTAATTATAGATAGTAAGACTGTGAGCTTCCATACCTTAAATATTCTGATAGCCAAAAGTTAAGTATAATTTAAACTGTTGATGCAGATTATTGTCTGGCAGATTTTATTAAAGATATGATGTTTATCATTAAATAATCTGTATCATACAGACTGTTATATATGACATATGAAATGACTATATTATACAAAGATAATATAGTAAACATCTTTAGAGTTAAATTATTTTTAATATATCTGAAAACTCACTTGAAGTCCTGATTAACTGTATAATAATAATAACAAGTATTTTCCGGGATTTTTGGTGTGTGTGTGTGTGTGTGTGTGTGTGTGTGTGTGTGTGTGTGCGAGGGGGGTCGTACTTTTATATTTACTGATCTCTCTCCACCTGTCAATACTGTCCAGGTAACTAACCTTTGTCATAATAACGCTGCATCTGATTAGCATCTTCCACAGTAATAGTTGCCACTGGGATGTCAGTAACATTTGGGTTGTATATCTGTCATATGATGAAACATAATATTATAATAAAACGTTTACAGCTATTAACATATATTTTCAAAGCTCTGAACTTCCTCAGTATGATTGAGGCAACAAACTCAAATCCTTAACTCTCTCTCCAGCATAAGAGTTGTACTCGAAGTAAAATATTGATCATTATGGATGATCTCCACAAGATATTAGAGATATATGGAAATGAAGTATCATCTTAAAAGCTTTGACACAAACGATTGTAGGACAGTGGACAAACATACAACATTACTGGAGTACAGTTCTTATTACTGCCATTTTATACAAATTAATATAATTAAACCAAAGGTAGCACTATGTATTCATATATATATATATATATATATATATGTTTAGCTTACATTGGTGGTATTTTGATTCTCTCCAGAATTATGTTTAATTCTATTCAATAATTCAACTGAACAATGAATGAATCACTAAAAACTTTAATAGCTGTTTTATGATATCCCTGAGAGGCTACATGACTGACTGACTGACTGACATTCGTTTACTCACTCACTCAGTCAATCACCATGACATTACCTATATACATATTACGGAGAAGTCAGTAACACTCATTCATTCACCCAACCTGCCACTAACTTACTCACCAAAATATTACTATACCTGTATATAAATTACACACAAGTTAGTAAAATTCACTCAGCGCCCACTCACTCACTCATCATGATATTACCTATATGCATGTATGTGGACTATATAGAAAGAACTCAATAACACTAACTCACTCACTCACCATAACATTACCTATATACCTGTCTGTGGACTATAATAATATAATACAATAATAATATAATAATTTCAAACTTCTGTTGCTCCATTATCCTCAAAAAGGTCAGTTGCACACCTGGTACAGGGATTGGGCAAACCCATAGTGACTGTACAATACAAAATTCATCAACAAATGATCGAATCCAGTGAAAACTTAAGAGAGATATGCAAATCGGGAAAGGTGAGTTTTCAAATGGTGACGTAAAGAAACTTTTCTATTTGATGACTTAACATGTTCAGGGAGTGAATTCCAAAGAGCAGGGACGGCAACTGAAAAATCACGCGTGCCAGCATGAGTTTTGACCCTAGCAACAGATAACAAGTGAAAAACAGATGGCTCGGGTGCTATAGAAAGCATAGAAATATATATATATAGAGAGAGAGAGGTAAGCAACACTCACTCACTCACTCACCCCCTCCCTCACTTATTCAACATGACATTACCTGTATACCTGTATGTGGAGTATATAGAGAGAAGTCAGTAACACTGGACACCAAGGCGGCTACAGCTCCATATTTGGCAGCACGCCAAGCTCCTGATACCCTATACTGGACTGTTTCTGGATATGTGATCCAGATCTGATTATATAGGACAATCTTATCTTTGAAGATATCAGAATTCTGAAATAAACAAGTAACACGCACGGAGCTAAAAACTAACTATTATCTAATTGATTTGTTTGTAATTTGTAATCGTGGTATTAGTAATCGATTATATTTCTAACGTAACGATAATTATTACAACGCACTTTCAAGATTATTTTTAATCATAAAACAATTCGTTTTTAATAAACGAAGGTATGATGACGTTATGACGGCTCGGATTTAAATGGGCTACCGATACTTTACATAATGAAACATTATAATTTGTCTAAATCTGCTGAAAAATTCCATTTGTTAACTTTTAATAAAGTAAATTATATAGAAAACTCGTAATAAATAATAAGTTAAGTGTTCCTCAGCCTAAAACAATATTCTGAGTTATTAAATCTAAAACATTTGTTTGTTATAATTCGGCTAAGTACTATCATCCTATTTACTGTCAGGATATATTTGTATTATTGTGGATGAGACTTTAGTGTCACCTATAGTACGTCATGTCTATCACTAAAGATCATTTGCTGTAAAACAAGAAATATCTCGATGTTAATATAGAATTAAATGTTATTGACTTCAAGGGGTGATAACAAATTATTTGTCCATTTATACGCGTAAGTATTGTTGCGCCTGACTGTAGTGGGTATTAAGAATTTTATATAACTCAATAAAAACAAGTTTCGGTTTCGTTATTTTAAAACGACGAATAATTTATAGCACTCATATGTAATTGTAAGCGTGACCGAGTAATCACGTGACCACTGTGGTACATTCGATAAACAGCTGACCATTTCTCAATTTAATTATTTTAAAGTTTCAATAAAATCATAACATGAAATATCTGCTTTACGTGGCTCTACTCGATATAACCTATATACAGCAGGGGATCATTTATAGATAGAATTACGATAATGTATTAATTCGATATAACTTATTTAGTGAGAGAGTCTAGCTAGTGGATTATTGCCGATGATAATAACAATATTTCTTTAATTAAGACACTAGATTTTGTCTTACGATTAATTTCTCCTGTCAGGTAAAGATTAACTTGTTTTATTAATTTTTTTTACTTTTCATTTATGTTAATATTATTTACCTGTTTATAAGGATTATGTCGTGTTTATTTATCCCAACTATACAAATAATACGTTAAAGGTATTATTATTATTATTATCTCCGTGTTAATCAGTCTAGATTACATGCATGGAGGAGTCACAACTACTTACAACGTCCTCAAACTATTGAACTGATATCTTTTTACAAACCTCATTAGCTTTAGCGTCCAGTTCATCAAAGTTTCTAACAACAATGACTTCACGTTCTAAGACACCATTAGTCCCAACAGAACTTCCTAAAGACATTAGTGATAGTCTGTGATATCTTGGTTTTATCATAAATAACTCCTCTTCATTACGTGTCCATTTGGGTGCCTGTCGGTATTACATAAATATATATATATATATATATATATATATAGAGAGAGAGAGAGAGAGAGCGTGTGTGCGCGCGTGTGCGTTCGTGCGTGCACGCTCGCAAACACGCAACTATAAGATGAGTTACAAGGTTTTGCATATATTCTAAAGCATTCAGCACAAACGAAAAATATGTAGTTTGAGAGCTGGCAGTAAGAAAAGTACCGTGACATCTTCTCCAGCTACGTTTGTGAAACCCTCTTGAATTAAATTGTCGATCACATAGTCTGAAAGCAGAAACACGATAGAGGGAATAAATATATAAATACTCGTATACGACATGGCATGCACCAACAGCATCCTTTAGCCACTTTCAAACTGACTCGTATATTTAAAGCTCATTCAGAACTTTGATTGGCGGAGTACTGACCAATTGCATAGTCAAGTGCCTCACTTCCGGTACTTCTTGGCCCAAAATCGTCTGTCAAGTTTTCAAGACGTCTCATGGCTTGATGTTTTCCTGGTCCTCTCAGTACATAGTTTATAATACGGTCCACGTTAGCTAGAAGAGGCATGCAGGTGAACGTATGAAATTGGATGCATATGATGGAATGTAGAGCGGGAATCGTTTTATAGTAGGTTAATCAAAGGTAAGTTCCGGTTTTAGTACCTTTGTGATCAAGGATTTCCTGTTTCAGTTCGGTTGATAAGAAATCCTGACACAATGTCGCTGTCAATAAGACACTTAATATGACGACACACTCTGTAAAGAGAAGTAATATGCTTATAGTAAAATATTATTGTTTATTAGTATTAGTAGTGGAAGTAGTAGTAGTAGGTTGTTGTTGTAGCAGAAATGGTAGTACTAGTACTAGTAGGATATATGGTTGATGAAGTTGTATGGAAGGGGAGGGTATCTGGCTGATCAGTGTTTATGCTTGGTGATAATATATATGAAGATCTTAATAGCAACTTTAATAAAATCATTGATATATATATATATATATATATATATATCGTTATATTTATAATATCCTATTTGCAATATTATTCACAACATTATTTATGATATTGTTTGCGTGCGTGTGTGTGTGTTGTTGTTGTTGTTGATACCGGGTATACGGAATATAGAGGCATTGCCTGATGGTTTATTCCGGTCTTGACTGGTACATATACAGTTTATTTACATGCGCCCATAGCAAATTGTATTTCTCTGGATGCCAAAATCTGTCCAATCTGGACTTAAAGCTGTTTATTGCCTGGCTATCAATAACTTCAGCTGGGAGCGAGTTCCAATCGTTCACAACTCTCTGGCTGAAAACTGACTGCCGACTTCCCAATCTGGCATATTTTTTCACAATCTTCTGGCTGTGACCACGAGTGACTAAAGCAGCACTTAGTTCGAAGAATATAGTACTATCTATTTTATCAATTTCATTTAATATTTTGTAAGTCTGAATCATGTCACCTCTTCACCAACGGTGTTGTAACGGTGGAAATTTTAGGGTTCTTAATCGCTTATCATATGGTAGATGCCTTATCTCTGGAATGAGTTTGGTGGCCCGTCTCTGATTTTTTTCTATTTCAACACTATCTCGTCTAAACCGTGGATGCCAGATTACATTACCATATTCTAAGTGTGGTCGTACCATAATTGTGAAGAGTCTAGGCATGGCGACATTATCCAGGAATGTGAAAGTGGCTCGTATTAGTCCTAACAGGCGTGACGCTTTTGCTACTGCCTTGGAGACATGGTCGTGGAATTTTAGTTCCTCGTCAATATATACCCCCAAGTCCCTCTCATTTCTGGTGTCTTCTAATATCTGTAAGTTCATATGGTAATTTAGTCTCTGGTTTGAACTGCCTAGATGGAGACTCTTACACTTGATTTCGTTGAACCCCAGTTGCCACTTATTCGATCATTTGATCAGGTTGTCAAGATCCTGCTGCATGACATCATGATCTTCTATTATCCTAATAGCCCGAAACAGCTTTGTGTCGTCAGCAAATATTTTTGCTGTACTGCTGACTACATCTGGCAGGTCATTTATAAAAATGTTGTTGTCAATGGATACACTTTTGTTAGTGGAGAAGAAGTGTTTCATATTACATAGGAATGTGGAAAAGATTTGTAAAAACCTCCAAAGAAAATTCCGCGCAGGAAGTCAAATGTAAATCTACCACATTTTATCTCTGGTAATTAATTACCTGGCGGACAAGTTCGTCAACTGTTTTATGCGGAAAATAACAATCATCAGGAATAAGATCGTTCCTGATTCCCCAAATAATACCTACAATATCGCCATGAATACGGATATTATGTTTAATATGAAACTGCTCGAGATGTTTCAAACAATTTCTGCGAACAAGTTGGGTGACTTGCATCCACTAGGCGAGGGCTCCCCCGTGGCCTAACTGGTAGCGTGGTTGGCCATAGATCTATAGCACCTGGGTTGAAAACCCGGGCCGACCTATGTCAGAAGGGTGTTTCATCTTTCATTCCCCTCATTAGTTTTGGGTGTCGCTCGTCCTATTTAGCCTACCTTGTGCACAAAAGTGGCCGTAAAACAGCAACATTTATATTTACGCCTTTGCGTCTACTCGGTATTGAGTTTTGAAGAACTATATCGATCAGTTGGATAAGAAATATTTGATGAATTATCGACCTATTCTTAACCGTCCTTTCATATCCAAACTCGTTGAAAAGCTAGAAGCAATGCGTGTAGAAGAGTACTTAGAGCACAAGAATCTCCATGACAATTATCAATTTATTTATCACAACTTTGTTCAACAAAAACTGCTCTCTTGGAAGTGCTCAGTGATATTGGTGAAACTCTTGATGAAGGATCAATTAATTATGTTTGATTTATTTACAGGCTTTGACGTAATCGATCATCCAATACTGCTAAAGCGTTTAGAAATTTCCTTTGATATCAAGGAAAAGACATTGACCTGGGTAAAACTAACTGCGGTTAAACATCACCAGATGTACGACTTCGTTTTGGGGTAGCATACATGGATCCATTTTAGGATCAAAGAATTACTGTATGTATACTAAACAAGTTAGTGAAATTATTAAATGGCATAACATTAAATATAATTGTTGTACTGATGATACAGAGTTCTGCATGACATTAAAAATATATGACAATAGAATCGCGTAATGCAGACATAAATATTTGGATGAACAGCAACATGCCGAAATGATAAGATACGGCCGAGTTCATTGTCTTCTCATCCATTCACATTAAAGTAGGATCTAGCTATGTACTTGTTTCCATGTCTACGAGATATCTAGGGCTTATATTGGATAATAATCTAGGAATGAAAAGCAAATAAGAAACAAGGCTCATTCATAAGTGCATAAACGACACGGACTCGCAAAAGGGAACATGTTACACCGGTTTTGTTGTTCAATCTACTCTGGCTTCCTATCCGTGTCAGTTCACTTTACAAGATCCCGTTTCACACATTCAAAGTAATGAGTGGAACAGCATCACTGTATCTAAGAGATCTAATCCAATAACATATACCAGTGAGAATGCTGATATATGAGGCATCTTCAGTTTACAGGCCATTTAATAAATTACCTGTTCTTGTATAAATTAGCCTATTTAAAATACATAAACCAGAGTATGTATGTATAAAATGTGTTTGTGTTATCTGACCCAGAACATGTTCTAATTCTATTTTCAGGAGAAAGTGTTGCAGAGCAACTTAGGTTGATAAAGGCGCTAAATAAAATATTATTATTAATATTATTATTATATCACCATGTAAGTTTGAAGATATGTGTTGTTAGTATGTAGCCGTTCTACAGCAAATGGCATTCAACTCTAATTGACACTATCATTCATGTTTCTGGTCCCCCCAAAATAGATAATTTGTTATCATACCATCCTAACACTTCACACACAAACTGTGATTTTTTTTAACTTGTTGACCTAATTTAATGTAGTAAATACCTCATTATGCAGTATAAACTATTGTAACTCCCTTTTATGTGGCATATCTGATTATAACATTAATCGCCTTCAGCGAATTCAGAATAGTGTAGCTCGCATATACTTGAAAATATGATCATATCACCCCAATTCTTCAAAACCTACATTGGCTACCTGTTAGACAGCGTATCCATTTCAAGATTATATTAATAACTTATAAATCTATCAGTGATATAGCATGTGAATACCTGTGTGTACTGATGTTCATTAGAAAGTCATCCCCGAAAACCCAGATCATCCAGTAAGATACTATTGCAGGTGCCTGTATCTCGGCTCAAGTCATATGGTGATTGTGCGTTTAGTGGTGTTGCAGCCCCCACTTTGTGGAATAGGTTGCCGGCAGATATTAGAAATGCATCGTCTCTTGAAAATTTTAAATCCGTTCTAAAACACACCTTTCACAAATAAATAATAAATATATCTTTTAAATCTCTTATATAGTTTTTACAGAAATATTATTGGGGGTATTATTATATTACATATTATTTGAAGAGCGCCTTTGAATGGCTCCTGCTAGTAAGGGCGCTTTATTAAATATACATTATTAAATATATTCTAGTGAATTTCAGTTGACCGAATAATACGTAGATCTACTGAAATAAAAATCAACATCCAAAGCAACAATCGGGTCAAGTAGACTAAAACATGAGTACAGAAAATGCAAATTCTACTTAAAAAAAAGAAATTCAGAATGCCATATATTAAACACAGAAATGCATCACTGAATGTCCGCCGAATGTACGTTTTAAACAATTAGGTACCGAAATTTCCTTATTTGGAAGGCGGTTTGTATTTTATTTTATCACTGTATCTGATCATATTGATTTGTAACATAAATATTTACACGAAATGGTTTTATTACAAGCTTTAAATCAGCACTCAGCGCCTACTTTAAGGTTTGCTCCTGCAGGTGGCTACTTGGACAATCAACCCATATGAATAAGAGTTTAGAATAATAATAATAATAAAAGTTTTTAATGAATAAACATCATTGTCTCAACCAATGTCATATTCATCGGCTTTCAAGACTCTTTTGTCATAATTATTTGCGGACAAATAAACACATATACGTTTTTATTTATAATAGATGATTAGATTTGTGTTTAAATATATGTGGCTCGTTTTCAGCTTTTTAGTTTATTTCCAACCAGTTTTCTTTTTTGTTGATGCCGTGACTGATTTGACCTGAATGATATATCCCTCCCGTATACTGTTGATATAATTGTATATGATATTTGTTTTATATATATATATATATATATATATATATGATATATTGTTGTAAATATTTACTGCAAAATAAAGATAATTTTGTTCGATCAATAACAACTTGATTTAGAAAAAGTAGTGTTCATAAATATAACATTAATACTTGATGCTCACTGTTTTGAAATAATTGTAATCTGTATAAACGGTATAAGCTAGTAACTCTTAACAAAAACAAATCTACTACTAGGAAATGTATATGAACCAAGATCCTCACGCATTTCATTCCAGCACTCTATCACTGAGCCACCCTATTAGTTGTTATAATCGATTAAATTTATGGCTGCCGATTCATATTCCATAGAAAAGATTACAAGTAACTTGCTGTAGTAGGCTAAATCTTACACGGAATGACAACAACATCTATCCCAGGAGTTACTAACAACAGCAACACAAATAACAATACAAACAGCAACAAAACAACAATAAAAGCAATGAAATATCTTGTACTCAGTACCTCGTTATCTTAATGTTTTTAAACTAACAATCTGACTAATTTTCATCATGTCACAAATACTTAATAGCACTAAAAACTTAAAAGATAAAACTCGGAACCAGACAGGCCAATGGTACACACACACACACACACGTACACACACCGTAACACAGGGGGGAGGGATTAAAGAATGGTGACACAGTTACGTTGACCAGTAAGTGCTACGTCTAAGCAAAACTTCTAAACGATCCTCAACTAGGTCAATCTACTTTTTGTTGACACTTTCCTGTTTTCATAAATTATGGAGACAACACTTAAATACAGTCTATTATTTTAGGTAAATCTCAGACATTACCATATTTAATAGCATTCAACCGGACCTCTTAAGTAGACGTAAATAACTGTAAGCCAATTGTTAAGGCCCCTAGTAATGATCCTTAAGAGATGTCCCAACGTGTCAGCAACTGGAAGTTGACTAAAGCTTCGGTGTTTTTGGCGGCGAAATACGTACGAGAATGTATATTACGTGAGATAACATATATATATATATATATATATATATATATATTTGTACGTGTGTGTCTTAAGTTATATTTGAATGTTTTGTCGTGTCTTGACATTACCCCCAAAAAAATACACAATTCACCATTTGAAATTCACGCGTTTATTACTCTTTTATTGGCCTTGATTGATCCAACTGATAAATGTACATCACTGTGATCTATATGATCACACACATACACACAGTCATTGCCGCTATGTTTATTATATACAACGTTAGAACTGTGTATCAACAAAATAATCTAGTACGATTAATGAATTAATTGATAGTATACAACCTTGATCTCACACACATATACGAACACAAAATGATGCGCGCGCGCACGCACACGGCTGTCTAAACAGTAAGGATAAGATTTATGAAGGATGACAAAAGTAAAACCACTAAACATTAGTAAAGAAACAATCTTAATATAAACAAAGTCTGCCGAGATACTTAACTGTTAGACGCCGGAAATAGTTTGTGTCTAGACCATCCGACACACACACACACACACACGGTTAGGTATTTATGTATGTATGTATGTATTAGTGCAAACTAACAGGGTGTCCAAAAGTCTGGAAACGCAGGGTGTGTTTTAAGAGAAGATGCCATTTCGATTTGTTTACATAACATGCTCGATATAATTTCGTTCACCAACTAGATATATTTACAGATGAAGTGACATGTTTCTTTGTTTTCGAGACCAGATACTATCGAGATCAGGATCGCGATAAAGAGTAGTAATTCTCTCTTACAGATGTTTCTCATTTTGGGATAGTCAGGAAAAATCGGAAGGAGTCCTATTATCATATTCCTGAACTCAATTCAGTTCCCTTTTTTTGGTTGTTAACCATTATTTTAGAAACGTGATGTTAAAGCGATTCTTCGTAAATTTGCATCCTGTTTCGAAATATACAATTCCTTATAAAAACTGTGAATGAGATTGATTGTGTCCATTTTATGTATTACGTTTATCAGCCATAAATAAATATATGAATTTCTGTGTGTTTGACGGCTTATTGTGGACACACATATAGACACACAAACGCGCGCAGACCCCCCCCCCCTCCCCGCACGCACACACACACACACACATAATCCCCATGTCTTTGAGAGATAACGAAGCAGTGGATGCCTGTGCATCCATCAAGATAATTGAAAGATTGATCTCTTAAAACTCCACAGAACGCGCATGCGCCTGTACGTTCATATATATATATATATATATATGTGTGTGTGTGTGTGTGTGTGTGTGTCGTAAACATTACCTGCCAGTATAAAGACATTATCGTGCCATTGAAAATCGACTAAAAAGCGAACGAAGTTAAAACCACGATTCTAAAACAGAGGGAATTATGAAAACATCAGCTCGAACCAAATGACAAAGTTTTTTTTTGGGGGGGGGGAACCTTCGAATAAACAAATCTGTAATCAATATGATGTCCTGAACTATGGAGAGAATAATACTAAAAAAAATGTTGCTAACTAGTAAACAATATGCGAGCTTCCGCTAAAAGCTATTTGAGAACAAATGAACAGTCAAAGCTCAACTTACCCATAAAGATGCCAGCCATCGTGAAGTCCGTCTGTGTTCGCTGTGAGCTTGTTCGGAAGACTAACATCTGTCATAGGACGGACAACCTCTTATAGAGTGGATACTCCAACTAAACTAGCCAACTAACTGGCTAACAAAATGACTAGATAAAGAAATAAATCAGTATGTTATTAGTAGAAGACTTAAACAGTCTTCGGATAAATAAATACGTGGCTTATATCGGGGATAGAGGGTCAGGGGTGGAGTTGATATGTGCAGCGCACCAGATAGAACGTATAGGAGGGGTTAATATGGGTTTCCAATAAGGCGGGGGGGGGGCGGTTCAATGTATACGGCTACCCTTTCGTCCATATATTAGTCTGCCGGATTTTATGGCTGGTGGATGAGACATATACTCCCCCCCCCCTCTCCTGGATTATGTTTATCTTGTAGTGTTGTAGAGCAGCTGTATATAAGCTGTTAAGTGTTTTGACACGGAGTGTAGGCTGTGCCGAATAAGCGACAGCCTGGGGATTCTCCCCTAACAACAAACAAACAAACAGAGTAGCTACCCAGAGTGTATGTGGTATTATTATAATTATGGGTTATTAACATATTTATATAAATAGCTTTATATTATTTCTCTATCCATTTCTCGCTCTCACACGTCATCAATTTCTGATAAATATTGATACACATCGGGGCGGAGTAAACCAGATATTGTTTTACATCTGAGTGCATTAACCTAAATATACTGGTGTACATCTGAAGTGACGGAGCCAGATACTGTTCTAAATCTGAGTGGTCCTAGCCAAACAGTGGTCCTACACTTGAGTGGTCTGAGCCAAACACTGGCCCACATCAGAGTGGACTGAGCTAGATACTGGTCTAAATCTGAGTGGACTGAGCCAAATATTGGTCTACATCAGAGAGGACTATGCCAGATACTGGTCTACAACTGAGTAGACTGAACCACAAACTGGACTACATCTGAGTGGACTGAATCAAATATTTGTCTACATCTAACTGGACATTTGAGTAAGGGCATACCAACTGAACAACTTCAGCGATATTGATAAAACATTATTTTAATAGTATATACCCGTGAGCGCGCGCACACACACACACACACGCATATATATATATATATATATATATATAAACACACGCGCGCACACACACACACACACACATATATATATATATATATATATATAACTACACAATGTGATAAAAGTGATAAAATACCTGAAATCATCATCATATTATTAAAGCAAATGAAATGTAACTGACGATTATTCTTGATTAATTAAATATACTGATAACCAATAAAAGATAATTTGTGTTTTTTATCAAAAGACTATTATGGCAACAATATTTAAAAAAATCACGATAATAAAGGAAAATTGTAAGAAATGACTTACTACAACAAGATAGTAAACTCCAGAAGAAAACAAAAACAATCGTATCACGTCTCATTCTTGGCAAGGACTACGTGTTGTTTAATCCAGAATAGGAATATTTGAAAAATCAACTACATAGTCCAGTGTTTGACTTGATACTGAATCTCTCTCTCTCTCTCTCTCTCTATGTGTGTGTGTGTGTGTGTCTGTCTGTCTGTCTGTGTGTTATGTGCCAATCGTGTAATAAGAAAAAGAGTAAATATTCTGAAAACTTTGACTTGTGACAGTATGTTATTGTGTATGTTCAGATTTATTTTTACTTAACGCAAATACATTAATCTACATCCAGTGTTCTTGTAGCCAATCAGCATTCCCGGATAGTGTCCATATTCAAACGTCACTGTTAGATTTCCAATTTTAAGTAGAGGTGTTGAAAGGACTGTCATCTTACATGGTCAGTAGCATAAATTAATAATGCATATGCTAGTAGTATTAACGCCCTGCCTGACACGAACACAGAGATATTGATAAGATTATAATGCTAGCAGTTTTATGTTTGTTGAATTACTTATTACTTCAATACGTACTAACGTGTAATAGTATTAGTTGTACTAGTAGAAGCCTCATTCCTGTGTTTATGAGACAACAACAAGAACAACAACAACAACAAATAATACAAGCAATAATAATAGTTTTATGGTGTAAACCTTCTCTGGCTATGTTATCATCTGACATTGTTATTCAGTAAATAATTTGTTTATTTTTGTGTAAAGTGGGACCTTACATCGAGGCATCGACTTTATAAGAAATAAAACAACAACGTTATAATCTGGACTCCTTCCTTTTCCACAAATTACTCGTATAAGAGAACGAGCCAGCTGCTTTTTTATATTATATTTTAGCTATAAATAATTAGGGAGATCGATTCATATTCTTGGAATATTAGATTCACCATCAAATATATATCGCGGTTTATGTAAGTATATAAATAAATAAGTAACGATATACGGACTTCAGCAATAATACTCTTGTCATACAATAGATGCATATACGAACAGGATTATATATCCATAGATGTGATGTTATTAAGGCTGTATTTCACAATGGAAAATTAAACATATAGATTAAAATTAACTGGAAGAAAGATCAGAAAAACAACAAAAGAAAATCTCCAATGTTGGGTGAAGGATGATGGTCAAAGTGAAGTTGTCTTATGATTGAGTGAACTTTTGGTGTCTTGCTGTTATTTGTGTTCTACATGAGGCTATATCCTCCCTTTTGGGCGACAACATTTTAATCGATCAAATCAATCGATTAATCAATCAATCAGTCAACCGCAACACGTTGTTGATTTCCCATGTTTTATTCTTCCACGTACATTGGTATTTAATTTATATGTGTCTAATATTCTTACAAATATAGTTATAGTAATGTTTGTCTTTTTAGTACAATGATCAATCGAGGTCTCTGACAATTATATACATTATCTACCTTGATTAGTTATTCTCCAACGGACTTTTCCAACCAGCCAATCCGGTGCGTGCTAGAAGTGGGTCATTGGTGAATACAGATTTGATTGGCCGGAATGGCGAAGTTTCAAGGTGAACAGATTAGAGGGTTAAATATTTCTCTCTCTCTCTCTCTCTCTCTCTGTGGTTTGTGTGTGTGTGTGTGTGTGTGTGAACAACGGTCTTAATATGAACACTGATTTAATTTAAAAGCAGACTGGAAGTGCTTTATGCTTGTAATTGTGGACGAATATTACAGCTTGTAGTTGATATAATGGACCAGTTGCCAGTTAGGTAGGTGCAACCCCCTTTTCGCCGTATCCGGTGAAGTTAACCAACAAGAGACTTTGAAAACAGCATACAAATCCTACGATGTAGATCTGGTATGGAATATATAGGCAGATATCTACCTATAGGGAATAACATGAGTCTGAAAAGGTTTTACAAAAAATATTCTGGCGGCCCTGTTTATAATGGTGGAAACAGCTGCTTCAATCTTACAACCACTATGTGTCACCTTCCAGGAGTCACTAGACAGCAGCTGCTTGCCCATGACCTGGAAGTGAGCTCCGGTGGCCTAGCGGTTAAGCAGTCGGCACTTGGTGACAACGGTCACAGGTTCGAACTCCGCAAGAGGTGGAAAATTTTCCACGGATTAATTTCTCGGCTCACTACATTGTGGGTGGCTGACCACGTTAAATGGCGCTGCCGTCTCCACTGAATTATTTAAAATAAAGGGGGACGTTAAAAACCCCCTGAGGACGTAAAACACTCTGGCAGTGACCACCCTCAGGGTATTTCGGCTCCATCTTTCCCTACTGCTCCCCTGTGAGTGGTGGGGGAGGAGATTTCTCAACCACTCCAACATAGAGGCTGTGCCGATTAAGCGACAGCCTGGGGATTCTCCTCGAACAACAAAACCAAAACCAAACCTAGGAGTTTAGTGGGGGATTTTTCTCGACTCGGCCAAGTCGGCGATGATTGGACCAGTTGGCTATGCGGGGTCTACCGGACAACAACGCTGACGGTGCTGAGGGGACGATTCCCTATAAATATCTGGATTTGAGTAGATTTTTTTATAAGAATTTCGATAGGAGTTTTTTATAAGAGTTTAGAGGAGTGTATAGTTTTTGTACCGTTTTGAGTAGAGAAATAAAGTAGATTCAAGACCACATGAGTTCGGAGTTGTGAAAGAGAGAACCTAGCTAAGGCCGAGGTCCGGGACCGACGGCCGCGTCCCAGACCTCGGTACTATTCAACAAGACTGGTAGACTGGTCTAAAAAGTGGCGGATGAAGTTTAATGCAGGTAAATACGAAGTTCTACATCTACTCCAGTGTAAAAGGATATCGACAACGGCCTCAACTTCCGTGATCATGTGACCTACGACGTAAACAAAGCCAGTAGATTACTAGGGCTCATCAGATTGATCTTCTCTTGTATTGATGAAGAGACTGTTACCGAGGTTATCACGACCCTTGTTAGGCCACCATTTAGAGTATGGCAATATTATATGGCCGCCCCGACATCGGATCGATAAATTACAAATCAAGAAGATACAGAGACGCGCTACTAAGTTAATCTCACGCCTGAAACATCGCCCATATGAGGAAAGATTACAATCTCTTAAATTACCATCACTGGATTTCAGACGTCGCCGTGGAGATATGATTCAGGTGTTCAAAATCATGAATGGGTTGGATCGGCTCGATCCCGAGATATTCTTTCTCAGAGATGAAGGACAATGTACCAGGGGCCACAAGGACAAGTTACTCGTGAGTCACATTAGGCTTGACGTTCGTAAGAACCTGTTCAGCCAAAGAAGAGTCCAAGACTGAAATTCACTCCCCTGAAGAACCCTTTCGGCCACTACCCTCAATAGGTTTAAAACTAGGCTTGGTAAACAATGGCAGGCAATTATATATATATGTGACATCATCGGCGTAAAGAGCGGAATACCATACATGCTCAGCCTTGTATTCCATATTTTCGTATCCTGGTATCCTGGAAAGTATATACCTGAGATGGCGGACAACCGTGTTTGTTTACAATTATTAATCGTTCTTTTCTCAATCAATTCAGGTTGGAACTGTTGTTTACAGATCCCAAGATTTGGTTTCGCTATGTGAGGTTATTATCTATTACTGAAAAATCTATAAATTTAACAATATCAAGTTGTAGTATTTATGACACTGTTCGGATCAAACACTGAACGTGATTTTTTAAGATTTGAAGGGTTTGATATGGTATTTAGTCTATTCATCAATTTGGTCATTTCCGTTCAGAGTAATCGGCACGTTCTGTTGGAGATTAAATATTTTAATTGATCAGCTGAACGAGGAGACAATTTGTTTCTTTTTAACATTAGCGTAGTTCTATGAGTTTATTGTTTACAATATTATGTAAAACATTTAAACTAATATTGATATAAAGTGATGTGATCGGAAAAAGACAAGGTCGTAGTGTGTTATGAGATTTGTCTAGATAAATAAAAAGAAATTGGTTTTAAAATAGCTCCTTATCGGATATTACGAATTACCTTTATTCATTTGAAATGGCTGTCCTTAACGGTATATGAACGTTAACAATAACGGATGTTGAGTCCAGTAATCGAATGCTATCTGATATCTTGAGATCATAAATAGTGACAACTAAACAAAATGGCTGGTTGGATTATGTTTTTACCAGCATCTGATAAAAAGGAATTGTTTGGAAAAAATTATGGAAATGGAATAGTCTATTGTCTGTGATAAAATCGGTGTTATTTGATTCCTTTCAATGTTGGTTTCTTTTTGTAATAATATACACTATCTACAATTTGATGATAGGTAGGTGATATTGATTACTGGGTATCTATATGTTTAAGGTATATTTGAACCACCCTCGACCCAACCCACCACCAACAAGTATCACAATCTGTAATATATTGGGGTTCAGCAGTAAGGTTACTTTTGCGGGTGGGTAATATTCGAATAACTGCAGTAATGAAGGGAGAATGAGGATATATATATATAGAGAGAGAGAGAGAGATTCCATATTTAATCTGATATTAGTGTATAATTATCGTTTTCTAACGGAATAAAACATGATTTCTTTCCCTGAAGTTTAAGAGGTTTTCTATTTTGGTTTATGGCGAGATGATTAGGAAATTTTAAAAAGATAAATTTTTATCGTGTAGCAAACATAATATACAATAATCTGATTTTCACTGTTTGTTAATCTTGAAGAGATAAGTATCTTCTATTTACTAACTGACTTGGCTTCTGATCGTGTTATATAAGCACCGCTATGATTTCTTAATGTTATTTAAATGACGTTATGATATATAAAATATTATTTAAATGACGTTATGATTTCATGATTTCGAGATCTAAAATACGTCTAACCGATGGACAATGTGTTACTAAACTTAGCTTAGTACTCTATTATAATTTTTGTCCACATTACCAAATCTCCCCCCACCCGGCTTGCACTGACACCATCATCAATTTTTGGTAGTTAAGTATTCTAAAATTTAATTTCTAGTCACATATTTCGAACTAATCTCTTTCCCCTTCACCTCATTTTGCTCGTGAATACAATAAAATCGATCTTGTATTATCAAGTCAAGTCACTAAAGTCAAAACTAAAATTTGATACCAAGTATCTCGGTAGTTCATCGTAAATTTGATATATAAAAATGGATTTGAACTGAGCTTCAATCAACTTAAGGGCCGCTCGCATTACCGATAAGCTACTATTTTATACAGATAAATGTTCATTCCATCCACAATAACATGTAATTTATTTTAAGAATGGTATTAAATAGTTATTGGTTTTAAGGCCTTTAAGGTGAATAATCGTACTGGATAACGGCAAGATATAGTATTTGCTACTTCACATACGCGTACGGATGTGCGCGCATGTACGCACACTGGTGTACTCTTAAGGGCTCAAATTAGCAACATTTCCTTTAAGTCACCGAACTAAGAGATGTTCATTCTCTATCAGACTTAATATTCTCCTCAGCTTCGGTTTCACTTCATCGGGATCGAAGCAATTCCGAATTTTTGCTTCTTCATCTGCGCTTTCCTCGGAAAATCCATCCCCTTCTTCGGTATCCGGAGCATCCAGATTGGGCGATATCACGAATACGGCCGAGTTAACGGCAACTAGAACTTCTTGGTTCCCTAATCTGCTCGCCATTTCTACTGCGTCACTTACATCCGAATCTGAACTGGAATTGTTGATCGTCTGCCATAATGGCGTGTGGTGAGATAGTTCGTCTGCGACTTCAGTGATCATCGATACGGACTTGGTCAGATTCGACGGTATGAGGAAGCTGTCTGGAGTACGCATGCGTGGCGGTGACGAGTCAAGGACGGACGATCGATAATCACAATCACGAAAATAGTCGAGCCGCCATCTATGAGACATTCGGCATAATTGGTGATTATCGTCTGCTGACAGCTCCAGATGATCCTCGTCTGTATCCTAAAAGTGGATTATATGATTATTTTTAATGTGTTCGTCATTATTAACGTGTTTTGTTACTTTTCTAAACATCGAAATCCTCCGACAAATGATCGAATTTCTTTTCTTTCTTATGTAGCTAACCCAGTCTAACTTAATATACTGCTCTATTAAAATAATAAAATTTGTTCCAAAGCACTTTGCACTGAAAGGAAATATGTTAAATATAAAATCAAACTACTGTGAAGTGCATTATAAGTATGTAGCTTTAAAATAATTAACCTTAATGTGTTTTTTTTTACATTTTAGAAAATCTTTATTTCCGCCTGGAAGTTTTCGACTGGAAGTTGATTCTATTATTTCGATTTCAACATCCAAAGTTTTGTATTCCCAAATGTTAAATAATTTACTGCCTGTAGTATCGTTAATAGTAGCCTCGATCCCGATATAAAGAAACGTATTGGTTTGTACTTTTATATATGAGAGGACAGTTTCAGGCATACCTTTGCATATATATATATATATATATATATATAAAACAGTATCGTAGTATGTTTTGTGATGTAAAGCCAGATAATGCTCATAGCTCATTAGTAGAGTAACATGATCATGTTTGTATGTTAGAGTGGCTATGTTAGTGTTCTGGATACTCTGTATATCGTACTGTAGAGACAGAACAGTGAGTATCAATAATCCAGACAGCGTGTTATCGTACTGTGAACTAGAGTTTTACTGGCTTCATCTGTGATAGACAATGGATGTTTCAAATCTTCACGTCGGTGTTATACTCCTTACCCCTCTCCCCCCCCCCGATTTATACCTAATCAATTGTAATATTGAATATAGTTCTGTTTTAATATTTAAAATACTATCTGTAATAAGCTACACACTACTTTACAGAATCGTAAACCGTCTGAAAATACACACGAGAGTGAACAGTTCACACTATGTCTTCATTTACGACAAAAAGGGACGACAGCTAGCGACAGACTAGGAGCTAATCAGAGAAAAATTTTGATATCTGAGATAGAGGCTCCAATTACTATTTATTTATCATTCTAATTGTCAGTTGATGCAACAAAATTATATAGATATAATATTGTTTACATAACAATGTGTTTGTTTTAAACTTGACTATCTCGGCCATAAGCCTGGATAACAATAAAGTACGTGGGGAGCCACTGAGGACGTCTGGGGCTAATGTAGGCGAAGTTGATCCGGAATGACAGCTTCGGTCGGGTTCCAAGACGAGAGGAGGGTGAATTCTGTGATTTCCGGTCAAACTTTCGCTAAATATCAACATATAATAGTAATAATGATAATGTTGTTGTTGACAAAATGCTGGTGAGAAATGAATGAAACTACCAATACTACATTACAGGAGGAAATGCATTAAAATGTGAAAATTAGTTTATTTAGCAATCTCTGTCTACACACAAAATGCTTATTTTCAAATATAAAACAACACACGAACTGCCAAATACATCCACATCATGCCAATATCACGCTTACTCTCGTTTGCTGTAAGAAAAGAGGCCACAAAACATTAGGCACGTAACATTTGGTGTATTTACAGCCTGATCTAAGGATTTGCCATTTTAATCCTACTGGCCTATAGACCAGTAACAACTCGACTCCATTATCAACTCCTCAGGGGGTATACTGTTTGTAACTATCGATTAAAGGTCTATAACCCGCTAACGATTCATTAATAATCTATTTCGATCTAAGGATATACCCGGCGGTTATGCCCTTAGTATATTCGGGTATTACCCGCCAAATGAAAGGTCAGCAACAACAAAACAACAACATTGAAAACGTGTTTTAGTTCGATTGTTTCTGTCAGCAAGAATTCAGCTAATTCAAACCGAGAACCTC
This sequence comes from Paralvinella palmiformis, assembly GCA_025642065.1. NCBI lineage: Eukaryota > Metazoa > Annelida > Polychaeta > Terebellida > Alvinellidae > Paralvinella > Paralvinella palmiformis. Next base: position 197,108 of record JAODUP010000405.1, on the reverse strand, counting down.
TGATGTTCTAGACGAGCACTCTACCATTGAGCTACCATGCCTTCCCAAGTAGCATGGCTGTATTGAGGCTTGTAACATACCACAAACGATTTACGAATGGTGGGTGTGTAGTATTTATCTCGAACTGACAAGGCTCTTTAATAGTGATATGTGACACAAAACATCAAGAATATGGGAGCTAACCCACAAAGGGACACTCTAAACACTGCGTACAACAGCGTATTTATCTCACTTGATCCAGTAATCTAAAAGCGTTCCTTATTATAACACACTATATACGAAACATTCGATTATAATCTATATTCTGTTTTTAAGTGCGAAAAGCAGATGCGCGGGCATAATTTAGCTTAAATGACGCACTGTCAGATTGAGGTCGCTAAATTGATAATTTAATCTCGAGTACCGCTATGAGCCATTAAATGAGGTAACGCGCAGAAATTGGCCTATTGCCCAACTGATACCAGCTCCGCTTCGCCATTGGTTAATTGTACCAGCCAATCAAATAGCTTTTTACTGACGATAGAGGGCTTTACAAGACAGACAGACCGACACAGAGAGAGAGAGAGAGAGAGAGAGAGGCCAAATTTGGCACATAGAAACGATGGTGGCCGATGACCTTTTGCGGACCACAGCATCTCTTTCGCCAAACCGGAGGAGGCTTGGTCAACCATTATGACTACTCCGACTTCCACTCAGAGTGCCGTTACGCCCAACACCTTCTCTCGTTTCTCCTCTCCTGGGGGTGCCCCGATCTTCCTCGATATAACCAGAATGTCTTTCTCGCCGACTACCTGAACGTGAAAGGTCTCCTCTCGCTTCTTCTGCAGCTCCTTCTTGGCAGCCTTGGCCAGCCTGCAGCTGACCAACGAAGAGACGATACAGTTGAGACATTCGCAGCCCGCAGCCGCTAGAGCAGTAATGATGAGAACGTCTTTGTTCTCCTTCTGGAATGTGTGTCCGTCTGTCGTGTGGTTGACCAAACCTAATCTCAGCAGCTGGATACTTACTATAGCAGTCACCACCGATACGACGTTAAATGCTGTATAGCACATTATCTGAAATGTAAACACCAATACAAAGTTAAGTGTCAATGTGTTGATTACTGATAACGGTGGTCATGATAGTGGTGACGACCAATATGGTATGGACTCATGGTATGCACGTACAGAAGACCAAACTTAGATCTTGATTAGATGATGATATGACGTCAACGTAGGTATACCTATCTATACACGCACTGATGTATGTAAACACGCAAAAATAGTGGCTAAACAATTTAAATGGCACAGTCGTATCAATGAATTAAGACGGAACTTTGAAAACCGTCTGAGGACATAAAACACTCAATGAGTGAACTCTTTTTGGTCTACACCCCACCCCTTCCATCGTGAGTGAGTCAGAGATGGATGAAGGCAATATCAGCCATTCTGGAGCGACACTGGAAAATAATGTACGTTATCTCTGTTTCGTGATCACATATCGAGATCACGAAACGAAACGAATCTAATTAAAGTCGTGGAGTCTCCAGTATCAAGGTCGCTTCAGTTACCCTGGGTAGTAGCTATAGACCCGAAACTAAACAACTGAAATACGAACTGTCAACAATATCCAGTCCCACCACAGACTGAACTATATACGATCGTGACAACATGACTATAGTTTGTACAGAAGTGACAGCATACATAAAACAAAGATACAAACTTCCAGTAAAAGTAAGGAATCCTTCTCCGTCAGATCACTCAACAGTGTTAAGACCAACACACGCAGAACGGCGCAGGAACAGCACTAGTTCCCGTAAATCAGATATAGAGGAACAGAACACACTGGATACGACAGTCGGTTGAAGGGGAAAATACAAAACATCTTCTATTATAAGGTAGTATGTTAATAGCTTATTAATGACTAGGTCTATACTGTCCTCGATCTGGATCATATTTCCAGGATCTATTCCGGATTGTCGGGGACTCGAGGTCATTTGAGAGAGTGGCGTTAGGCGAAATTTGTATCCGGACCCTTTTATTGTGAGGGGTTCTTATTGAAAGTATTTTATTGATGAGTTTTCCGAAGCCGAGATCACAATGAGTTAGATAGTTAGAGGATCTTTGGGT
>JAODUP010000405.1:0-190000 GCA_025642065.1 Paralvinella palmiformis | reverse complement strand
AAACACCCGTTAAATATGCCTACACACCTAGATTTAAACTGAGGTAGTCGATATATATTGACACCTACGCATTTAGACTATGGAAGCGCCAACGTGACATGCTGAGGAATGTTTTATGTTTTATATAGAGAGCTAATGTGTGTTTACGGCGTTCACAAAAAGATACATTCGCCAGGTGGCAGCACCTTATGGTGGCTAACTGGTGTTCTCCTATGTTAATTGAGCTCTTATAGCTCAGTATTTCTTGTTATTGAACACACACAAGACGCGCACACACGGAGCGGAACTTTTAAGTTTATTTATATATATATATATATATATATATCATACCCCGGGCTACGTTATTAACTGGTTCCAAAAGCCGTGTCATAAGCCGGTTTTTGACATAAACCTCACGTAATGGCTTACAAAGCCTTTCGATGTAAATATTTTATTGTATATAATTGTAAAACGTGTTTTGTTGTATTTTATGTATGTCTTTTATATTTTATTGTTAATTTATTATTTACTTTTATTATGACGTAGGTGACGTAGCTGAGTGACATAACGATGGATTGACTTCCGCTGAATTGAAGTTTACTGTAGAATAGTGGCGTAATGGCGAATTTGACAGCGCCACCTGTTGGTCAATTCAATGTTTAAAAAACACGGGGTAAGTAATGCGGGAAACCCGCTAAGGGAAGCCGGCTGCGTAATGTCTCGTTTAGAAAACGATTATCAATGAAAATCATCGATTATTGGTACATCAACGAGGAGTCAATTCCTTTCCTTTTCCCATAAACACGCTGGATAATGTCGACAGATTATAAATACCTTGTCACGCGTGTAGCTCTTGATATACTGCCTCGACCAGAACTATCGCTTTTCGATTGGTATATGGATTGTTGTCCGTATCCTGGAAGAAGGATGTTTCATCGGGATGTTCCAGGATTGTTCATAAGCTCGTAAATTGTCGTCATCATCGACAAACAATCATCTCTCGGATCACTGACACGTTAACGGATGATATATTGTTCTTCGCAGATTCGACCAGGAACGGAATGTCTTGAACCTCTTGATAGGATAAGAATAAAGGCGTCTTCCTTTGTCCAAACGAGGCCGTGACGAGGACGACCAACTGCCATCGTTAAGTAAACCAAGAGCTGGTATAGATAGATACCGAAGACGAGATCACAGATAGAATATAACAAGGATCTCAATGTTGCTACTAATGACGACGCTGTTTGCGAGTTTTCCCCGAGAGTACTTCGTATTAGCAGGTGCATAACACGAAGCTATACTGTTTTAAGCAACGATGCTGTCTGGTTGTGATTTAATTAATTTCGGCCAATTTCCCCGATTAACGTTGTGCGCTTCATAATTTATCAATGCGACAAATACTAGAGTGGCTGTTATTGGGTGTCGCGTAATGTTCTGAGGAAAACTGCGCGTAATTTCATCTCGTTCTGGGCGCGAAGCACAACACACATCACTTTCCTGGCTACCCGAAGAGGGGCCGACGACCTAAATAACATCACACGATGCGGCGCCATTGTTGATGAGAATCTCGTGATCCAGAATCGACAGCATGGGACACAGGGCACTCCTATATCTGCCCGACCTCTATTATGACCTTGATTGATGTCATTTTAACACGTACATCACATATCAGTTTGAACATACCAGGAATATAACTGTCAGATGTCTGTAAATTGAGTTATTCAGTTGGTGAACTTCTCATTATCACTTATTGATAAGACCGTACAATATAATTATGCCTCTGACAGGGTCGTCTGCGGCTTTCGTTTTAGGTCACGTGATTTCTTAACAAATCAATCAGAATATTGTACTCGTTTATCTTGTTATAAGACGACAAGTTGTCTGATACGGCCTTATAAAAAAGTAAGACAAAAAAAGTGTTGAAAATATTGAGGAAGTAGAAAATAGAAACAAAAGAGTGGAAGAAACAGAATCAGACAGTATCTGACTGGATGACCTGAGTTTATAGGATACGGCACATTTAGCCTACCTTGTGCACAAAAGTGGCCGTAAAACATCAATCAATCACTATAGGATGACTTTCTAATGGACACTAGTTCACACAGGTATTCTGGCGCCATATCATTAATAGATTTATAAGTTATTAATAAAATCTTGAAATGGATACGCTGTCTAACAGGTAGCCAATGCATGTAGGTTTTGAAGAATTGGGGTGATATGATCATATTTTCAAGTATTTGTCACTATGCGAGCTGCACTATTCTGAATTCGCTGAAGGCGATTAATGTTATAATCAGATATGCCATATCACAGGGAGTTACAATAGTCTATACGAGATGTAACAAAGGCGTGGACTACAGTTACACGTGCTTCTTGTGTCAAGAATGTTTTTAAACAGTGGATGTTCTTAAGATGGTAGTAGGCAGCTCGGCATACTGATGTGACATGTTCATGCATGTTTATACATTGGTCAAAAATAACCCCTAGATTTTTTACTGACCCATTAGGTGTAATCGAAGATGCACCTATCTGTAATGCTGGTGTCTTTAGGGATTTAACACAATGTGGTGATGCCAAATATAAAATATTTGTTTTATTATCATTTAGTTTTAGAAGATTTTGAGTCATCCAAAGCCAAATATCAGCAATACAATGTTATAAAAAGTTTTCAAGGAAGAGGAGAAATTTAACTCATTTTCAGGATCCAGTGATATATAGAGTTGTGTGTCATCAGCATACAAGTGATATTCAACCCCATATCGCTGCGCAGTGATCCCAAGAGGACGGGTATACATGTTGAAAATCAGAGGACCAAGAACTGGACCCTGTGGTACACCAGATAACGAAAACTGAACGTCAGATAAAATACCATGAACAGACACACTCTGAGAGCGTTGTTCCGGATAGGATCGAAACCATTCGAGTACTTTACCTGACTGACCAAACGTTAGCACGCTATCTCTAGATAAGATCGTCTTCACTTGGTCAATAATAAAAATATTGATCTCGACACTTCTGTGTTGCCGTCAGTGATATCGTATTTCCATGTTAAATGTTCATCAATAAGAATCCAAAAACATCATATTGTTTTTAGAATTGAGTTATCAGTGTATATATATATTGAGTCTGATTAACTGCCGATGGCTATGATTAGGCGTAATATCTATAAATTTGGTTTGAGTAACATTCGATGGCAGTTTATTAGCACAAAACGATCGTTTATTTGCGTGTTAACATTAGAAAGCATTTGAGTCTCATCGTCCTGTGACGTAAATAGTGTGACGTCATCCACATCTGTATCCAACAGGTAAATGTGAAGAACAAACTTTTTTTTAAAGTTGACAAACTGAGATTTATCAGGCAGTTAACTTTGAAACCATTGGTCCATCAACCCAACGTATTCCATGTGAATTTATGCAAGAAGATATTAAGACTTATAACGTCAAAGGCCTCGGAGGGGTCACAAAGGTAAATTTATGAGTCATCTGGTTGGTAGCATCAACGCAATAGTTAGGTAGGTGTATTATTGGATGAACAAGGATAAATCTATGAGCATTACACGGCCGGTCTCTGTCCAATAAACGTTCAATCGCCTCGAAATTCCAACACACGCTACTGAGCCACAAACTATTATCCCATGGAAACATCTCGTGACACAACATCCACAAATGACAGCCCCACGGCCCCCCAAAAACGCCCAAGATAAATGGATGCGAGAAAAACAAAATGGGATATCGATGACACTAAACAAAGACAGACATTTGCACTGGTATATACATAATACCTGGATCACTGTTAACTAAAATAACGCGAAATTTAGGCATAGTTTATATTAAATGGTCACTTGAATTAGTTATATAATGCATTAATCAATACACATAATCCTGATGTACTTTCCAATACGCTGGCTGGACCCGATTTACACGAATAATGCGAACTTTCCATTGTTTATTGTTCTTATAATACATAAACATAAGCGGGATTGTGACATGTTAATATCGATCGGTGAAACATGACCTAGCTCCGCCAAAATAGTTCTCATAAATGGGAGGCTTAAAAATAACAGAAACGATAGGCACACAATTACAGCGAATTGGGAAATTTTGGATCATAGGATCAATGGCAGACATGAGGTCAATTTCAATAGGTCGATTCCAATTACACATCAAATTTTTCAATTCAATTCCAATTCCAAATTTATCAATTCAAATTCCGGGTTTTTCCGGCTCTTTTTTTTTGCCTAATACTTTTTAACCACGAGTAGGTACTCCGAGTAGTTTATATTCCAAGTGGGATTGTCATAGAAGAAATATCTCTGAATAAAAATGGTAAATTAATTTGTGGATTTAATTTTTATGCTCCAGATTGCCATTCCCGGTGAGATGATAAAATTAATGGGGGACTGGAGGTCTGATTATTATGAAAGATATCTTGATGTATCAATTATCAATTCCGATGAGAACACAAGTAATGTAAACATTTACCAAAACCCTGCCTAGATGCTACTAATAACTACTCTCTACTAATGGTGATTGGAAAAGATGTGTAACGTGTAGAATTTCATAATGTATATTGGTTAAACAATTTAGGGGGGGGGATTATTTCCTTAAATAAAAATATCTCTATCTAAATTACAGGTATGATATGTGGTGGTGTTACAGTGTTGTGGGCGGAGGCCACGGCATCCAGACTATTTTAATTGGTTAAATTCTCATCTGGATATATATATATATATATATATATATATAAGGAACTAAAGTTTCTGATCATTTTGGTTTCAGTATCTGGGTAACATCAAGTGTGAATGTGGTAAAAATGGTAAATTGATTTGTGGATTTAAATTTTTTTTAATAGTAAACTTCAATTCCAATTCAAAATTTCTCAATTCCATTTTTAAAATTAATAAATTCCAATTCCAGAATTGGAATTAACAATCAATTCCAAAATTGGATTGACCCCATGTCTGATCACTGGACAGCTTGTGAGAGAGATAATTATATATATATATATATATATATATATATATAAGAACATGAAATCATTTCAGTGATTTGTTGTCCTCTTTTCATGATTCAATTATCTAATTGCTCGTAAGTGCCTGCTCGTACAAGCAAATGATGACAATTTATTTACATAATTGATTAGATGCTGAAGTTGAAAAGGGACCTAATGAAATTTCTGTGAGTTACGAAACAAACAAAGTTCTAGAGCAGATCCAGGTAACCTAGATACTGATCTCCGACCTAGTTACAGTGTAACCTCAATATTTTGGGAGTGGATTGGCCAGTTAGCAGCGTGGCCAGTAGATGGCTGGATCAGCACCTTTCCTCACAATCCGTTAGAACTCTAATCCTTTGTTATAGTAGATACTGTAGGCTGGTACATATAATAGATGAGTACGAGGGGAGGTAGGTTAGCCATCTGAGGGAAGCTAAGCTCTAGAGTGAGTACTTTATTTCAGCTCGGCGTTGGTCATATCTGCGATATATAGTCATGGGGCGACTTTCTGATGTAACATCCCATAAAAATAAGAAACTTGATTCAAATTGAATCATGATGACCTAGGGGTTTACAACGCAGTTCTCTAACCATTTCGCCAAATGAGCTTCTACACCATCGCCCCCCACCCACCCCCATAGGTTTCCGAACTGTGTGCATATTCGCAACCATAGATACGGATAGGCGTACACAATATCAATGTGTTTATATCTCATTCTCCTGCAAAGGTGTGTCGTAGAAAAAGTGAAATCTGACATTATTGTTACGAGAAACACTGATACAAGAAATAATATTATGAGACCGTGTTACCTGTTAGGTAAGCCAATCAAATCTCTCTCTCTCACACACACACACACACACCTGTCTAAGCATTCAGCCTACGGAGATTCCAATAACCTCGTATTTCTAGGAACAAACCCTATATACTATCCAACTATCTGAAACCAGTTCCATCAAATGATAACTGTAGCTCGCTGCCTTCTTACCTGTCGTGATGTCGTATGTCTGTTGCTGAACTAGGTCATTATATATACTGGGTTAGAAACACATATAGAGGACCGAAAACATTAACAAACACAGGTGAGAGGACCGGAAACAAACATTAACAAACACAGGTGAGAGGACCGGAAACAAACACAGGTGTATTTTTAATATATTAGAAGCCATTACTCGTTACAATTTGTTGGTTGCCATGACAACAATACGTCATATGCACGGTGATAAAATCACTCAAAGGTAAGATGATAGTAGGACCGAGGGAGGAATTTTGATATTATTTTGTCAATTTAAAAAAAAGGTTCTATTACTGTAAAGGTTTGTAAAATATTCTCCCACCTGGTGATTACGACATGATCTAAGATGTCGAATAAAAATAGAATATCTGAACCAACAAAAGGATTGGCAACTAAAGAGTAGTTAATTAATTTAATTAATACCAATTTGTTTCTCAAAATTTACGTCATTAGACAGTAATGAAAGAATCAAGAATTTAACGGACAGCATCTCTTTAACTTATACCAACATTTCGTCTGCCAAACTGTAAGCAATTTTACAATAATTCTCAAATCACGGCATATCTTTATACTATCGGTTTGGAGATAGATATCCAGACTTTAGCACTCGCACTATCCAGAGATTCACTTAAATCAGAGCGAAGATGAAGTTATTGAAGTAGAGGTGATGGCAGATGGCAGAGAAAGATGCCAGAAATGGGCCTTCTAACATACCTAAGGCAGCTAATGTGTCTATAGTAGGTCACAGCGCAGTCAAATATGTTAATATAAACATAAAGGGCTAAAGGTCAATATTCCATTATTTAATTAATAATACAAATAAGTAATAATTATTACTTTAGCCGGACAGAATTATTAATATAACACTAATGCCCAGATTAATTATGATAAAGTTGAAGATGATGAACTAAACATAACAAAAACAACAACATTAGACCTATAATATTATTAATTATAAAACCAAATCAGATTTTTTATATTATTACGATATAGTTGGTATATCACTTTAAGGTTTATTTGGGTGTGTTTAGGCCGTTCGGTATAGAGTACCTGTACAGAACAAAATATGGTCTAATTTATATAGAATATAGTAACTTTAAAATAGGTGTTTATGGTTTTGGGGGTTAACCCGAACGATGTTATGTCGTAAATTATGAAACATGTGCACATCAAAAAGGTTTTTACAATCGAAACTAAATATCTCTTATTGCTATCGGAGGTAATAGTATTATAGCTACAGTTTATTGTATGTAGTTTATGTACTAATATTATATAGTTTGTTTTCTATTCCGGTAGCGATCATTTGGTAGCAAGTCTATAAGATTTCTAAACATCACGAAAACCTATGCCCACGCCTTTATTATATGTAACACGCATGCACGCACGCATGCACGCACACACACACGCGTATATATATATATATATATATATTTATATATATATATATAGAGAGAGAGAGAGAGAGAGAGAGAGAGAGAGAGAGAGAGAGAGATGATGATGATGATTGATGTTTTACGGCCACTTTTGTGCACAAGGTAGGCTAAATGGGCCGGAGAGAGAGAGAGAGAGAGAGAGAGAGAGAGAGAGAGAGCGAGAGAGAGAGAGAGAGATGCGTAATACATGGAAGACAAAATGTCATATTATTCATGGCATAATTATCTATTTATTTTTTTATTTAATTAACAATTTTATCCCAGTATTTCATTTTAAAATATTTTATATAACGGCACGATATTATAATATTGTATTACAGTAATACTGTAGTATTTTCTCTAGTATGGCTTTGTTTATAGACATGGCACTAGTAGCTAATATAATCGGCAAAAATTGTTTAGCACTAATACACTATCTAGCTCTTTAATACCATACTTAGATGTGAATAGAATAACAAACATGTTAATTGTTTGGCCTTTAAGACACGAACATCGCCACCTCCATGACCTAACTGGTAGCGCGGTTGGCCACAGGTCTATAGCAACTGGGTTCAAACCCCAGCCGGGCTATGTCAGAAGGGTGTTTCATCTTTTATATTTCATTTCAACATTTCGTAGAAAATAAAACGCTGCGAAACCTGTCTCGATCTGTTATAACTTAATGCAATAGGTCGCTCGGGTTAGAAAATCGGAACGTATCATCAAAAACTCTCTCGTATCATCATCCTTAAAGGTATATCTAAGAAGAAAAAAGCCCGTGGGGGAGGGAGGGACATTCATCACGGTTTGAGCGACTGAGAATGTTTGGTATGGCGATCAAAGCTCGGTAGGTGGTTCTTTTGGCGCCAGTTTCGAAACCCGAAGGCTGTTATTAGAAGTCTGATCTGATTTCGAGTTCAGTTGTTTAGGTTCAACACTGGTCACATCTGGTACACGCATGGATGAAGGAAACAAATCCCCAAAACATAGGTATGTGTCAGATTCTATTCCACCACCTGAAAGTTTGCAGCGCCGCACTTCATCATCTGAACATGTGCTATTAGAAGGTTTGTTTACCTTCGACATACTCCCATTCGGGGGGAGGGGGGGGGGTTATGGTTTCAATTGGTTATCAATCACAGGTATAATGCTTGTATACATCACGTATACAATAACAGATAAACGTTAACCAGTTATGACTCTGGGGATTAGCAATCCACTGACGCAAAACATATCCCAGTCAGTGATAGATGTAGGTGGCGGGGGTGAGGCGTGCAGGTAATCTTTAGCCATTTCCGGTTAAGATGTTCAGTCGGTATTCAGATAAACATGTGTGAAGAAGCTTTGATCGGTTCCCTAAACTATATATCCGGTAAGACTTTATATAAATACCAAACTCGCTCATATCAGGTCAGAGTCGACCAGACACAGTACACGATGAACTCTGTTGTTAGTAATGTAATATCAGCTGATCCACAAACAACTAGCATAGACTATTAGACAAGTTCGATTGTGGGATGTTTCATCCGATCTTGTCATTTCCCGATAGACAATTTCTCCTTTGCTATATGGCCTCAATTGTTACCTTTATATAGACCAAATAAAACACTCACTATTCACTCACTCACTCACTCACCCGAAGAGTCGATGCATGCCCCAAGATTAATGGTTTACTGAAATGTGCGATTCGGCGTATTTTTAAGGACCGCGCGCGCACGCGTGTGTGTGTGTGTGTGTGTGTGTGTTTAGCGTGATAGTTCACTATTATTAATGCACAGTTTCTGTGTTCAAGCAAATGATTACGGTAGTATTTTCGGACATTTCCCGCGGTAAAACGACAACAACTAGAATGGTTAATACTCACGAAACCGCCGCTCCATATCGGAGAGACACTGTGTGCCAGCCACACTTCCGCTCTAATACTTGACGTCACACCGACACAGACACTGATCAGGCCCAGTACTAGATGGAAAACAGACAATACCAACACGACGATGGTAATAATCCACATGACGTCAGCTCTAATCGCTCTTCGTCATCGATGACGTCTTCATATCACGGGTACTCCTCTCGTCTGCGTATTAGAAGCTCATTGGTCAGTTCTCTTCATACGGCGCTGTGTCACCTCTAATGGCTTTGCAGTTTTGTTTGTTGTCTTAAACTGCATAAAAGGCCATGAACAAAAAGTAATTTAGTTTATATTCATTTTCGTTCAGTTCGGCGTTGGATGAACCATTTATGTACAGTTGTAATAAACGGCCGATGGTGGCGCTGTCTGACCTCTGCCGTTAATTATATGCTAATTAATGCAACGTCGTCGCCATAACATGAGTCGACCATCTACCAGCCATTTCCTGAAATGACAACATATTATCCAGTGAGTGAATGAGTGAGTGACTGTTGATTACCCCCGTTTTGTTCTCTCTTATGACACGGAAGAGCACTTCAGAAGCCATTTCTAAATCCCGTACGCTCATGGGGGGAGGGGATCAACGTGTCAAAAATTAGGTCACGTCTTCTCGTCCCTATTGTACCTGCCTTCCTGTACAACCGGTCACTCATTATATTTATCTAATTGCCCTACACCTGCATAGCCTGATGTAAACCTCTTCACCTGTCAGTAACCCATTTCTCTATCTATAAAGCGCGTCCACCTCATTATGCATATAATTATGTACAAACTTATATACATATAGTTACATCAACTTGCCTGTATACCAACTAAGTTATCTATTTTCTCCCATATACAGTACCTTACAATATCATTACCAACAGATAATGTCAAGGACGAGTCTCATCCAGCGGGAGAATGGAATCAGATATTATTATCACATAACTCGTGACGTCATGATCCTGTGCTTATGGGAACCGCATTACATGACTAACGTATTGATTCCATGTTAGTGTACTATCTAAACGCAGCAGGTAATCTAACTGCAACCGGATATCATGTGACACGGGTATTGGGTTCATGGTAACGTGTCAAAGTCGGTAACGCGACCGCCGATAGTCTAATGTCACCACAAACACCTGATCACGTGACATCTGCTCCCGTCACGTGTATTATCTCCAGAGGGCGTGGGCCATTTGATAACCGTTCCGTAATGACGTCATAATTGGTAACGACTAGCCTGAGACTGTGGTACGTCAAAACAAATGGAAGTTAGGGGCGAACCGCCTTAAATGGCGTTACACACAGACGTATACACCCTCTGGGGTTAGATAATAATAAATATCTTGGTTTGACTTTGTCCTGCCGGTAGATGTCGCCACTATCATTTGGTGCCCTTGATTCATGGCAAACCAGGTTGCGTCTGCGCGCTTTTAGTACGCTTGTATGTACGCTTGTATGTCGATGCGTACATTCGAGCGCCTGAGTCCATGCGTCGGCGGATGCGTGCGTGTGTGCTTGAGTTTGTGGATGCGCGAACATACTACCATGTTTTTCACATTAATATATACAAATAAGAAATGTGGCCAGAATTGTGTGACGTTATGAAATTTTATTTGACTGTTTTTTTTAAATTAAACTTTAGTAATTCGTATATAATGATAATAATATGATTTATAAGCACTGTATGGGGAAAAAAATATTAAGTGACAACATCGCTGTAAGTACGAATGTGTATGGCCCAGGTGTCGGAGGCGAGTGTTTTGGGTGTTTTCTACTAGTGTAAACAATGTGATATTGCTTTATATTATATATATATATATATATATAGCGGGGGCGTTTTTAATATTTATCTGTGTTGCTACTTTATCAATTAATCAAGTAAATACAAATGATTTGCGCTACATGCGAGGACACACACACACACAAACAGATATATTTATATTCTATCAATAATTCAAGTACATTTCAGTTTATACTACGCAAACGCCCACGAGTACACAAACAAACGCACAGACAGATTCAACAGTTGGTATCCGCTGTCAGTGCTGTCACGTGACAACCACATGAAGAAAGTTGTGCAAAAGTAAAAATTGAGAGAAATTTCAACTCCAGTCAGTGACTCTAGACACAGTGATGGAATAGGGGCACGTGATCAAGAATGCGGGAGAATTTTTTTAAAGAAAAATTGAAGCTATTTGAAAATATGATTTGATGAACATTCGTTAATCTGGCCAATAGCTAATCTGGTAACAACATATCACCATGGTAACAATACACGCCATATATCCGAAGTGTACTCCGGCGTTACACACACAAATATACAGGGTATACGCTAACATGCTGTATACACAACGAGACGCGTAATGCTCACACGAGTATGTAATCGAGGCAGTGACATGATCCGAGCTATGTTTGTAGAATCAAATATCGATTACACACTAACCTTAACGAACCGGAAATAGCGGCTGTCCTGCGATGTCTTCCCGTTGTCCAGAAGAAGAATAAACATTGGCCATCAGTCCATGACATCTACACTGTTACTGGGCGAGCACGCGTTTAGCTGGAATCTATACCGACACCGTATAGGGTAGCTGATCCAGGACTCCTATCGTTCACTACGATCAGCTAGCTATGGCTAGGCCAGATCGCGTCTCCCATTCTGGCCGAATCCCCGCCGTCTGTAGTTCTGGATATCTGCACGTTAGACTGTCGGTAGTGGAGATAGTTAGCAGCAGGAGCTCTCTCTCTCTCTCTCTCTCTGTAGTCGGAGGATTGACTGTGTCGTAGTCTGATAGTAAACACTGTGTCCGACAGTGCGCGTACTTACGCGGCGTACACCGTCAGTGAGTGAAGAACAGTCTAAAATCGATGGCCAGTGGAGTAGGGGGCTCGCCTCCCAGAGACGACCACCTTGTTAGCGGACTGCGACAATATGGCGGCCGAGGGAATGGAGCTCAATCAGCGCCTGCTACCTACAGGCTGTTCTAGGCGTGCTCTAAAAGCGATCAATTCGATTGCCATATTACTGACCTACCCCCTCGTATAGACCACAATGGGGCATGGTTATGGCGATGGAAGATGTCGGCCAGATATAAAGACTAGTTGCTAATATTCTGTACTTAGAAGGATCACCATCATTCGGGATCATTATTCAATTAATGCTAATGATCTATTGAACGCAAGTCTATGATCTGTGTGAGATAACTTTGCTGCGCCAGATGAAGAATCCGAGATAACGTATACTCAATTAGTGGAAACCTAATTAATTAGATTATATTGTAACTGCTTTCTAATTAAAAACGATGTCGAGGTGAAAATGGTGTCATTGTTTTTACTGAATCCACATATCTAAAAAAAAAAACATCACAGAATTATACCTTCTCTGTCAAAACACCCTTACGTCTTCTCTAGAGTCCCAAATGTGCGGAAAGGGACCTATTTGGTCAATTGTATCCAATATTCTTTGATGTTAATTACCAAACAGCATTATTTATCACTTAGAAAGCTAATATTTTAGCCTAGTCGGTTTCTCAAATATTGTTTTCTTCTTTCCTCACAGGAAGTCATTATTGATAGGTATCTAATCTAAATGGTACATTGTTGTTATCTATGTTGTGATTAGTCAATTTCGGTCTATCTGCCAGACTCATCTGCAAGTCATCCACATCACCTCAAATAATATGCCACCAAGGTTTAAGTTTTGTTGTTCGGGGAGAATCCCCAGGCTGTCGCTTAATCAGCACAGTCTCTATGTTGGAGTGGTTGAGAAACCTCCTCCCCCACCACTCACAGGGGAGCAGTACGGAAAGATGGAGCCGAAATACCCTGAGGGTGGTCACCGCCAGAGTGTTTTACGTCCTCGGGGTTTTTTTAACGTCCCCCTTTATTTTAAATAATTCAGTGGAGAAGACAGTGCCATTTAACGTGGTCAGCCACCCACGATGTAGTGAGCCGAGAAATTAATCCGTGGAAAAGTTTCGACCTCTAACGGGGTTCGAACCGGCGACCGTTGGCACCAAGTGCCGGATGCTTAACCGCTAGGCCACCGGAGCTCACTATATGCCACCAATTAGAAGTGATTATACTATAATTATAATCTCTCACCTTTGACAAAATCGTATAATTAAAAATTTTAAACTATTTCAATCTTTCTTTCCTTCTGACACATTCCCCTGTCGACCTTATTTCCGGAGGGGTGGGGGGGGGGGAATTTCTATTATTGTTCACGTAAAATATTTTCTTTTTAATAACTCACAAGACATGTCCAGTACAGTGCTCCTTACCCCGAGGGAGCACATCCTCAGCTACTGAAGGTCCTTCCCGACCGTCTCGCGGAGCCAGGGGATAAGGAGGTACTGCATACACCTACAGCAGGTGAGAGAGAGAGAGAGAGAGAGAGACTACCTGAACAACTACGACAACTCTCCAGAAGAAGCTGTACGCCACAAAAAGTGATCTACAGAGAAGAATATTATTAATAGTCAGTAACTGCTGGCCTCGGTGTGTTGTCAACAAGCGAACGAAAAGAAGAAGACAAATAAATTATAAAGGAATTAATTAATGTAACATGTTTAGAAAGATAAGTTATTACGTTATATGGCTTACAGATATTTAAAAGGTTTAGACTATACTGCATAATCTCACCCACCTCCAACCCCCCAACCCCCTCTCTTCCTAGGAAGTTCCGACGGAACATATATTTCATTTGTGATTAGCGCCTAGACTGAATAAATAAAATTAGGGTGTTTTAGGATATATATATATGTGTGTGTGTGTGTGTGTGTGTGTGTGTGTGTGTGTGTGTGTGTGTGTGTGTGTGTGTGTGTGTGTGTGTGTGTGGCACTGGCTCAGAACATCAACATCTAAACATCCTTTAAAACCTATACCGCCATAAATATAAGTATATAAATAAATGTATTCATACTTCAACCGAAATATACCCCAATAAAATACACTTCCACACACGCACGCACGCACGCACACACGCACGCGCGCGCGTACACACATACACATACATACTAGTTCAGTAATAACCCATTGTGCCTTATTACTATTTTGTTTTAACGTAGTCATTTAGCTGTTTTCATTTGTAAGGTAGTGTACACAACACAATCTTCCGACTTATTCAGCATACTACTATGTTTTGGTTGACTGATTGGTTGACCTATTAAAGTCATGACTTTTAACCCTAATCAGACAACAACAGTCAGACCTCTGTCCGTACGGTCTAACTGGTAGCGTTTGTATCACATATCACTACCACCCGAGTTAGAACCTCGGCGTGGCCATATCTGAAGGGTGTTTCATCTTTGGCTTCGCTTCATTACCTTTTGGAATTCGTTCGGCCCATTTAGCCTATTATGTGCACAAATGTGCCCGTCATGTATCAATCATCATCATCATCATCATCATCATCTTTTGAACTACAGCAAATTACTGCTGAATGTAAACTGTATTGTCAAAGTAGGTATCTTAAGTATTATTAACTTATCATTGAACCACAGGCACGTGTTGTTTACTGCGATCTGTGGTGTTAAATGGTACTTTTTGTACGTGCTTTACATTTCTGTACATAGCCTACATACAACAGCCGATACATTTGTCACATACGAAAAGCGGATTAGCTGGGCTCCACAGCTTGCGTGCGTGCGTGGTGCGTGCGTGCGTGCGTGTGGCGTGCGTGCGTGCGTGTGTGTGCGTGCGTGAACTAGAAATTCGTTATATCAATTCCATTTGAGTGACTAATTACTTTCACACTGGATTGATGTTTACCAGAATTGATTTCGTTCACTCTCACTAATAACTTATTAGCTTATTAAAATAACGGCTATTTTTACATCTCCATCAACATCTATCATAATCACATCTGACGACAACAAAAACGTTATTCATGTTCTTATTTTAAATAAAATACTGTCTCACATAAATAAACATGATAAAAATTGTCAGCTATTATTACTCGCCGAAATAAAAAAACAACCTTCATCTAAGTAGAATCAAATCAATAAATCCTGTTATGAATGCAATTATTTGAAGAAAGAAAAACTTCAGTCGTTGTTGTCCTGATAAAAAGGATGTTTAGTTTCAGGTTTTGTAGTTTTGTATGTATTTATGGGAGATAATAAAGTATCCATATGCTTCTAGCGTGTTTATTGGGCCGCCTCCGTGACCTAACGGTAGCGTAGTGAGCTCCGGTGGCCTAGCGGTTAAGCACCCGGCACTTGGTGCCAACGGTCGCAGGTTCGAACCCCGTAAGAGGTCGAAACTTTTCCAGGGATTAATTTCTCGGCTCACTACATCGTGGGTGGATGACCACGTTAAATGGCGCTGCCGTCTCCACTGAATTATTTAAAATAAAGGGGGACGTTAAAAACCCCCTGAGGACGTAAAAACACTCTGGCAGTGACCACCCTCATGGTATTTCGGCTCCATCTTACCGTACTGCTCCCCTCTGAGTGGTGGGGTAGGAGATTTCTCAACCACTCCAACGTAGAGGCTGTGCTGATTAAGCGACAGGATTCTCCCCGAACAACAAAACCAAACCAACGGTAGCGTGTTGGACAACAGATCACTACCACCCGTGTTCGAATCTCGGCGTGGGCATATCTGAAGGTTGTTTCATCTTTGACTTCGCTTCATTACGTTTGATGTTCGCTTGGTCTACTTGAGCCTAACATATGCACAAAAGTGGCCGTAAAACATCAATCATCATCCTCATCATCTTAACAAGTTTATCACGTCCATTGTAATTGCAATCCGATCAATTGTTCGTGAATTTTGCATCGTACCTTGACTATGAGTTTGCCGAACCCCTTTACTAGGTGCACCACTGAGCTCGTTTCTTATCGAGTATATTGGCGCTATAGAAGTTGGATGTAGGAAAAAAAGGCATCTTTAAAATGTTTAGTTTAATATTGTCTTAGATAAAGAAAACCGTAATTTGGCAACAGTGTAATTAACTTTTATGTATACATGTACTTATAAAAATGTAGCTTCCCTAATTATTTTATCTTCCCTATTTATTGCTTAAGTGCTAAACAAGTGAATGAGTAAATGTGAATGAGTAACACAGCAAGTTAGTTAATAGTCTTAATAATTTAGATTTTGAGTGGTTAAGTTTATAATACACATGTACATGTATTTTTTTCACTGAACAACACAGAAAAACACAGATAATTAAAGAAAAAATAATCGGGTAAAAATATCCCCCTCCCAAAAAAAAATTAATTGTCATTATTTCCAATTTCCCACTTTGCCATTTTATCCGGGTGTCATTATTTTCCAGAGCCATTTTTTCTGGTCCCATTTTTTCCGTACCTCATAGAAGTTATACTACACGATATACTATAATACTAATGGCCGAAATGGCAGTTATTTTAAGTGGCTTGAACTACCTCAAATGAGAGACGCATATGGTCTGTTATTTACTGTTTCACTACTATGACTTAATTCATTACTCTGATTTTCCTCACTTCAACAAATCAAATCAAATCATTCTAGTTGATAAATAGATTGTTTTTATTCCACATGACTAAAACATTTGATAAACTTGACTGGTTAAATAAAAATGGGAGCACAGTACTCACGTTTAACTTAGGTAATAAATATCAGTTCAGGATATTTGATCCTGTGTTTATATTTTGGAATAAAATCGGAAACGATCTCGATCTGTTCCAAATCACCGACTCTCTCTCTCTCTCTCTCTCTCTCTCTCTTATATATATATATATATATATTGTGTGTGTGTGTGTGTGTGTGTGTGTGTGTGTGTGTGTGTGTGTGTGTGTGTGTGTGTGTGTGTGTGTGTGTGTGTGTCGTGTGTGTCCGTGTGTGTGTGTGTGTGCGTGTGTCCGCGCGCGCGTGTGTGTCTGTTTACGTGTGTTTAAATGAAATATATTTGTTTTAAAACTATTTCTGTCTGAAAGTAAGACACCTATCTGAAAGGATCGTTCGACATAATTTTGGTATCAGCGAATATTGTTATATGCGAGTTCATTTGTTATAATGCAATTCATTTCTATTCAATACAAATTCGATCTCGCCTTACTAATAGAAGAATGATAGCTTCGTATTATATATTGGAAATAACAAAATTCAAATTGTCTAAGGTATCTTACCTTAGACAATTTGAATTTTGTCATTTCCAATATTTATTTAAACAAAATAATATATGCACTAACATAACTACTCGGATTAATCAAAGAGAAGATCTATAATTATAATTATCAGTTTCGTAAAGATAAAATAATTCCTTTATTTTACATATCTGACGATCTTTGCCTAAACAACACCTGAAATGGTAGTAATTAAACAAATCATTTATGGATAATTATCCTCTTGTATATCTCTCATCTACTCGTCGTCCCGGTAACACATCTGCTATTAATTAATTATCTTTGAAAATTCATTCACCTGCTAGCATTTCTGATTAAATCCTGTCTTCACGTACGTATTACCTTCATGAATAATTCATTATCTCATTCATGAACACAAATGAGAAGTTTGTCGTCCTTTCATCATCATCATCATCATCTCAGGTTGTTTTCGTTCTTGTGAGGTTTATTTTCCTGAACGTGATCTTCTCTCAGCTCGTACCCAACATCTGGAATGTTGTTTTTGGTAAGTATTGAGTTGTTGAAGAATGGAAAAATGTGTTGGTTGTAGGACGTTTCGGCCAGGACGTTTCGGCCACGGTCATACGGACGTTTCGGCCACGGAATATATTCAGGGTGGATCACATTTTTTTGTAAATGTACATTATACGATTTAGTGTGATATTTGTAAGTGCAAATTGTAATTATGTATAATTTAAAAGTATTTAGAAGCCACATTTATTAAAAAAATTCAGTTTTAATTATGTAAAATACATTTAATTTAAAGCCCACCTTAGGTTACTTTAATAATAAAATAACAGTTCTTTGTAATTTTAAGTGGCGTACAATAGTATTTCACTAAATAAGAAACTCAAACTCTGGAATACAAAAGGATTTGCTTTTTCTAAATTCTTTGAAGAGACAATTGAACAGTAAGTGCAGTAAGAGCATGTGATTAAATGAGAAACCCAAAGTAGAATACACGTAAATCAAACCGAATGATTTTTTTTTTTTTTTTTGGCTTATATAATATAGCCAAAACGTCCACCTTAAATATTACTGTGGCCAAAACGTCCAGGGGTGCATGGCAGGGGTTCCGATCAAAAGCTCTCTAGGTCAAAAGCCCCCCGGGACAAAAACCCCTAGGTTAAAACCGCTCTAGGTCAAAAACCCTCACATTTTCAGTAGGTCAAAAGCCACCTAGATCAAAGGCCCTCATATATATTTGGATAATATGTTATTTTCGTAGACATATTTGAGTAATATTTTTATTAATGGCATATAAAAAGGACACATAGATATATGAGACATTCATACAATAATTCATTATTTTTGTATTGCCAATTTATTTCATATTAAACTGAATGTGAGGGCTTTTTATCTATTTCAAAATAAGAGGTGAGGGCTTTTAACCTGGGGCCTGTGACCTGGGTGCTTTTGTCCTGCGGGCTTTTAGCCTAGAGGGCTTTTGATCTACACCCGCATGGCAGTGGCCAAAACGTCCTTGGCCAAAATGGCGGTCCACCAATCAATTTTGTTTTACGGTGTTGAAGAATGGATCAATTTATCTACAAGTGTTTTTACAGTTCACTTAATGAATTAATATATTTTAAAAAAAAACTATCTCGATGCAGCTTACTACATAGACAATATAGTAAACCTGACCTAGACGACAGACTGTTTTAATATAACACTTGTCAAGAACAATACTTAAATAACCTCATCAAATCTGAAGTCTGTCTTCAAGATAAATTGTGTGTAACGAGCAGCTGAGACGACCCAGGATGTGTTCTCTAAATAATGCTTCAAAGGTGTGTGTGTGTGTGTGTATATATTATATATATATATATATATATATATATATATATATATATATATATATATATATATATATATATATATATATATATATATATATATACATGTGTGTGTGTGTGCGTGCGTGCGTGGATGAGTGAGTGCGAGGTGCGTGTAATTGAAACGTGGAGTCTTTTGTAGTTAATCACAATCCCACAGCAAACATTTATATAATTAACAATATAATAGCGAATATAATGACAGAAGATCACGTGTTACTGTATTCGATTATTTAATGATAAGAATAATATCGATCTAGTGATGAAACATCGTGATAAGATGACTAGAGCGTGTAAGGTTTTGTTGTCACAACCATACCACCGCACGATTCCCAACGTAGTAGTCAAATTTCACCCCCCCCCCCTCTCACGTGTATATAAACCAGCACAACAAACGCGTGTAATCCCTTTCAGTTTGACCACATATTGTTGTTATATATTAAGACATATATTTACTATATATATATATATATATATATATATATATATATATATATATATATATATATATATATATATATATAATTAGAGGATAAAACGTCTACGGATACGTTATGACAAAGAACAGAACTATCCGCGTCGAAAGTTTCGATCAACAATGTTTACGGTCGAGAAACAGATGTCCTTTACTACACCGATTAGCAACAATTTAAAAGTTAAAACCGTTTCATCCACTGGATATACCAGTAATTATTTACGTGTACGGTTATTTTTGGATTAAAAAAAGTTCACAATGAGAGATAGAAACAGAGGATGGTTGTTAGTCGTTTTAGCTTCGTACAACTTTAATCAGCTTTATGATGATGACAACACACACACACACACACACACACACACACACACACACACACACACACACACACACACACACACACACACACACACACACACACACACACACACACACACACACACAGACACAACACAGACACACACACACAAATTAATCCTAAATGAATTAACTATAAATAACCTTAATTTTTATTATTCTGTTATGAGATTTCTTTATAAGTAAATTATGAGGACTATGCTAAAGGTTTTCTAAAAAGGCTTCACATCATCAATCTAAAAAGATCAGAACTTTATTAACCAAGCTAACATATACATACATAATGCGTTTGTATACATTTATCTAAGTCACTATTTATCAGGAGAATGCCTTCCGTTTAAGCTTTGAGGTTATGACGGTCATCTTTTCAGCATTATATATAATTTCTAGTTTAATAAAAATTAAATTGTGAACTAATTTTCTCGATCTTATGTAAAGGACGAAAGAGAACGGCGCTAAAACTCTTAAGTTTTTTAAAATTATGTAAAATATATTCTAGTTAATTAAGAAGAGAGTTGTTAATAATCTTCGAAAGACAACTTTAAATATATCTATCAGTACTGATGTAGTTATTTAATCGGAGAAAAACCTGGCTCTGTCATATGGACAACACAAAAATTAGGTATTACATCGTATAATATAACTATCTGATCGATCCTGATGTCTACATTCCGGATATCTTTATTGCCACATCATACATGTTAAGTTTCAGAAATGCCAAAACAGTAGATTTATAACGTAAATCAGAGGGTCTCTGAAAATCGAGCTTTTATACGTGAATCGGAATATTATTATAATTACTATGGTAACAGAAAAGAAAACACCCCTTAGACCATAATAATCAAGTTTTATTATTACCAACCAAGATATCAAATTATTGTACATAATAAAAAAATTAATACACTAAATAAACATGACAATAAAATATGTGTCAATGCAGATCTAGCAAAAAAAAAATATAAAAACATGTTAAACACGTGTAAAGACAGACTGTGTTATCTTTACATATAGACCTCATTTCAGATACTATTGTACTATTGCTGATTTCAGCAGATCGGTGTCAGGCTGGAATACATAGCATGGGTTATCAATGAAAGAAGAGCATGCAGGGTGTCGTTGCCAAGCTGTGATCGAGCATCGGTGTCAATCTTGCGGCAGATGTAGAATACGTGTTCGCTGTCGGCATTGCTGTCGGCGATCACCGACAATGTTGTCATGAGATGCGCTAAATTTGGAAAGCGCATTCCACCAGCAAATTTCTTCTTTGCCATCTCTGCCCAGAATGTGTTGACACGACTGTCAGAAGAGTAGAGTGGTAGTTCATCGTCAGGAATCAGCTCGTGGTCCTGAAACTCAGCGACGAATGCGTCATGATGTTCATCTGTCACGAGACCAAAGCGAATAGCCAAATTCGTGAACAGATGATGAGCTCTGGGACTCTCGAAGCGCAGGGTCGAGATTGAGTGCAGCAAGGTCCCTCAACGTACACGTCGTCGTGGAATGGGAAGATCTGGATCATATTGTTGATAACCGCAACGCAGAACTTGCGCACAGTGTCAAAGATGCGTGTGGCAGTGGCCTCCTCCAAATCATCCTCATCGTTTGCTAACATGGAGCACAGCTGCGAGTCCAGACATGTTTGCTTAAACTCGATGATCTTAACTGTACTCTTAGTCGTACTGGTTGTGATTACGAGGCAAACAAGAACACGTGAGTTATAGCAGACAGAGTTTGGACAGTTTCTGTTGAAAAATACGCGAGACATTACTAAGGCCAAAAAATCTACATCAAACTTGATATAGTTAATTTTAAAAAGTGTTTCGTTAAAACCGGGAGATTTCCGACTCTCGCCGGGAGACCGGGAGATGTAGGTGTAAACCGGGAGGATCCCGGCGAAACCGGGATGCTTAACGTCTGCGACATGTCAGATAGGTCTATATGTGCGTGATTTCTAATTTGTCATGATTTTCCGATACTAAAGGTATCATTATTTGGCTTTCTTTGACAAATTATAATGATATTTCAAAGAAAGACAAATAACTTTGAGTGGCATGATATGATGATTCGTAGAAAGAACAGATGTTCTTAAGATCAAGGGACTAGAATGAGGCTTCTAAAGGCATAACTTAATTATATCCACGACGTAGGATAGCTATATCATTTAGAAAATAATTAAACTAAGGCAAATTTGTTTTACTTTATAATTCAGTAATTAAAATGAGACGTTATAGTTCTGTGCCTTCCTGAAAATAGATAATGACGACGAAAGATCATAATTCACTGCTGCCGTCTGTCGGTTGTTTCTAAATCGTAAACCTGGAGGCCGCGCATGCGTAGGACGACCCACGTGGTTATCATGGCCGCTGTTCCAGTATTGGATGTGTCTTCAGATGGCGAATATTTGGCAATATCAGGAGCTGATGGTGTATTAAAACTGTGGGAAACCAGTACTGGAAGTCTTAGCCAAGAATATGTACCGACTTCTCATCTGTCAGCCACATGTACATGCTTGTCATGGGGTCCGAGACGACACGCCAGGGTGAGGTTTAAATTGGTGAAAGTTGGTCGTATGCAATCGTACAATGATACGTGCTCTGAAAGTTTGTTAACTCCGAATATAAGAATCCAGAAACTCAGCATAAATAGTTAAAAACTATTATCTCTCGACTTTCCTCATACAGTGTGTGTGCGCGATATTTTAAGTTGAAAATATATTGATTGAACATTTTGAAGTTCAGAATTACAGGGTGTCAGGGGTGACCGTATTTGGCGTATAAAAAACTTGATTGTAGAGCTGTCATTTTACCCTTGTAATAAAGTCTGGATAGATATTTTTATCCTGTCATAAAAAGTATATAGTGAAAAGTGAGCACTGAGACATGTAATATTTCAGTTGGTTATCTTTTTAACTCTGACTTTGTACAATTGTTTCAGGATGATTTGTTGAGTTTATTGTCTTCTGTGGGATGTGATTAAAACTAAGAGTAAATATGTGGATACTAACTAATTCATATTTATAGAGAATAATTTTCTCATCTTGGAAAAATGGATCAACCAGAACAAACATATTTATTTTAATTAACTTATTAAGGAATTGTTGGCCTTCATGTTTATGAAATATGGCTAGACGTCCAGCTTTGTAACAAGTAAAAATATCTCCCTGTCGCAGAATAAGTACATTTGGCATTCATTGCAATTTAGCGCCCTGTTTGACGTGTATTACTTGCAATTTTAAAATTTAACACCCTGTATTTTATTATATATATATATATATCATATGATACAATTGTTCTGCAAAATAAGTACCTCGCAATAATTGGACTGTTTGCTCCAAGTGTGCATGCACAGAAATCTGAAAGGTCCAATATTTTTGACAAATATTGGGACATGCGCAGAAAGATGTTGACGCATGTGCATTGATGTTGGTGCATGCGCATTTAATGCAATAGGTCCAATTTTTGTGAGGTACTTGTTTTGCAGAACACTAGAATGTATTGCTTTTGAGCTGGTTATCCTCCAGCTTAAGCCAGACCTGTTTTGATTTTCATATACTGTACAAAGTGGCTATAGGTCAGGACCCGTAGGTGCTATTTTATAGCTATTGCTATATTATATATAGACCTATAATGCGTCTGCTGCCAGGAAATGTAGCAATATTCAGCTTTAACTTACGTAGGTCCCGGCCATTAAACTGAGGTCCTTTTTCAGGCCTAAAATATCATGATTTATGGTAGTACCATCCTAAGCTGACCTAAAACCTGAACTTTTCCCTGCAGTATTTCCAGGTGACATTTTGAACGCAGGAAATACTTTTGTTTTTATAATTCGTACCAATGTGTTCTGATACTGTCAATAGAGCAAGACAAATTATAATGATCGTTTACACAACTGTTAGGGCATACATATGGCCTCAAATTAATAGCGTGATTAAACATTCAATGAACCCCATATGAAGTCACTGACTTAGAAATAAATAGACATATTGTGAATTACTACTGTGTCTGACTTTGAGCCTTCGATGGTACGTTTTGGTCACTAAGTAATGTGGTAATAACCGAGACAATGTAAATTACTGATATATGCAGTCAGTTAGTGACTAACTCTCTATTGAAAATAAATTAATTATCCTGTTATTAGTAGATCTATAAATATGTCCAGACAAAATATGTGTGTGGGGGACACCCTTATGAGTACTGTCTATGCAGCTGAACGAATGAGATATGACGCTCTTGGGTACAAGTTGTCTTGTTACTGACGCTGCCTTTATGAAATGTGCTACTGAGTCCAACAACATTTATCCATAATTACAAAAATCTGATAATTCTACATTTAAATTTAGATTTTCGTTATAAACCCATGTATAATTATCATCAACTTGTTTCATTTCTATTTTCACTCCTTGACTGCATGAGTTTAATTCAAAATCTGAAAATGACGACTGATGTCCGTTTGCATCTAGATTAGAGTGAGAATCTAGACTAACACACTGAAATTTTTTCTCCCGATGACTGGATTTCTTGACACTGAAGTAGCACCGGCCATTAAACCGACCCCCCCAAAATGTTGACACGGAGTCTCGGCTTAATGGTCGGGACCTACGGTATAAACTATTATAAGCCATCTTTGAATTGACAAATATTATATAAGTAATTATCCTTGTACTTATGATTGATTTTATGGATTTTCTTTCGTTTCGTGATCTATCACACAAAAAAGTGTGAGCATTTATTTTCAGTGTGGTCGCCTTTAATTATCACTGAGTGACTGTTCATAACTATTATAAGCCATCTTTGAATTGACAAATTTTATATAAATAATTATCCTTGTACTTATGATTGATTTGATGGATTTTCTTTCGTTTCGTGATCTATCACACAAAAAAGTGTGAGTATTTATTTTCAGTGTGGTCACCTTTAATTATCACTGAGTGACTGTTCATAACTTCCCCCCCCCCCCCACTACTCATAGATGAGCAGTACAGAAAGATGGAGTTGAAATACCTTGAGGGTAGTCATTGCCAGAGTGTAGATTATGTCTTCAGAGGATCTTTAATGCCTCCCTTTTCAATTAATTCAATGGAGATGGCAGTGCTATCTAATGTGGTCAAATAGTCACAATGTACTGTACATGTTGCTTGCATATGTTACCTTGACAGAATTGCACAAATACTTAGGGTTAGAGTTATGCAGACAGTGCCGGAGCTTTAGTAAATTCGTAAGGTGTCCGATATTATATAGTCTACCGGATATTTAGGATGGTGCGCATGCACAATTGAAGTGCCGGAGCTACTTCGGTGTACGTCTGGGTCCGGACCAATAGGTACAGCCTATATTGTAACAGGACACAAATTTTTCAGAAGACTGTCCAGCTATGTACAGAAAACTCCTAAAAATAGTTAACCCAGTGTCTGGAATAATGCATGTTCACTGGAAATAATTATTTATGAAAACATAAATATTTTACTCTACATATTGTAGAAATTATTCAAACTTAACCATTATGTGTATGCTGAAATGATATTGAATTAAAAACTCAAAATAAGAAATATTATTTGAGAAACCAGGTTCGGCTGTAAACGATCTTGTATATTTTATTAGGCATAGACAGGAGCGCCAGTCAGATTTAATTATCTTCAAGGCTGAGAAGTCACCTGGGAAGGCCTGTGGTCTAGCGGTAGCGTGTTGGACCACAGATCACTACATCCGATGTTCGAATCTCGGCGTGAGCATATCTGATGGGTGTTTCACCTTTGACTTCGCTTCATTACCTCTGGAGGTCCCTTGGCCCATTTATCCTACCATGTGCACAAAAGTGGCTGTAAAACACCGATCATCATCTGAGAAGTCGATTCTCTCACATTTTGTGCAGCCAGCTCTTAGATGTCCTGGAGATTTCCAGTGGGATTGTATGGTGTCAATTCTGTACGAATTACAGCCATCAATAAAGAAGTTTGGGTTTCTCCCACACAGCAAATGGAGCACGATTGAGTCCGCAATACCAGGAAAGTGCTCTGTCCAGGGAACGACGAACATCCGGAGCCAAATTCTGCAGGGATGCTATAAGCCCACTAAGAAAATTTTGGATTGGACCTTTTGAGGGTGCGACTCAAGTAATACGAGGTCTTTTCAGGAGGGATTTGTGAACCAACCACCATACTGACTTGTGGCAAAATAACACAATCTACATCCCAACAAAAACAAAACTTTATTTAGCTCAAATAGAGAAAATATACATGCCTATACATATTTTAAAAGGAACAGTAATAATACAGATTACTGTAGGTCCTGGCCATTAAGCCAAGGTGGTTTTTAAGACCTAAAATATCACAATTTATGGTAGTACCATCCATTGAGCCGACCTAAAAATGTGAACTTTTCCCTGCAGTATTTCTAGGTGATGTTTTGAATGCAGGAAATAGTTCTGTTTACATTTCATAAGGCATTATTTGTACCAGTGTGTTTTGTATACTGTCAATAGATCAAGGCAAATTTTAAGGCAACTTCACTTTTGATTGGAAAAGTGTAATGAAAGTTAACAAGCCAATATGATTATATACAATATTAATCTAAACATTATCATATTGATAAAATTCTATGACTTGGTGTATCCTACTCTATTTTATCGCTTTGTTTTATGTTTGTATGAATGTTTAAGCATGATGGTAGATACCCTGGAATATCCTTTTTTAAACCACTGAATAAACATAGAAGAGACATAATTAATTAAAGTCATCAATTAATCAGCATACATCTAGACATCATAAAGTTTATAAATTGTACTAATATACACAAGATTGAATATTTATACATTCAATGTATCAAATAAACTTCGATGATAATTTAAAATATAACTCAGACATAAGTAAATGGGGGGGGGGTTTAGAATTAGTTACAGTTTCTAGATATGATTCCCAACACCTGTGAGAACAGCAAGTAGTAGTAGTCATTTAGTGTTATACTTGCTTCAGTAAATGTTTACTTCTGACCCGGTTTAATAGAAAACTTTTGAAGTAACCGATCAGTTCTTAGGTGAATATAAACATTTCAAAAACAAGGAAAATTGTTTAAACTTTAGATACAATAATAGTAATAAATGTATCTAAAGATTAAGCTTGTCAGCTAGTATATCCCACTGACAAGGGCATTAAATGAGTACTACTAGTATACTATATTTTAAAAGCAATATAGACATCAGATTGATATTTAGATGTTCTGAGTCAATCACCTACATTGTTCTTTTTGGGAACTGGTGAATCATTTGATAAAAGTAACTGTCTATAAAAAATCATTTAATTAAAACAATTTTATGGGTAAATACTTGTGGAATGAGATATGTATTGGATTTGGCCGGAGACAAATATTTGAAGAAAAAATACTTCATAATATATATTTTTTTGTGCTTTCCTAAAAACACAGGTATTATGTTTTTAAAGAGTAATAATAACAAGCGTGTCATTTTGGATATGAGGTAAACGCTGCATTTTAAATCATATCATAAGACTCCAATTGTGGTCTAATTTTTAGGACTCCATTAAAAATAATGGTCAGTGCTTGGAGAAGTAATGAGTCAGTTATATTATATTTAAATCCTGACTAATAACCTGTTCCACTAAAGGTCAGTTACCTGACTTTGTTAAAAGCTCTACACTTCAGTGACACGATGTTACGTCTCCAATGTGTCATAATTACCTTTCTAGTCTAATAATTAATATTTTTTATAGAGTTCACCCCGGAAGAAGAAAAAAAAGCTGAAGACCGGTGTTGGAGAAGCTGTTGAGAAACTTGACCTGATTGCCATGGGAACGTTATCTGGTGATATAATACTGTACAGCTTTATTAAAGGTGATCTCCAAACACAAATGGTAAGTACTCAGATAGTAATGTCATGTACCATTTATTCAGTTGTCTGTGTAAGGTACTCTCTCTGAAATTGCAAATAATGTATTAATTTTTGTAGGCTGAATTTTTTAACAGTTGTTTAGAATCACAACAGCATTAATAAGTGGTAAAAGATCCAGTAGCCAAAAGAATATTTTTAATAGCCCAGTGATTCATTTTTATTAGCTAAAAATAAAATTGGATAGCCTAAGCAAACTTGCCAGATTTATTAACTTTAAATCGTAAAATACTTTTTTAATAGAATACAAGTGTACCAGCCATTCAGTAATCTCAATACAAGTAGTCAACCCCCTTTCATTAATCTCAAAACAAGTATACAGCCCATTCAGTATTCTCTTAAAACAAGTATGCAGCACATTCAATAACTACTATACAATATGTTATAATTTGTTTATAAAAGATTTATCTGGCCAGACATTTTATTGTGGCCACTAAAGTGGTGACTGCCATTACTAGATCACATGCAATAAACAGCTATCCATCTTTGGGAAATTTGGGATAGTCAAATAGTACAGTGTTTATAGTATTGTAACATTCTTGTTGTCGACCTGTTTCGATGTCCCTTCGATTATAATCTTACTCCTCCCCCTTTTTATTGAACAGGATAAAACACCTTTTGTGAAAAATACTAGTAAGTGTTCTGAACTGATGTAGTGATTTAGGTCCCATTCACATGATTCAGTTCCTTCAAACAGATAGTTAATTTCTGATACTGTTATTTGTATTATACAACTGATACTGTTATTTGTATTATGCAACTGATACTGTAATTTGTATTATACAACTGATACTGTTATTTGTATTATACAACTGATTCTGGTATTTGTATTATATTAGTGGTATTTGTATAATACAACTGATGTGGTTATTTGTGTTATACAGCAGTTAAAAAAGATTTATGTATCATCAAAGAATAACTGTTGTAATTGTATGATGGACTATGCCTTCGTTTATCATTTGAGAAAGCAATCTTTTCATCAACCATAGTGTGTACTTTTCTCATGTAGATATTCAGTTTGAATGTTTCTTTATTTTCAGACAGGTGGCCACACTGATGAGGTAAATGATGTATGCTGGTGTGAAGATGGCAGCTCATTATACTCTTGTTCAAATGATAGATTTATAATAGAGTGGTGTTTGTCTACATCTACAGTAAAACAGTAAGTATGGTGTTATGGGGACACAGAAGTATGTCATGTTGTAATAGCATTGTTGTGTAATTGTAACATTTAAAAATAAATTGTTATAAACAGAAGCAAATATCATTTTTTTTTATTAACGAGCTTTTCCTAATAATAATATCACCTTATTAGAGTACAAGAATACTAAGATTTGTATAAATTGGCAACAAAGTTAACATAGACAAAATTAAAATAACTAATTTTTGTTAAAATATGCTTGCTCAGACCATGACTGTTTAGTCTGGTTTGTATATATTAAATATAAGTTATAGTGGTTTGTATATGTGGGGGGAGATGAAGTGAGTTTTGAAACCTGTCTATACTGTCAGGATGATTTCAAAATATTAAATTTGTTATATTTGTAGAAAATGGAAAGCAGATAAGAATCCTGTGTATTCAATAACAATTTTGAATACTGAGAAAGTATTGATATCAGCAAGCAGAGAAATAAAAATTTGGGATCTTGAAACGAAACAAATAATAAAGGTAAGGTGATTTTTATTTATGTTTAGACTAACCATTGTGTGTGGTACTGTTGGGCTGTATCTTGTTAAAGTCATTTTTTACTAAGCTAATATCATATGGTAGAATTAATTTTTCTATTGGCTAAACCGCTGCAATATTCATCACGTTTTGTTTACTATGCCTTCTGTTACACATGACATAAATCTAGATCTATTCAGAGTTAAGAATTAAATTGTTAGCATGTCGCCACTGATTAATAAAATATTGCATTACTTCGCATTGTGTTCACAAAACAGTGAGTGACTTTTTCATGATGTTTGTTAGAAATTGACGGGTCATGCGACAGAGGTTCGATGGCTGATGCCAGTTCACCATATGACTCAGAGTGTGTTATCGAGTTACTTTCTGTCTGCAGCTGTTGAGGATCGCCATGTTAATGTTTGGTAGGTGAAAGATTGTGAGTTTGTAATTTGCAAGATATTCACATGTATGTGGAAAGTTCTGTTAACTGTAACGCACACAGATGTTTCACACACTGATGTTGGCATGCCTATATGAAGATTAGACATCGGGCTGAAATTTGAAAAATATCTTTGATTTCATCCCATTGTCTTAAGAGATTGTTTGGGTTCTTTAGACCACAATGTGCAATTAAGTAGTTGAAAAATAATATCTTCATTTTTGGTTTACAAAAGTGTACACCATGTTTGCTTATACTTCAGGCAAACCACTTCAACAGCATCAAAGTCTGCCTTAGCATCATTTTCTCTGGTAGAAGAACCAGTCTATATAAAAATATATCCTCCAAGTTCTGAAGGAAAGGTTAGTAGAAGTTTTCTTGCTAACTGGCAAGGTTTTTTTTAAAATAGTAATTTCAAATTTTAAACTATCATTACCATTCCAGTGTTGTGTCGCTTTGGTAAATTGTTTTAAGAAATTGGTTACCTTTTCAGCCTTTATTGCTGCTTGTGATAACAAAAAGTGGAATTCTTCAGATATTTGAACATACGTTAAATGGGTGAGGCCTTCCTTTTATGTGTTATTTCTTAGAAAATCTGTATATGAGACTTTCTTCTGTGTTTTTTATTTGAGAATCCATTTTTTCACTTAATAAAGCAAAAAAGTTTTATTTTGTTGTGGATTGCTAGTGTTCTTGAAATATCTACTGAGCTAAAGTTAAGATGCTTTCTGATGATTAATCTTTGTGTTTATGCACCATAATTTGGCATTATTTCTGCTCCAACTGTTTATATGTGGGATATGTGTTGCTGGCTGATGGTGATACATAGAACTGGGAAGAGGGCAGTGGGAAGACAGCTTCATAGCTACTGGTCCACCAGCATTCCACATATGTCTTACAATTACATTTAGCTTATATATATATAAATATATATATATTGTCTGTACTGTGGAAATTAAAAATAAATTTCTATCCATCTATCTATGAGAAACAAATGTAATTTCTTGTGTATAAAATGTTTTGTTTTGCATAAAATAAATTTCAGGCGGATGAAAAAACCTGTTTCATCGAAGGTCACTGTCCAGATTGCTTCCGAAAAGTCATCCTGTAATACCCCTCATCCACTACCTTTATTGTGTGGTCACGTCTTTGATGACAAAGATACCCAATTATTACTGGTGTATGGTAACATGCTTCAACCAGTGTTTGAGAAGAAGGTAAAGTCTGAAATATTTCTATGGATGATTCACAAGGATCTTAAGAATATGTTGATTTCTCTTTTGGTTAACTGATGGAGGTTGTATTTAGGACAATTGATAATATCAAAGTAGATTCAATTTAGACGCACCTGTCACTGATATATCTTTTATTGATATTCAAACCACACATGATTTGATGGGATACGATTGTCACAGTGTTCTGACGTAGATCTTTTTCTCTTGTTTACTGTTATTGTAAATCTTGTTTCAACTATTTCTAATTAGTGACCATTGTAATTCCTTAAGCATCTGATGGAATGGATTTTCATATTTTCAGGCTTATTCTAGTTTTGAAAGGGAGACGTTCCTCATCAGAAATGATTTTAATAAAGCTTCTTTGAAGGCAGTATCTACATCTATATCAAAGGTAAGGATACTTTAGGAGGTCAAGAAAAATTGTTTTTGACGAGACGTAACTGTAACAACCTGGTCCTTTAAGGATTGACAGACTTTGTCCATAGGCTGGCAATTATCTGTTACCAGGAAAAATAAGTTGGATCACATCACAACCATAATTACTTGTTTTAGCATTTTTATGGGCCCTGTGACTCCTACATGTTCAAATTGGATGCCCAATCAATGGCATTAAAACTAAATGTATTAATGTTATTGAATTAGAATGAAGTTAATACTTCTAAGTGCTGTACTGAACTATTTATGATTCACAAACGGATCTTTTTCCAGTGATGTAAGTGGCTTTTTTTATTTGGTGGTTTTTACAACTTTAAATCCTGAACAAACTAAGAGTAAAATACACTTTGGTTTTTGTCAAATTGTGGATCACAGTAGATATAAGATATCAGTAATAAGAGTAATATTAAAATTTTGTTTATTACCAGATGTAATCTAAGTGACATAGGAAGCAACATAATTTGGCATTCCCACCTGATGGAAAGTCAGAGAAATTAACCAGATTGATGTTTCTGCTAAAAGTTTGAAAATTGGATGACTTTAAGTTTCCTGATAATTACAGAATTAACATCTGGTCTAATTTTTATCCAGAAAATATTGATATGGTAGTTCCTTTATTTTTAAAAATAAATAGTTTTTTATGAAATGAGGGTCTAATTAAGGTTAGGGTGACATTTGTACACAATGACAATTGGCTGGTTTAGTTATGCCTTTTTCGGGTGGAATTTGTTTCGGGGGGGGGGGGAATATTTTTGTTTAACTTTAACTTAAGTCTATTATAACAAATATATTAAAATTTTCAAATAAGAGTAGGTAAGATACAAATATTAGTTTTATCCTCTTGTGCAGTTGGTCCCTAACTTGCTGTTTGCTGAAGTTTCCTCGTGTGTGTGTCCTTTTTGTTGTTGTATAGTACCTTGTTGGTGTGTATGTAATTGAATACACAGTTGATGATGATTTTTTTACACAAATGTACATTTACTGAAGTATTCATTTTAACATTATTGACGCCTGGCTGTTTTGACAGTTCACAGATTGGATGTCAGTAATCTGTGATTTGTAACAACCAGGCAGAGCAATACAGAAATCGTACTATCGAAGGTTACTTAAAATTGTGTAGTATCTTCGAAATAATATTCTGTGACAATACCTCTTTCTCTCTCTCTCTCTCTTTGTGTGTGTGTATGTTTGTGTGAATATTCATTTTGTATTAAAAATAGCATTAATATTGTGTTCTGATATTTGTTTGAGCATTAAGATGAATTTATTAATATATTTTATTGAATTATAATAAAATACACTTCTGTTATTGTCAAATTGTGGATCACAGTAGATATAAGATGTCAGTAATAAGAATAATGTTAAAAAATTTATTATCAGCTGTAATCTAAGTGACATACGAAGCAACATAATTTGGCATTCCCACCAGATGGAAAGTCAGAGAAATTAACCAACCACAGGTTGATGTTTCTGCTAAAAGTTTGAAAATTGGGGAACTTTAATTTGCTTGTTATAATTTCTTATCTCATTTTTATCCAGAAAATGTTGATATGGTATTTTTTGTATTTTTAAAAAGAAAAATGTTCTTTATGGGATGAGGATCTAATTAAGGTTAATATGACATTTGTACACAATGACAATAGACTGATTCAGGTGAAATTCACTGCATCAGTTAAGAACTGGTCTTGGGTTAGAAACAGCTATGGTGCCCAATGTTAATAGGGGGTAGCAACTTGTCACTACTGGTAAATAATGGAAATCTTTCAGCAAATTATTTCATATTACACAGAGACTGAGACTAGTATTTCAGCTGAACGATTATGTCTTTTCAAACGATTTAACACAATATTTATCAAGATATAACCCAATGAGTGAGTGGACTGATTTTTCCGGATGAATGACACAGCTAAGGCTTAGTTATTCATGTTGACTTGTAGATTTTTTAGCACAAGTTTCAATGGATTAAATAAATGATTTTAAAATTAAACTTTTAGTTGAATGTAAATTGATTTTATTGAAGATTTTTTAAATATTTAATGTATAGTTTTAGAAATATTATTTTTACTTGTACCCGGGACCATGCATAAATACCAATGTTACAGTAATAGGAATCACCCATTGAATTATAATTTATTTGATCATTGATTTTATCCATTCACATCATCATGTCAGATGGCAACGGTTCTACAAAAAAATAAGTTTGAAATAGGCAGGTCGGACCATGACAGATATTCAAATTGTGCTGTATGTTACTTAGTTTAGTGACATATAACTATTGGATGTGCCATTCCTATTAAATGCATAATTATGATCTGGAGATCACATATCCTTAATGAACTATAAATACAATCCAAATATAGATAATAAATAGCCTAAATATAGCTTTTCAGTAAGCCATTTATCGCCCATTACACATGTAAAGCACCATGCAACGCAGTGATTCGTCGACTTCTAATCCGAGACCGTAGTGTGAAATTCAGCCGCATGCTGGCGCCACGGGTAATTGAAGCAGTCTATTGGCTGGTTTAGTTGTGCTTTTTTTCAGCCGGAATTTGTTTCTACCTTAAGGCAAATTACTTACAGATTTTTGGTAATAACTTTTTAACTTAAGTCTATTATAACAAATATATTAAAATTCTTAAATGAGAGTAGGTAAGATAAAAATATTAGTTTTATCCTCTTGTGCAGTTGGTCCCTAACTTGCTGTTTGCTGAAGTTTCCTAGTGTGCTTGTACATTTTTTTAGTTTTTGTATAATACTTTGTTGGTGTGTATGTAATTGAATACACAGTTGGAGATTTTTGAACACAGATGTATATTTACTGAAGTATTCATTTTAACATTATTGAAACCTGGCTGTTTTGACAGTTCACAGATTGGATGTCAGTAATCTGTGATTTGTAACAACCAGGCAGAGCAATACAGAAATCGTACTATCGAAGGTTACTTAAAATTGTGTAGTATCTTCGAAATAATATTCTGTGACATTACCTCTCTCTCTCTCTCTCTCTCTGTATGTTTGTATGGATATTCATGTTGTATTAAAAATAGCATTAATATTATGTTTTGATATTTGTTTGTGACAAGCCAGTTTCCACTTGAAATCATCAAATGGTGCTGGGCCACCAGATTCCATAGTAAATAATATATATATATAAATATATATATGATGATGCTGACCTGCAGAAGATAAACATTCTTCTTGATGTATCCAGCAGCATTGTCTGCTTCTTCAATTAAATTTAAAAAATACAACAAAAAAACATTCCATTAAAACATTTACAACAAGAGTAATGTCTTGTGGAAACAAACA
This sequence comes from Paralvinella palmiformis, assembly GCA_025642065.1. Lineage (NCBI taxonomy): Eukaryota > Metazoa > Annelida > Polychaeta > Terebellida > Alvinellidae > Paralvinella > Paralvinella palmiformis. The sequence goes on along the minus strand of JAODUP010000405.1, from coordinate 154,940 downwards.
TCTTGAATTAAAACATCACCTAGCTAATAAACATATTATAACATCATCTGTTTAGGTTGTAATAGCATATCACATTTGAAGTATAAAATAATTAATAATCTGGTCTTACTACTAATATTTACCTGTACTTGGTTATTAATACAAAACCTACCTGAAGGGTATAGTTTTTATTATGCAACACAGGTTATCAGGGTCATATCATATAGATGTGTAACGATAAGTGCTTTCAATGTTAATAATATAATGATCAGTTGTGTATTTGATGTTAGCATGTCACTTCCAACACTGGTTTATATCATGAATCAGTTTAATAAAATATTGTTCCAAAGGGAATGGTTAAACCATTCTTCCTATTTGTCACACCATACTATATCATGACAACAAAGAATTAATTTGGAAGTAAAATTGTACTTAATTTGTTCTGCCTCATCTAATACAACACACAAAAGCATGTCATGAATACCAACTCAGACAGTTTTGTGTTTACATAAAAAATAAAATAAACAGTTTATATGTAAGTTGTGTTGAGTAATTTATACTTGTTTTGTTTGGCATCGGTTATGCTTGGGACATTTGGCCGACGGGCAACTTCTCACAGATAATGGGAACTCTTGGATTTAATGCTCAGTATATAAAGAATATATATCAACTATTGTACTACTAGTATATAGTAGTATAGTTGCTAAATGTTTATATGGAATTTGTTTATGTATATAACTAAAATATGCTAAGATTATAGTATGCATTTTGCAAATGTTAGCTAACTAAAACATTCATTGATTCATAGTGTTATACACTCTGGTATGCAGCCAGATTAGGGTGTTATCACAACATCTTGTGAAAATGAGGCAATCTGTAGGTGTGGAGGTTTGTCACTGATTTAGTGTGAAGGTCATTCATGAATATTGAAAACTGTATTTATTTGTTTAATTAATTTTCATGTTAATGGTAATTTTCCAATGTTTTCTTCAAGTAGATTTGATGAAAATTGACAAACTGGATATATATATATATATATATATATAATGACATCTTTATTTAAAAATATATATGCCTTTATAGTAAAATTATTTATTTGTATGTTTAAATCTTAATTTAATAATAATTTAAATCATTATAATATTGAATAACAACTTTTATCAGGGTGTTTCTGAATTATATAAATATATAACTTAAGATTTATTGATTGAATGTGGAATAAGGTATTGCAACAAAAGTGATAACCCCATCTTTTATGAAGCTCCTTATTAACTACAATTGTGCTTTAATATAAATAACAGCAAGATTCTAGGTAAACATATAGTGGCTTCCAGGTTATTGATTCTTGACATATATAGCAATTGTTTGTAGACTGTGTAACATGTCAGCCTCAAATAGTATAAATATGTTACAACTGCTGTAACCTGATGATTTTGAGCGTTAATGATAGGTCTTTATTTTCAGGTGTATATGTGAGGTATTGGGTATTCTTAATTTTAAAGAAAAATGGAGAACAAAATGCTAACATTTCATTTTTCCACATTGATAATTATACCTATCATGGGCAAACATGACATAGAATGGTTCTTGGTGTGATCCTGGCTGTCCACATTTTCATGTATCTCATGCCTGTTGATTACATGAAATATGACAGCCAGGAAGATTATATGGAGATCATACTGGATCATAGATGTTCTGTATAACATCTGAGGTCAAAATGTATCTGACAGTTGTTTATATGAGATTTTATATAGCTTGTGATGTTCCTTTGAAGTAGAGTAACCCGTGTTACAGGTATGTTGATACAACTATAGGGTCAGTCAGTATATGTATTTGATTGACTTAAATTGTGAGGTGTGTAGTTACTGGTTACATAATTTAATCAACAGTTATGTTACATTTTTACAGAATCTGGTTACACTCACTAAGTATCCACAAATAATGATATACTTCAAGTGGTATTGGTTAGCTGATAAGCTAGATGTGTATATCAGATATGTGGAAGTATGTTGGTCCACATAATAATATAATGGAATACTGATATTCTATCAGTGTAGGACGGCCCATTTAGCCTACCATGTGCACAAAAGTGGCTGTAAAACATCAGTCTTCAGTGTAATTGTTGGGAGCCAGTGCAGGTTCATTTTAGATTTTGATGCGTGAGTCGTATACCCATACAGATTTATTTTAGCTAATAGAATGAGTTAAAAATCATTGATCTGTTTGCAGTTCAAGACACCAGAGGTCTCTGCTGAGCTGACCATACTAGCACCGGGTCATATGGCACCATCACAGCCAATGATCAGCACAGATCAAGAAGAATCTAAGACGAAAAGAAAACGGAAAAAATCTTTTGATGTAAGTGTATTATATTTAGAATAACAGATGGATAACAGTAGTGAATGAAACAGTTGTCTAATATCAAGTGTGTATGTGTGTGTGTGTGACAAAGAGGGTTTTCTTATTGTTATTTAAACTGGTCAGGGCAGAAATGTGTTATAAAAGGTTACTGATTTGTGTTGTCACTGGAACTATTAATTCTGAGTCATATAATCACAATAAATACTGTATGAATGGGTCGAGTCGTTCACTCAGTGACAACAGTGATGAATAATTTTGTAATATTTTCAAAATAGTGTTATGACATACAATAGAGGGTGCTGTCCTGTAAATTAGTTCATGATCTGATATCTGCCTATAACTACCAGTAACTAAGCTTCATACTGACAACTATTGTTAAACTCTGTGTGTGTGTGTGTGTGGTGATTATTGGATGTGTCTAGACTTATCTTTGTACTGTAGAAAATGATTTAGACTTTTTTTAATGTTATCTGTGATTAATGATTTAATTAATGCCTGAAATTATCTGTTTCATCCATACAGTTGACAATGGAGGAACGTCTAAATGCCATCAGTATTGAAAAACCGAGTGGTGCTGAAGGTGGTACAAAACATCAGCCAAAAGCAGACACCCTGGCCACACTGTTATCACAGGGACTACAGAGTAATGACGCAAAAATTATAAATGTTAGTGTTACTTTAATTTGGGGTCTAGGTAATTGGCGTGTGTGTGTGTGTGTTTGAAAAACTTGTAAATGGCTGAATCCTACAGTATTTCATGTAGAGAATGTTACTTACAATATTTTGATGATCTTATTCTTGATTTAATATACAAAATAATATACAAAATTTATATAGCGCCCTATATACCCTGTAAGAAGGTTACTCTAAGGCGCTTAAGAGTATTTCAGAGTATTTGATATTTTCTGTTGATCTTGGTAACTAAACACATTACATGTATTAATAAATGTCTTGGTTTTGTTTACAGCATGTATTACAGAATAGAGATGATGTTGTGATTGAAAATACAGTGAAGAAATTAGCAATATCAGATGTCATACCATTATTAACTGAACTATCTAGGAGGATGGGTGGACATGCTCAGAGGTTTGTATAGGTTTATCTGAGGGAATGAAGTTTAAATAGCAAATATGATACAATGGTATATGCTTTTGTCAACCAACAGAGTGTCAGTGTGGGTACATGTTATAGGTTAGTTCATGTATAATATCATAATAGTATCTGATATAGTCTCATTAATAAACTTTAGTTGCTTTTAGGCACTCTAACACTGAAAACAGAATTAAAACTTGTTCTGGTTCACACAGGACAAATGTATTTAATACATAAATACACTGGTATATATATTACTTATTTATAATATATATATATATATATATATAATACATAAGTAATTTAAATAAGTGGGATTTAAGAAACTTGATATTTTTTATTTGCTGCAAGTGTGTTATGATCAGGCAAAGCATTTCATGCCGTGGGAACTGAATCTTTGTGTGGCTTTTTGATAAAGTGGTGAACAAACATTGCAGGGCACTCTAGTTTAAATTCACCTTTAAATGTTTACCTGATTAGGTGAGATGGTCATTGTGGATCGGACATGGCAACGATAAACAATATGATCTGAGGAGAGTTGAAAATTGTGTGAAATTGTACATCTCATTGAAGTAAAGGGTTCTTGGAGGATCTTGTCAGTTTGGGATTGTTGGTTTGTTGGAGGAGAACTAATAACGAGATTGATAGTTTTGCCATTTGGTGACCAGGTGGCAACACCATTTTGCAATATATCTCCAGTGTACAAATAAGCAGCCACTAATATTCACCCATAAGCTGGCTGTTTAGGGAAACAAGACAACAAAATTAGTTTTTCTTGTTTGAACCAGTTCAACACTGTTCATGTGAGTGCCTCTAAGTTTATTAATAGAATGTGCTGAACAAATTGGTATGTCTGTTATATCATTTTTTCTGAGTAAATTATATTTATGTACCTGTGAACTTCTCCAAAACTGTCTTAGCCATTTTCTCTTTTTATTTAACGTTTTGCTGTAGATATTCGAATCACAGAATGTTTGAATTTTGGAGAAGTAATTTTCAGACATTGATCAAATTTATGCTGTTGTATGTTTGACCATAATTCTTTTTTTTATAAGTTTTATTAAGAAAGTTGACCAGCCACATCAACAATACGAGAAAGTGGCTCACAGTCACAGCACACGTGGTGCATTTCATGGGGACCATCTCATTAGAATATGGTCCCAGAGGTTAAATACAGCATTACCTTGCCATAAACACTGTTCCATGAATGATACTCCCACTAGTGAAAAGCAACTGCCAACTTATCAGTTTGTTATTTTCTTATCCATTCAAAATCATGAGAAAAAACCCCATTTAACACTTAAATTTAGGCAGTATGTGTGTATGCAATCATTTGTAATAAGTGAACCACTTCCTCAATCATGAGCAAAACGATGCTGAAGTAAGTTGTACAATTCTGTTGGTACTGCGAGTTTCTTGTTACTCCCCAGAAGTCGGAGCAGTGCTATCTGGGGAGTTCACTGTGGTATTAGCAAGGAAACTATTGTCTTGTTATTAAGTTTAAATACTTTTTTAATGTAAATTGCATCATCACTGTTTATTAGTAAAATGTCTGTTTCAATTTTAGTGGTTTAGCAACATCAAAGTGGGTGAAGGCTGTTCTGACATGTCATACAGCTCATCTACAAACTGTAAGTATTGTGGTCTGAAGCTTTATGTAATTAATAATAGCTGCTAGAGTGGACAAGCTCAGGTTTGAGTCTGTTTGTTGCCGCATTGTCAATATTCAGTATTTGTCCATTTTATATTTCTATAATGTTTTTGTTTCATATCTGTTTTGTTGCAGTTTCCCAAGTTGGTTGATTCATTGTCAACATTGTATGCCATCATAGAGAGTCGGGTTTCAAGCTTTACTAAAATCTCTAAGCTTTTTGGCAGATTACAGCTTGTTACAGCACAGGTAATGGTACTTGGCTTATGTGGGTTGTTAGACAGATAGGTTTTTAGTCAGACAGGCAGAGATAGACACAGACAGACAGGTAGACAGACAGAGGTAGAGATGTAGAGACACAGATTGTCAGAGATGGATACACAGCAATACACAGAGACAGACAGGCAAATACACAGACAGCTATGGATAACAAAAAATAGAAGTAGATACACCTAAATAGACAACTGGATGAGTGCATATGTATGGACCTATGCAAAGTGTGGTAGTAAAAATTGTGTCCATTATTTACAGATTGAGGCTCAGAGTCGAGATGAAATGGAGAACTTCTCAGAGCAGCAGCCAATATTATTATATGAGGATGGTGAGTTGTTGGTAGTTCGATATAAGAGTCATATATACCCATCTGTATCAATGAAAATTACATTATGGTATATGACATTGAGAATATAATATAAAACTAGCTAACAAGATGTGTTAAAATAATTCCACTTTGCCACATATTTTATTATATTTTAAACTTGAATTTGTGCGGATGAATACACAAATGCATGGACTGCCATCAAGTAATGCGTGTTTGTTTATTTCACTCAAGAATCATCAGATGATGAACTAGCCATAGAGGATGTTATACCGGATCACTCAGAATCGGAGGTATGTTAATAATAAATTAGTACATGTAAAACAGAAACTAGCTGTTTTGTATCCTACTCTGGCAGAAGCCGTGTTATGGTCAATACAGGCCAAATAGCGTAACAAGATGCTGTTTATTGGCATAAGAGATTGTTTATTGTTACAAGATGCTGGCTATTATCAAAAGAAGTTTTCTATTGTCACAAGGTACTCTATATTGTCTTAATGTGTGTTTAATTAGATCCTGATTGATTGTTTTGTAGGATGACTGGGATGATCTCTCGGATATGGAACTACCTGTTGATGAGGATGTTGACGAGGATGATGAAGATATGGAGATTAATGATGCTGGTTCGTCTTCTGATGATGAGCAACATTAGTTTTTGGGGTGTGTGTGTGTGTGTGTGTGTGTGAGAGAGACCAGTACAGTTACGTGATGTTTAAGCTTACCAAGATTATCACTGTGATATACGGCTGGTGATTATTGTATATTGTATAAATAACGGATTTAACCAAAAATATAAAACAAAAAACACTTGGCTGATGAGATAGCATTTATCATTTAATACAATAACAGCTTGATAATGAAGTGGTATGCTTTTGTTATGTCTGTGAAGTATGTATTAAAGTTGTACATTAAAGAATTGATAAATTCATGTGTAACAGACTGTTATTATTGTGTAATAAACAGACTCAAAGATCACGATATTTCTTTTCTTGGTGGGGCACTTGAGTTTTGATTCACTCACCAGTCGGACTTGGAGATGTTTACCAGCCTTACTACAGGGTTCGCACAGGTCCTTGAAAACCTGGAAAGTCCTGGAATTTGAAAATTCGGATTCCAGGTCTGGAAAGTCCTGGAATTTGGACATATAGATCTATATTTCTAATCATAAGCGTATAGGAATTCATTCGTTACATTTCTTCCGAAATATTGGTGTATCTTTGCATGTTAAAAGTTTGTGAATTCATTGAAAAGGTCCTTGAATTTGACATTGGAAAGTCCTGGAATCTGAGATGTCAAAATGTGTATGAACCCTGTACTACTACCCATTGCCTCATCATGGATCAATGTGATCAGCAGACATATTCCGGAATTGGTATTGATTATTTACCAAAATGGAATTGGTATTGATAAAATTGGAGTTTCCCACAACAAAATTTAATCCACAAATTAATTTACTGTTTTTTTTTAATTCAGAAATATTGCTTCCATGACAATCCTACTTGGAATATAAACTACTCGGAGTAGGTATTCCAAATAGGTATTCAGGGTAAAAAGTATTAGGTAAAAAAGAGTTTGTGTAATTGGAATTGATAAATTTGATGTGGAATTGGAATTGACCAAATGGAATCGAGTGGAATTGACCCCATGGCTGGTGATCAGCATGTAAAATTGTATGTGAGGACGCCCAGGCTTGTTGAGTGTGTTGTGCCACTCCTTGACATCATTGTACGGATACCAAGTCCATATACACTCCGGGCTACACAGTGCTGATAAGGTAAATGGAAAAAAGTAACGGCTATTAATATGATTTTGTCACAGATTTATCACATGACTTATGACAGCTCTTGAAAATTCATTCATATGTGCAATATATATATATATATATATATATCATATACATTTATACCACGTACAGACTTCATACCACATTATCACATACATAAATCAGAATACCACATAAACATATTTAATTTAATAGCGTATATTGTCGTCAGTCGTCACTATCCATATATCCCCGGTATATACCAACATATTGGGCAAGTTACCAGTCTGAGATCACTATAATTCTAGTAGTCGAGGTTACCAGTCCAAAATTACCGAAGTACGACGTTACCACTTGCCTTTGGGTATCTCAAAATGTTGTTCGTGTATATAATGTCTGTCATGTGTATAATGTCAGGTTTAAGGGAAGGGTGAGAGAACAATTGGTAGCTTATAGGTAAACAGAATAGTTGTGTATGTGCCCAAGGTGAGTAAATTAAGTGTACTATAGTACATTGCAGTGTTTTTGTTACATATGAATGGCCTATATCTAGCCTATATTTGACCTAAAAAATCCTATATTTTGAATGACAATATTGGTATGTCATTGTGTCAAATAAGATAAATCTACAAACTTGTGTTGATAGACACCACAAGTTTCTCAGATCTCTAATTGATAAAAATGAACCACTCGGGATTAATACTTTAGTGGAATGACCAGATATTCTGTGGTATGACAAGAGACATTCACGTAGGCAAACTACTGGATGTGAATAGTTATGGTTTGTCGCATGTCTCACAATCCACATGAACAAAAGAGGCTTTCCATATTGAAATTCGCTAAGTTATTCTTTTTCAACCAGAAGAGTATTCAAAGTCGTGGATCTAGTTCTATATCCACGAACTGAGGTGTTACCGACAATGGCAACTTCACAATTTGTATCATCTTTCAGCGAATTCTTTAATTAAGAAAATCAGGTCTGATATCAACCAGCTGATTGCTGATAAGATACCAGATGATCAATACATGGAAATGTCTGGTTTCACTCTTATCAATGATGGCGAGATGAGGAAAACCATCATCAAGTGCATCGTGTGAACCAGATCCATTTCCATCGTGTCTTCTCAGTGATTGTCCGGATTCATCTTTACCGAGCACCATTAACATCTAGTGAATTCCTATCATCAAATGAAAACATCCTCATTGAAATCCTCAAAGGACCATGAGATTCTGAATTAGATACCAATATTTCACTGGCCACCGTCCAGAATAAGAAAAATAAACAGTGTGATAATGAGACTGCAATGTGGATCTTCTTCGTTTCGAATCGCATGCAAAAACAAAGATTTTCTTACTGCGATTTTCTATCATGGGTTTATATCTGTTATTTCTAAGCCAACTAGGGTTACCACATCGTCTGCTACTTTGATAGATCACATGTATAGCAATCTGATAACTTCATCGTATCATTCAGGTATCGTTTTCAATGACGTGACTGATCATTTCGGTACATTTTGTATATATGAAGGAAAATCTAAGCCCAGCAGCCAAACCAGCCCTAAGCATCGATCATTTAATGCGGAAAATATGATAAAATTTCGGAATACATGTGAAAGGATCCTGATTTTGAAGATATTTTACAAATTGAATGTCCAAACGTAGAATATGATACATTCTTAGATAAGTTTTTTTACAGCATTTGATAAATCGTTTCCTCTCCGCGAAAGGACAGTTATACGGAAATATGTAAAACGAGAATCATGGTATACTTCAGGACTGTTAACATCATCCATAAACAAATCTAGGTTATTTTCATTAAAGCTACACAAACCAACAGAAGAGAATATCCTAAAATATAAATGTTACAATAAGTTGTATAATATACTAACGTAGACAATGAAAAACCTATACTATCGAACTGCTCGAAGCTTTATGAAAGATACAATGATAAATCCAGTTATCCTCAAACGTTTTCCATTAATAATAAATCTACAGGTGATAGGAATACAGATAAATCATAACGTACCCAGGTCAAGTAAATGATTCTCTTCATACATGCCACAACCACAAACTCCCAGCTTCTTTCTCGTTCCTGTAGCCCCATCTGAAATTTAAAATTTTCTTAAAAGCTAAAGTCTAAATTGAGTTCAGGTCACGACAACATATCAAATAAATTACTGAAATAAACAATTAATGAGATCCTATAACCCATATAAATCAATCATTAGCAACAGGAATCGTACCACGAAAAAGGAAAATAGGAAAAGTGATTCCTATCCTTAAATCATCTGATCCTTGTTTTGTTTTTTAAATTATAGACCTGTTAGCTTGTTACCTGTTTTATTCCAAATTACTTGAACGAATTGCTTTATGAAAAACTCGGGAAATTCCTAATATCAGAAGATATCTTTTTTAAGCATCAAAATGGTTTCCGTCCCAAACACTACACCATTCACTCTGTTATTCATCTTCTAAATTGTTGCGCAACCTGTATGTCCAAGCCTGATCCGGAATTCACACTAGCTGTACTTTGTGATCTTTCAAAGCCGTTCGATGTGACAAACCATGAAATATTACTTAAGAAAATTAATAACTCTGGTATTCATGGCACAGTACATGATTGGTTTGAAAATTATCTATCTGGTCGACAATAATTTGTTGAGGTTGGTGGAAAGGTATCTGACAAGGTACCCATCACAATTGGAGTTCTACAAGGGTCTATTCTTGGCCTGTTGCTATATCTAATCCATGTGAATGACATAGGCAATTTGTGCACGCAGAATATTTTATCTTTTGCTGACGTCAAATTCAAAGCTTAATGAATTATATGAAAATGCTGATGTGCAAGTCAATAATTTATATCAATGGTTCTGCTCTAATAAATTATATCTAAATTCCAAGAAAATCAAATACATTTTACTAAGACCTAGATCTTTCACGTTATTCGATTCAAATAGGCAATATCGAACTTGTTAGAATTAAAAATAACTGTAATGAACAGTCAACGAAATTCTTGGGCATCAACATTGATGAAAATTTGAAATGGAAACACCACATTGCAACAGTAAAAAGGAAAGAGTCCATTGTACTATTTTATATTAAACAAGTTAAACATGTCCTGCCATCAGATAGTCTAAGGGTTTTGTATTTTGCATTGATTCATCCACATCTATCTTATGGTATTACGACGGTATGGCGCAAAACAGAACAAAACGTTATTAAAACATTAACATTAGTACAGAAAAGGGCAATAAGTGTTATTAACAACTCATCGTATTACAGTCATACTGGTCTAACATTTAAGAAATTAGGAATTTTAAAGCTGCATGACTTATTTGATTGTCACTCTTCTCCTTTTACATGGCTAACTGTCCAATAAACTTCTAAGTTCGTTTAACAGGTCTTTTCCAACCAATAGTGACATGCCAAATTGGTTTCTTGCCCACACCGTGGAATAAATTAATACCTGAAAACCCTTCAAGATCACAAACTAAAAGAATAATTAAGTCTATTTTGTTACGAGATTATCCAGATGTTGTGAGATGTGAAAATACGAGATGTTCTGAATGTCGTATTAATTAAATTGGACCAATCTGCTTCTGTGATATAGTCGTTTCCTGATTATGATGCCACCTTACTTGTCATGATCGATCTCCCCCGCAATGCAGTATTGTTTTTTTTTAAAATAATTGATATCCCGGTCCTGACTTAGCCAGTCTCTCCGATTCTCTCTCCTGGGTTGTCTTTTTTTCTCTCACAGAAACACGTCCCATATATCATTTTGTAACTTTGTTTCCTTGGGGCCTCTGGGAAGACAGCTTTAAGTAACTACAGAGGTCCTCCAATTTATATGTATTCAGCTACTATGTTCTATGTGAAATATAAATCGTAACAAATAATATACAAATTGGAAATAAGTGTCATTGTCAAAACAACTGATTTCACACTTGGAGAAGATCAACATGGATGAGTTGATACAACCAGTTAACAAGAGCCATTGTGGTACAGAAACTTGACCGACCGTCCAAAATGACATTCTTTATCCTCTATTGATGTCAAATATATTTATTTTATTTTTTTTTGGGGGGGGGAGAGATCTTTTCAGCCTTCTATGACACAATCATTCACGACATCAGTCATCACAACTGACAGTCAGTGTAGCAGATTCCATTGTGTCATCATCAATATCAGTAAGGGAACTAAGTGTGGTTTGATCCTACCGTGTCAATGGTACCACTGTAAAGTCATGACCGGTTAATGATTTGATTGATGTTAGGAAGAATTAGTGATCGCCCGTATCTGCCGATTAGCGGTTTGTGGCCGACCAATTGTGGGATCAATGGGTGTGAAACCACAGTTCTCCGATTTATCGATGTGCGAAAGAAGTCGGTGGTCACCCGTTCCGTGCCGCTTGTGAATTTGTCGCCAGTCAGTTGTTGTGATCGCACTGGTGTAGATGTCGTAGCCACGGGGTTTGTACTCTATTGATGTTTTCGTGGTGTGGGTTGAATGAGTGAAAGCTTTGTTTGAATATTTGTAATGGTACAGCCAAGTCAGCGGGGATTGGATCAAGGGACATGCGAGTCTCCACTGGACAACACGCTGATTGTGCTGGGGGGGGGGGAAAATCCCCTTTATATACCGGTTTGGATGTGTGGGAGGAGTATTAGTAAGGGATTGTTCTTGACTCAGCCAAGTCAGCGGTTATTGGTTCAGGTGACCATGCGGGGTCTACCGGACAACAACGCTGACGGTGCTGAGGGGACGATTCCCTATATATATCTGGATTTTTGTAGATTTGTTTGGGTGGTTCTGGGGGGTGGTGGGTTTCGAGGAGCGTATAGTTTTTGTACAATTTCGAGTAGAGTTTGTAAAGTGAGTAGAATATATAGGAATAAAGTAGATTCGAGACTACGTAAGTTCGGAGTTTTGAAAGAGAGCTGAACTAAGGCCGAGATCCGGGACGGCCCCTTTATATACCGGTTTGGATGTGTGGGAGGAGTATTAGTAAGGGATTGTTCTTGACTCAGCCAAGTCAGCGGTTATTGGTTCAGGTGACCATGCGGGGTCTACCGGACAACAACGCTGACGGTGCTGAGGGGACGATTCCCTATATATATCTGGATTTTTGTAGATTTGTTTGGGTGGTTCTGGGGGGTGGTGGGTTTCGAGGAGCGTATAGTTTTTGTACAATTTCGAGTAGAGTTTGTAAAGTGAGTAGAATATATAGGAATAAAGTAGATTCGAGACTACGTAAGTTCGGAGTTTTGAAAGAGAGCTGAACTAAGGCCGAGATCCGGGACGGCCGCTTCCCGGATCAACATATCAGTCGTGTGGTACAGTCATCATTCAGGGCGGACCATCAGGGACATCTATTGGATCCAACTAATTCATACTAAAACATAGTACACACCTTCATCCTATCAAAGACTGATTACTGTAATTCTCTGTTGATTGACCTACCCGACACTATCCATGAGTACAGCATGTGACTCATTGTAAGAGCCAAAAAATACGATCACGTAGCACAAATCCCTTCAAGAACTTCATTAGTTTCTAGTTGTCTAAAGAATTGAGTACATATTTAGAACTGCACCGATCTATTTGAGCCAATTGATCAAAATCCATGAATAATGTGAAATGTTCTGATCATTTGGACAGCATTTTCTAGTTATTACAGAAACTAGCCTAAAGTACTATTATCAGTGAACATTTCTAGTCCGAGAATGGGGATCACGACTTTGGAACAATATCCCCTTTAATGTGTGAACAGTAAATATATATATTTTTAATAATTCTCTGTTTTTATTTGATATAATGAACCCATTTTTAAATTCCGATATATTTAATTTCTTTTACTGTGAATTGCCCCGGAAGAGTTTAAAAATTTAATATACACTTGGACTGGTACATGGGAGACCTGGAAATGTTTTTCAGGTTTTATGACCTCAAGAATATTATTTTACCCTTTAAGAGTACACATTACTTTTGTGTATGGTCTCTGTGCAGTGTACCATGATGTAGTGTATGTCCTACTTCTATGGCGAGTTCTTGACGATGGATGTAATTTGGTGTTTTTTGCATGCTATCTAAAAAGATACCATATTTAGGATTAATTAACTTTCTGTTGCCTAATTTCAACTCACCAGAACTCAAAAGAGAATTGAGCAGCTGTTACCCCAGAGCTCACATTTTGGGGTAGTGAGATTAATGTTGGGCTTATATACGAACTATCAAAAATCCTTCTATTCCCGCTTGCTTATGTTTTAAGCTCAATACCTATCTCTCTAATCCACATGTTGGTGCATAAACTAGTAACTTTATTGACTGCATGAGAGCATTTTGCATGTGACTGTGAATTTAAATATGAAAATGTCATCTGTATTTAACAAGAGCTGGGTGACTCATCCAAAGTACTGTGGATGGATCTGGATGAATGTTTGTTATCTGTTTGATACATAATTTGTTCTGATTGGTTTTACTCAACCTGTTGAGTTTACATATTTTGATGAGTATTTGAGTTGACTTTGTGAGTTGTGGAGATGATGTTTGTCCATGGTGATGTAATAATACTAAATAATTAAACACATTTCACGGTTATATACTGTCAGGGATTTCACGTTGTTCTTCAGGGAATTTGATATTGGATTCCCAGGGGGCACCCGGACATATAACTACATTTAAAGTTGATGACCTTCATAATATCATACAAAACGTTAAATGCATCAGAAGCCAATAGTTTTATTGTGATTATTACACTGGGTGGTATTTTTACACTTTTTTTCTGAAGCTGATAAGATACAAAATAAGTCAGTTTAGTGTCTTAAAATTGTTATGCGACCTGTCAAAAATTAAACATTCAATAAAACGCACTAAATGCCATCATTCTGTTTAAGAACAATAAGTCTAACGTTACAACTGTACATGATTTCTACAATTTAAATAGACTACAGTTTCTGGTTTAATGTGAAGATGAACAGACTGAAATGAGCACGATATGTACACACAATACTACTGATAGTATAAAATTACTACTTGCATCAATAATGCTAGTTAACCACATAACAATGGGCATCTTCAACTTTCTATTTTCATTCACATACACATTTATCATAAAAATGGTAACTGCTTAAATTTCAATACTGTCTGAGAGAAGAACAACAGTAAAACATGTATCATGCTATTTTTCAAATACAAAATTTTTCAGTTTGCTTTTGCCACTCTGTGACTGATTTTTGGTTTCTGACTTTTTGGCTAATTTCTTTTTGTTCGCTTTTGTATTGCCGTACTCGTTGTTTTCAATATCTTCATCATCCATAAATTCACACTTGCGCTTTCGGATGTCGGCATCAGCACTGGAATCTTTAGCCTTCTTATACCATTCCTATTCAAGAAATCAGAATTTATCATTAATTGCATCTTTTTGCAGATTAATGCATGTACATAATCTCAGATAAATTAATACGCCACCTCAAAAAATGATAAACCAAATGAAAAATTATAAACTGTTTATAATAATATCAGACAGAGAAATATAATGCAGATAATCAGCAGCTCCATCAGCGATGGATTTTAAGGCGTTACTAAGTTTTGGAATGTATACAACGTTTTCATTGAGTATGTGGTGACATACGATGGGTTAAACTAAATTATATATTTAGAGGTGGTATCTAGTGACTGTATACCACCTGGAACCTTATTTTATCTCACAAGATAAACAAATAGAATACCTCTTGTTCATCCTTTGTCAGATTATTAAATTCTTTTTCTGCCAAAGATTTGATGTCCTCCACATCAGGATTGGCTTCACGCAATGATTCTTCTTTTGTATCTAACCACAGCTGAAATCCTGACCCAGTCTTTCTACAAATTTTGTACAGTAGATAAAAGTTGAGCAACATATTACTAAATATCTCCAGACGAAATTACCTTAGTGATGAGTACATATGTACGAAACCTTGAAAAATAACCAAATAGAACTAAAACAGTATAAAGAAATCTGGATTACTGATCCATATTATAATTCTGCTTACTTTTCACTCTTAGCGTCTTCTGAGCAAACTTCTTTCTGCTTATTTTTGCCCGAAGCAAATAATTTTTGTTGTCCTGTCTGGAAAGAAATAAATACTTTTATAAGCCACATTCCTATAAATCATTAAAAAAAACCAGCCTCTTCACTTGCAAGAATTTTGTCCCAATAGAGAGCAGAATAAAAGAACATAAAATCCCATTACAAATTTCTCACAAATCATCAAATAAAATTAGCAAGAAAACGTTACTGGTTCAATTATCCTTGTGTCAACATTTACAGTCTTTGTTTAAAGTAAACCCATTAGTAATTCAAGTTCGTGACTGGTTTATTAAAATTATAATACATCACAATGATTGTATAAACTATTATTATCTTACTGGCTTATTTTTTAGCACAACCTTCTTCTGTCTACCACCAACAGATTTGTTCTTTGACCGAGATGTGGCCATTCTTGGAGAATTATTCAGTTTAGGCTTGTCCAGCGAGTCAAATACTCTCGTACCTTTGGTTACTGATGGAGTCTTCTGTTGAGAGCCAACCTGAAGTAAAATAAAATTACCACAAATGACATTTGATGTGTGTTCTCAATTCCATGCGAGCACAATAGTTTTATCCTTCAACAATGTTATCAGTTACAATGTATATTTTGACATAACCTACAAGTCCAGTAGATGAATTATAAGGGCCAGAAAAATATTTTTTCAATTCAGTTGCCCCAGGGCAAGTAGATTGGAAATGCACTTGTCCAACAAAGGTTTTCACTTGCCCAACAAATTTTCACCTGATCCAAAATTATCATTTATTTTTAATCTGCTATATTTCACCTGCCTACATATAAACATGTATTTGCAATAAAAATTGACAAAATAGAGAAGTGTTTGATAAGAAATGCTTATTCAGTGAAGCCCATTGCTGCTTTGCTGAATAACCCATAGCCATTTTCACTTTCACTATATAAATAAAATTTTAAATTATCAAGAACACGTAGCCAGTATACTGCAATGAGTACAGCTTTTAATCGGCGACCCAATTAAATAGGTGGTGTGTTGGCTTAAGCAGAGATTCCAAATACGCGGTCGAGTCTATGTGTTATGCTAATCTGACAAAAAAGGAAATCTATATTTTGTTAAATCTATATTCTATAAATTGTATCTATATTTTTGAACTCTGTGCACTCCAGGCCCCGTTGATGTCAGAGCATTTAAATGCTTTTTCTCTTTCCCGTCTTCAAAAATGGCATCCGGTGCTGCCATAATGGTGGCCCTCCAGTAATTTGGATTATTCTCTTATATCTATGACACCAGGTATAGTTCATGGTTATTATTGTGAAATTTTTATTTACTGTTATGAGCAATACATAATTAAGAAACATTTTCTGAGGCTGAACTGTCCCTTTAAATAGGGTAAGGGATCCAATAACCAGTCATTTCATAACAGTTCCGATTAGACACATTTGCTTTCTAAAATTATCCTGTATGATTATAAAGATATTAGGAATGACGGAAAATGCTGTTATTTCCAAATAAGTCTAAATTAATTTAATTTGGAATCATTGGCCAATAGGAATATGAATAGGAAATTATTCACTCATTAATATGGATGACAATATTCTATACTCACTATTGTCATGAAGCATAAGATTTATTATACTCATCATTTTTACATCAGTTGATAAATGTCAATTTTGTAATAAATCCAGTAAAATGCTAAAATAATAGGAATTTAGATGGAAAATATAAATAAATCTAAAACAGCCCCAACTCATGATGAACAATGTTACATTTTGGATTACAATTCATTATCAAAATTCTTGAATTTCATTATATAAAATCATGAAATTCGATTATTTTTCAGGATGCGCAGATACTCCAAAATATTAAATCTGAACATTAAAAAATTAACCTTAGCTAATGTTATAAAGGATGCTTCACCTCAATGAGATCAACCGGTGAACCTTTAATACGACCTCAATTCATGAACAGTAGTTAAGCATACTTGAAGTACAAAGTCAAGTTTAAAAGGATTTGATGATGGGCATCAATCATCGCTGTAATCTAACAACTAAGTCATACCTTAGTACACACCTTAAATGGATTCTTTGTAGCACTCTGTGAGTGCGACAGACTCTTGGGTGTTACGTCTCGGTTTTTACTTGCACCAAACTTTAAAACTGGTGTTTTATGTTTGGACTCCTGTTCTTGTTCGAGCTCCTCATAGAGATCTTGGGACATATTATTTACATCATCCTCATTCTCTTGTTCTTCTTCGCCTTCCATCTCATCCTCCTCTTTCTGAGGATGAACGAGCTTACCCGAGTGTTTTTGGATTACGGAAAGTTTAGTTGATGATATTGCTGGATGATGGGATCTAAAATGGAATAAAAATTGTGCAAACTATAAAATGGCTAACAGAAAAGATGATGTGGATGAATAATAATAATAATAATAAAATGGCTAAATAATGGCAGTTGAGGGAGATGCATATGGTCTGTAATTTACTGCTTCACCAAAACGACTAATTCTAAATAAATTGGCATATTTGACAGAGAAAACCTCGCCAGTTGCCTGGCTGGATGAAAACCTCCTCCTACTATAACCCCATTGCAAACATTCAGACTTTTGACCTGCCCCACAAACACACAGAGTCCCATGCTCTAACCCACTAACCCACAAAGGCTCTTGTGAGAAGAAACAGATTTTGACATGCTACAACTGAATTGGGCCAGTATTTATACAATTCTTCATTCAACCGTATCATGTTTCACTCAGCAATGTGACTGTAATTCTATTATATAGGAATACAACCACTCAAACATTACATACTCAATATCCTCTCCATGTTGCACTTCAGTATCATCATCATCATCATCGATCTCATCATCATCAGCTCTCTGCAGGGCCCTCTGTGCTAAAATAAGCTCCTCCTCAGCTTTCTGCCGAGCAACTTCAGTCAGTCTTTCAGCTAGCTGAATCATCCTGAGTCTGCTAGCATATTTGATAGCCAGCTGTACTGTATGGTGATTTGGCATCAACTGACATAATTCTACAGCTCTATACTCTCTCTCAGTCTTACACGCTAACTGTACAATGATAATATGTGTGAGATAAACAGTGAAAAGTCAATGGAAGATGTTACATAATATCATTTATGAGGTTAATCAGTGCCAAGAATCCCTCCCCCACACACCTAACAATACAGCTTTACTGATGTGTACTTATTAAACAATATGTTCTTTAATCTTACAGCAAAGAGCTTCATCAGTGATTCTTGTTGTGGCATCAGAGCTTGTGCTTTTGTGGACTCATCAACTTCAAAGCCTTCACTCTCCCACCAGTTCATATGTTCACTCATCAGCTTACTACGCCATAATGTCTCCTGTTACAAATGACAATACACTGTTAGAATGTCTATTATTAAAATAGTTATTTCATCAACAAACATATGGCCACTGTTTTTTTAATACTTGTTCGAAGTGGAACTGACCTGTCACCAACTAACATAGGCTGACAGTAACATGTCTGTTGTTTAGTTCTCGCTGATCAAAAAACATTATAGTCTCAAAAAAGCAAAACTATTGGAGATTGTGAAATCCCAACTAAAGGAAGAAAATCTGATAGAAAATATTGTCGTTGCCCAGACGATTGTCGAAGAAGACGCTGGTGGATATCGTTGTCAAACTGAATTTGACTATCAATGTAAAAATTTAAAATAAAGCCAGAGTAATCCAGAATATGTGTTGTGAGGCATTTGTAAATGGTTCGGTACCAAACCTTACAAATCTTTCAAAAACCAGAACTTTTTGTAATTTGTTTTTGACCATCCTTATGTTTTCAGTGATTTATTTAATTTTTGTGCTGACAGACTGACCCTAATTTTTGGAAGGGAAATTTCCTGTAAAACAAGTATTAAAACAAATGGCCTAAGTTGGTTTGATACTTCTGAAACTGCCCAGCTCTATCAGGAGCATAGGTATATATCATCGATCAAGAATCACAAACAAACACATACACACACACACACACACACAGCCAAGAAAATATTATTTTCCAGGACATTTCCAGGATAAAATTGCCATTTTATAGGACAAAGTGCACAAGATTTAAAGGTAATAAATCAAGATAAGTGCGAAAAAGCATTTAATATTTATTCAATGTATGATTGATTATTGACATTTTTATGGTACAGCCTCCTCTTCATCCCTTCTAGATGTCTGATCCACCCATTTTATTTAAATTTTAACTAACATAATATGTATTCATTTTTTTTTTGGTTCTAAGTAGATTTTTTGCATAGGCAATATTTTTTCTAGGACATTTCTAGATTTTGTAAAATTCAAGGACATTTCCAGGACCTGGAAAATTAATTTATTATTTTCCAGGACATGTGGGAACCCTGGACACACACACACACACACACACACACTCATAGATACTAATTAAATACTAATATTAGTAGGTTATTGGTAATAATTAAAAATTACTGCATCTATCATCCACACAGAAAGGTAACTGAAATACAATAAATCAGAAAATTTTAAGTCCACTGTGATGGCATTGAAAAAGACAATATCTCGGGAGCAGTTAGGAATTGCAAACAGTGCATGGAATATACGTGTCTAGATAAAGTTTTCATAAAATGCACTGACCTGGAAATATGCCTAGAAAACATAACTTCTCAAAGGTCAAATACGTCTTGTATATAAATCCAGCGAATACCGTGGCCTAATCTTTACCAATCTTTTGATGGTGTTTAATGTCACAAGTAGTTTAAATCAAATTCTAACTTACATAAAGATGAGATCGATCCATTCCCACCTTTAAGGGAAAGGGGATGTTTAATTTGTTTTATAATTATTTCGCAATTAGCCTCATGTACGGAAAGCTCGATGTCCAAATAGAATACGTCAACATCTATTGTAAATATTTCCCACTTAAAAGTATATCATTTTGCATATTTCAGGATAGTTCTTGAAATTATACAACAGATGTAATGTAGAATGACTTGTTTTCTGTTAGATACTGCATTAGCACAAAATAGCTAAAATGAATGCTAAAAATCATGTCTTATCTATACAGAAGGTTTTAACATACGTTTTTGTTTACATAATGATTCAGCTGACATCATTTATTTGCCAGATTTGGCTGCTCATTTTATTCATCCATATTTTCCATTCCTAGTAAGAAGTTTATAAAACCTAAGCCTAACTTTCACCATAAAGCTAGTGTTTTGATACACAAGCATGATCGAGAAGACGTTCTTTGTAAAACAAAATTCAATAAAACAGCACCATCATCAATGTTTACGAAATAAGACGGAATACCACAAGTTTGATTTGTCTCACAACCAAAATGTTGCCTCACGTGTATGACAAAAAAAAAAAACCCATACAAATAAGACAAAGTTACGATAACGTCAGTCTAAATTTTGACTTGACATAAAAATATACCAAATGTTAAAATCAGTTCCTATCATCTTTAACGAAGTAAATCATATACATATACAAATGCTTCATGAGCAAATGCAAACCAAAGAAGCTTAATACTATGTAATTGTTTTGGATGTGTGTATGTGTGAAATCTGATCTTTTCTACATTTGTTTATATTCCCTGATATATTACAGATAACTATATTTCTTACCTCCAGTGTACCCTTGTCCGTTATCAGATTACACAGTGGTAGCTGATAAGAGAGGATCTGTATAGTAGGTCTGGGTAAAGTGGGGGGATATCTACCTCCCTTGCAGAGGATTGCCCTGTAATCATATCAAATCACACTCACATGTTACAAATATCTTAATAACCTAAGTATCAATTCTGATATGCGTAAGTTAGAGTAAATGGGTCGATGATGGTTGATGTTTTGCGGCCACTTTTGTGCACAAGGTAGGCTAAAAGGGCCGAGCGACCTCCAAGGGTAATGAGGCGAAGTGAAATATGAAACATCCTTCTGACATAGCTCAGTTGGGGTTTAAACCCAGGTGCTATAGATATGTGGCCAACCACTCTACCAGTTAGGCCATGGATGTGATCCATGCAAAGAAATGATAAACCAGTCTCCATTTGATAATGTTCAAAACATATTTACCTTATTTGTTGTGGATTTTCATGTAAACTACAAAGCCAGTAGTTGTCCGACTTGCCTTTACACTGCAGAAACACAAAGAAAAAAAATCTAATTATAACTGTAACATCAAATTATGTTGAGCTAAGAATTTAAACATTCATAGTGTTAATAAATACTAAAATTATACAGCTGCGCATTAAGGAAATCTAAAATCAAATCCAGTTCTAGAACAGAAGGATCTGCCTTCGTCATCAATACGACTTACAAGCTTCTTCAGATTAGCAACTTGCATCCAGGAATTAGCATAGCTCCTGTTAAACATTCTTATGACACCGTGAGAATCCATAATAAAAGGTGTACCTTCTGCTGAAAATCTACATAAAATTGGAAACAGTGTTTATATAAAAGAAGGATAACTTTAACATCGCAGAGTGATTACAAATAACCTTAAAATATGACTACGTTGAAAATGAAAATGTTGGAAGCATAATGCTTTTATTGACAATAAATTAAAATATTACATATATTTATAAACTTATATTTATGGCGGTATAGGTTTTAAAGGATGTTTAGATGTTGATGTTCTGAGCCAGTGCCACACACACACACACACACACACACACACACACACACCATACTGACATTTATTAATGGATGATCAAGACCTATCAAAAGTCATGGTAAGAGATATACAGATGTGCCAACATTCAAAATTGGGTGAGATACACAAGCAAAGCCCCCCCCCCCCATCAGAAAATTGGTAGGCTAGTTTCCATAAGCATTCCATTTTTGCAGAAGCTTGCCTAACACACAAATAGGTGGTATATGCATACGTTTAGCAAAAACCAGCTACAATTGGATACATTTTGATAGTTTTGCAGCTTGAAAAAGATGAGGCACAAAGAGCTGTTGTCTTGAGGACGGAGGGTGATTTTTTGTTTTCCTTCATGGTGGCTGTTATCTGGAACATATGATCGAGGTGCTATTAAAGCAATTCTTTGGTGGTCGATTCCTTTTTTGAATGATTCTAACAGCAACAGCAAGGACTTTTATTGCCATCATTATTCACGCTATTACTTATATTACAAATGTAATAAATTTGTGTTTATATGGATCACTTTAAACCAGCAGCCACATGGCTAATTAATTATACAGCAGAATATGCATGCATGCTTCCTGTTGGCTCATTTATAGATAATTATTGCATTACACAGCTGTTGATGATGTCGGTACATAACTCTGTCAAATCGAAATCAAATCCCTACTTACACCCGATTGCTGCTCGGGGGCTAAATGTCTGCACACACACAATTAAAATATGCCCATATTGTGATACCTTTAGTGTTTATTAACATCAAAGTTTTGATCAATTTAGTTTTAAAATTACTAGAATTAATCTGATTTTATAACGAATCATATATTTTGGTGTAGGATGAAATTTACAAGTAATTGCTTTAACTAGTTGGTGACAATATTATGCTGAAGCCCTTTACACCCATGAGGGCTAGGTAATAGTCACGTTTACAATTCAGGTAAATGTGTATATTATTTGTGACAAATGGATGGAAAGGTGCACACGCACACACACAAGTATGTGGGTCTGTGTGCACATGCACACACAGACACCATGTGTGTGTATATATATATATATATATATATATATATATAATTAGGTGTGTGCACATCACTCAATTTTTACCTACTGGTCACAAAGGGGGAAGTTACCTTTACCTAACAGCAAAAGAGACAGTTATGCCAAAATATATTACTTTAATTGACAATAATTTTGTAGCTTGGCTGATAAAGTTTGCAAGCGTTCTAGTGAAAAACCTACTAACATCTGGTTTTTACTGTGAATCCGTGGATAAATGATGTGCTAAAGTTAATGTAAGGACCATAATTAAGCTTGCTCTTATTACTGTCAATAACTACATGAAAGCTTTTGGGATGATCTGGTTTGGGATGGGAAAGATAACAAGATTATGTAAACAACTGTAATTCATCAACCTCTAATTGATACATCATCCATAGTAACATTGTAACTCAACAGTCTTGATACCTCTTCTATGTCTAAAAATCTTCTTATTGTTTGAATTAGATTGACCCTGAATACAGGTGAGCCATTACCATATATGTACACAAACATCACAACCTGCCAGACTACCACATAAAATACCATTAAAATATTGGAATCACTCTATCAAAATGAGAAACATTGTCCGGTCTAGATGTGATTTGATTTTGAGAAGACCTTTTGATGTAGAGATGACCGCAGACAGACAATTGGTGTGCTCTAACTTTAAATCTGTTGCAGTTTACGATATATTCCCACTAATGTAGACATATGCTTATTGCTGATAATATTTAAAAACCTGATATATGACATACATACCCTGCCCAAACTAATGTGGACTTTGGTGTCAGTGGTAAAAGTTCTCCATTTAGTTTAGAATGATATTTTGGTCCAGATACTGTCTGAAGCCTCACACCGAGGCACTGATCTCCTGGAATACCTGTGGGTAAGCATGGTAAGAAGTCAATTAACAATCAAATGAAAATTAGATAAAAACTTTACCAGATATTCTATTATTTTCAAGAATTTCACCTGGCTTCATCAAACAGTCAGTTTGTAAATGTAGACACGTAAGCCTTGCTTTTGCACAAACTATTCTTAAAATACCAAAACAATATCATATACTGACTTGAACGGAATCAAAACAGACAATCACAGTCCATACAAAGTAAAAGATAGAAGCTTGCAAACTTTATAACACATCATTATAAGCAGACCTTAAGACAGAGAGAGACTTTAATCAATCTAAACAGATGACCACAAAAATCGAGATGGCAGAAGTGTTTTAGTGCCAAAACAACAATTACTTATTTCATATATCATAGTAGTAATTAAGATCATTGTAAAAACAGATATCAATTCAGAATGCTAAAAATGCAATCTAAAACTTATTTCAAAAGATTTCTGGATTAGACCCTTCTGGATTATGCACCCACATAGATTCCAAGACTTAATCCCATTTGAAAGAAAACACACTGGAAAAAATCCCACCCAGACAAAACCCTACTTAGAAATGAGTACAATACTTAAGAGACAAAACCCTCCATGTAAACTTTATACTCCAGTATATGTATACATTTATAATGTAAATATCAATTGCTATTGTTTTGTCTTTTAATAACGTTCCAGGAAACTAGTCAAAGGATGAGCTAAATCTGCCGAGTTATTACATAACATCAAGCTGAATAAAGGCTTTAATTTAACCAAAAATAAACAGTTATGTGGATTTAGCTGGACATTTTCCCATTGATTATTACTACCAAGTTCTCCAGTCATCATCTGGCTGATGTTAAAACAGATTTAAAGCCTGTTTTTCTCTCCTATTATAATCTATTTAATGTTACTTTATTCTATGGTTAGATCCTTACCCATGCCAGCATGGTAGACAACCAACAGTTGGTTAGTGTGTCCTGCTAATGTCACTATAGGACCTGGTATGCTGACCATCTCCCTCTGTACACCTCCTATAGTAAACAGTCGTATCATACGCTTATCAGTACCCACGGCAGCCCAGCCTTCACCGAGACATACACTCTGAAAATAATAAACATCAGCATATATAGTGAATAATCGAGATTGTTAGAGACCACTCCACAGTTTGGTGGTGGAGAATCTAATCCAGCAAAACCTGTTTCTAAATTAATCTATTGTGGATATCCGTATTCTATTACCTATATATTTATTATATTTTTAATTTAGAGTAAATCTGAGGGAAATCAAAGTTATGCGAGTACATTTGTTATGAACAAAAGCATTTTCCCTGTGAAAATAATCACACCTTTGATTTTGATAACACAGACAAACACCATCACAGATGTTAGTGGACAGTTTAGAAATGTCTATATTTGTGTGTGCTTCCACTTCTGAATAAATGGAAACTCTTATAAGAAGCAGTCAGTAGATGAGTGGTATATTTAATGCCTAGAATATGTGGCTGAGGGTTGACTCCCTACAGAGTCATCTGATAAACACATATATTAATGGACTTCAAAAGCACAGAACCTCGAGGTTTGTAGCACAATGTTCTAATCACTGCCTTATTGGAGCATCAACGAGAGGCAATGAACATTTAACGGAAATTCTACAGTAGTAGAAGATATTAATAGTTTCCCATTTTAATACTTTAAGATGGCCGAATGTTATAAAAAATGAAGTTGCCTTTGGTAAAGTCAATCCATCAGAGGAATGATGTCACCTCATGCTGAAACATAACATCTGATCATTTATTTACCTTAATGTTCTCACCAGATGGCATGTCAACAGTCCACTCTTTGTTGTTATCCCAACACGCAAAATGCATACAGACCAACTTACTGGAAGAATAGCACAGAAAACTAAAATTAAACAATTTTACCCGGCTATGTTTTAAGTCATACAAAATAGGTTTAAGCTGGTGATTGAGGGCCAGTAACGTGATGCTTATGCTGTTCATTAATTATGAATACTGCATAAATGTTAATGTAATTAAATTATCTGAATGCATGGTAACATTAAAACATCAAACATCGATGACCAGTGGTAAGGCAGCACTTGGGCTACACTGTTACCTCACATAGGAGTACACATGCCAATCTTGATTTATGTATATTTTAAAATCTATTTCATTGTTATTGCCATTGTGTCTGTGTATTTGTGTCTGTATATTTGTGCATTGTACTCCTGCTATGTGAAATAACTTTTGCTTGTGTTATGAATGACATTCTGATTGGTGATCAATGTACAATCTCAAGTTAATTACATGATATGCACATTTATCTAAAAAGACACAAGAGTGTTCACTTGCTTATCAGTCAATATTAGTTTGTGATAAATGAAGTTATTTGTAACTTGAAATTATTACCTGTAATAGAAAAGTTTGTAATGGGACTAGAATGTACAACTTATGGAATTTTGAAAATAAATACATATATCATATCATATCAGTGACATTCAGGTATGTGACAGAAGATAAAACGTATGAAGTTTCATGTCATAATTCAACATGATGACATTATACAGACCTTGGTGTATCTTCATCAGTTTCACAAGCCAGCAGGACAGCTTCATTAGACAGTGCTGCCATCGTGTGGTTTAAAGTGTTTGTGACATGCATAGCATGATGTACTGCTGTGTCATGGAACTCAATGTTGATGGAATTCTCCTCATCTGTATTGTATTGGACAATGATTCCCACGGAATTCCACACCTAAAACGATAAATAAATTAATGCTGCAGTATGTCATTTTCTTTGATTCTAAGCTTTAACAACTTAATTCAATGTATCATACACATCTCTGTATACAACAAACAGAACACATTCAAAATGTATTGATTGACTGATTGATTATTTAACACCAAGAAATAATATAAAAAAATTATCTGATCTGTGGCCTGAATCTTCTTTTGTTATATTTATCATATTGTAAATCTCTTCAATTACTGTACAGGCTATTTGAATGAAATTAAATTGCCAAATTATCACCTTCCCATTTACATTGCCATTCAATTCTCTAGGTGCTATAGCTTAATATTGTCAATCAAACACAAAAATAAGGAAATGGCTTCCACATAGCTTTGCATCATATAAAAATCATCAGCTCCTTGCTGCTTTCAAAGATGAAAAATAGACTTGATTAATTTAGTTCTTAATATCAGATGCACGAAAAACTTTTTCACAGTAGTCAAATTGTGATATCAAGTCACACTACGTTGTGTCTATATTATACCTGACATATTGCGGTAATAAGAAAATAAGCAATGCTCTCAATTAAAACTTTAAAATATGTACTCCTCAGATATGAAATACTCGGGTTGCGCAAATTTATATAACATTATCAGCATCATGTTTTATTTTTGGACATAAATATGTTTTACAGGGGAAAATATCCCAACTGGGAAGCTGCCATATTGGAGCTCTTTAGACAAATCACAAAATATAAACTACACGTTAATGTCACTATGACATTGAACAATTTTTAGACCAGCATAAAGCAGCAACAGGCAATATATTTAACACATTAATTTGCTGGCAATTAAAACAATAACATGATATTAAAATTTACGTGTCACTGTTCATTTACAGTACTACATTTAGTAACGGATAATTAGCTTTTTATTAAAAGAAAAATTAACAGTTTTGTTAAAATAAAATATTACACAATATTGTTTGGGAATGATTGTAATTGTTGGTGATTCTGAATTGGATAAACAAGTTTATCACCATTTGTGTAGCTTAAAGACTAGAAAACCAATTTTTACTTATGTTTAGTTATATTACACCAGCTTCATCTTTATAAAGGTCATTCACAAATATATAATGCACAAAAATATATATAGAACAGCATACGTGGTTCCTACAGCGAAGGAAATATTATTTTCCATGACATTTACAGGACAGAATTACCATTTTCCAGGACAAAGTATACAAGATTTAAAAGTAATACATCAAGAAACGTGCGAAAAAGTGTATCATATTTATTCAATAAATCATTGATTATTGACATTTTTATGGTACAGCCTCCCCCTTCACCCCTTCTAGCTGTCTGATTCACCCACTTTTATTAAAATTTTAACTAACATTACCAGTACTTTTTCTTCTTCTACAATCGAAGTTTTCTTCCACAGGTATAATATTTATTCACGTGGTTTTTTTTTGGTTCTAAGTGGATTTTTCCCAGGCAATATTTTTTCCCAGGACATTTCCAGATTTGATAAAATTCCAGGACATTTGCAGGATGATGATGATTGATTGATGTTTTACGGCCACTTTTGTGCACAAGGTAGGCTAAATGGGCCGAGTGACCTCCTAAGGTAATGAAACGAAGTCAAAGATGAAACAACCTTCAGACATGCCCATGCCGAGATTCGAACACGGGTGGTAGTGATCTGTGGTCCAACATGCTACTGCTAGACCACGGAGGCGCCCAGGACATTTGCAGGTTAATTTGTTATTTTCCAGGTTGTCCAGTAAAAACTTTTCTACAAAAAGTGAAGCCTACCATAAATCGATGAGAGAAATGAACAGGACAAGAACTTGGTTGAAATGGAGGTTGGAGAGGAGTTGGCTCGAATCCTTGTACATAAACAGGTCTCGTCTTAACATCCCCATCATTAGCTGTGGATGATTCTCCCTCCTTCTGTCCAGTGGTAGAACCCACATCAGTATCTAGATAAAGACATATATTTACAAAGACAATTAAAATACGATTAAAGAGGTTACAAGAATTTATACATAACTAGATCATTTTAAAATTTAACTAAAAATAGGTTGACATATCTATTTTTATTAAACAGCCATCAAAATTAACTGTTAAAAACCTGTTTGTTACAAAATAAAGTGAAAAGTAGCAAGATAATTTCCATGTGGTCTATTCATGCAAGTATATGATGACACTTAATTGATTTTTGGCTGAATCACATCTAAAATACACCTGAAATGAATTTTTCTCCAAATCCCGAAAGAACAAACAACATATCTAATCACATTAAAAGGTGATGAACAAATGACTTGTTGGCAATATCATGAACCTAAATCAAGGGTTAACTGGAACTTGTCTTAAGGACATCTGTCTACATCTCGATGATCACATTTTCTCCAAACATTGTATCATAATAATAATACATTTGCCAACCAGTTTCATCTGGAGTCTAAAAAAGTGTGTGAACCAGGAAAAGAAATGAGCAATCAAGGAGTAGTATTAATATAAGGCATTTTGGGCATTCACTTAGAACTTTTAAAATTTCAATACAAAATGCCAGTATCTGGGTCACGCTAAAGGTCCTTTCACATAGAAAATTAGAAACAGCAAATATTACATTATTTGGTTTTTATAATGAGGGAAAGGAAGAATTCTCAGACATTTAGATGGAATGAAAAGCAACTAAACTTTATTAGGATAAATAATCAGATGTTTGGTAAGTAGCAAGTTAACAACATGTGACACTATTTTGTTTACGTATCAAGTTACTATTAATCTGTACTGTACAATATCAAATATTGCTAGATCTTGAACCGATACACTCTATGTGTTTCATCTGATTGTTAACACTTGTCTGAGAACTACAATTACCCGTAATAATTCAATTAATATGATTTAGACAAGACGTTGTTTAAATTGGGAGGGACATTTAATCCTATGGCCTTTTTGGTATCACACAAGTTCCAGATCTATAGGTCATGGGAAACAAACCACTCAATGTTACCTGTTACTTGTTTCATCTTTCAGTCAACATCTTGGATCCAACTGATTTCACCCACTCTCAAATATGGGTGAGCACCTCTAAAACTTGAAGTATCTCAGTTACTGGGCCCAATCAGTATTTATCTTTTGACATGAACAAAGAAGCGTATGTTTCCCGACAGGTATACATGTTTAATGGTCATAAAATGGTATGTTTGGAATGTAAACATTCACCACCAAATGCACAAGGAATGAAACAAATATTCATAAAAGGACAAAGCGTTGTAACACACAATCACAACAAACCACTCAGTAGCCTCCAACAGGAAACAGCTGAAGTTCTAGACAATAATTGGGCCAGATATTCAGTTCATAAAGTTTATTTAAACATTATTTCTTTGACCAAACATCCCAGAGAAATGTCAAGGATGGACACCAACTGAAATGTCAAACCGACAAAAAAACTAAAACAACTCTCTTAATGGTTCAGACTGAAAAAATGGGAAATGTCATACTTGTAACTGCTACAATTGACCATTTTATTATTATAACTGATTATTCAAACCTCACCACCATATAGAACCAATTAAATAACATGATATTTGTTTATATGGAAGTTCCTAGTCAAATTTAAATGGTCAGTTAATCAGTTATAAATAGCACACTATAACTGGGATTAATTATCCCAACTATTATCTGTGGCATACAGCTAACAGCATTCCAGTATTCACAAAATATTCATAGCCACGCATAGAAATGTAATTTTCTGGCAGCAAATGTCAAGGACGATGATTTTTATGGCCACTTTTGTGCGCATGGTAGGCTAAATGGGCCGGGAGACATCCAAAGGTAACGAAGCGAAGTCAATGATGAAACACCCTTCAGATATGCCTACGCTGATATTTGAACTCGGATGGTAGTGATCTGTAGCCGAACACGATACCAGTTAGACCACGGAGGCACCCTGGCAAATGTCATGGAAATATTTAATTGTAATGCATGTACTTTAAGTATTAATACAACTTATTGTTTTGCACTTTTTATGTATATTATGATAAACAAATAATGGTATTATTTGTATGTAATAAAGATAGTACTATTTGAAACTTCTCTATTTTATAATGTGTGTTAGAAGTACCTATACCGTTCACACACACTTTGTAGATAACTGGAGTAGTCTAGATGTACCACATTACAATGATAATCACAACTTTTTCTTATTATAACTTAATGACTGATTAACAACTTTGTAGCTTTCTGGCTTCTATGGTTAGGCCACATAGATTTCTGGGCTCGAACTGTTTTTATCTATTAATATAACAAAACATTTAATGCGTAGTCACCCATTTTCGGTCATCAATGTGACCTATAATAAAAGCAGGCCTTTTGGCAAATCACCCATATCACAAACAAAAACCCCAGGAAATTCACTTTCACAGTGCTCAAATAATTTTCACACATGCTGTAATAATCAACTTTGAAGTATGCACATATACTTTTATACATATTACTTGTTTCAGTGCTATTATTGCAAAAAATCTAAATGATCTTACCACTATTATTCTGCTTTTTTTGAAGAAATTCAATATACTGTGTTGCCATTTTGCCACTATATTTATCATGCACTCTGTCCTGTCTGGTTGGATTAGGACACCAATACGTCAAAATTATGAAATAACTAAAATCCTGAGATGATGTCCTGTAGTAATTCCATTTATTAATTGTCCAAGGCAGCGTCTCTGACTGTGTATGAGAACTACTGAGTTTCATATTTCTTAGGCCCACTAGTTTGGGAGTTCAACATGATTTGATTACAGTAATATTTAGCAATCAGTATTTTTAAGCAGCATTTTGGGGAGAGTAAAATGCAATTGGTGCCCCTTGCTGTTGTTAATTTTCAGCCCCGCTCATAACCTTTATTCAACAAAATATACCTTTGGAGTTCTCATCATCCAGAAATTCACCAAGGATTTCTTTTTTAAGTGCTCTAATGTCTACCATATCATCATCGTCATCTTCTTCAGACATTGGTCCACCAACATCACTAGGACCACCCACAACAGGATTAGTGGCTTCTACAAGCATGTCATCTTCAACATCATCAAACAAGTCATTAACTAGGTCACCATTTGGTAGTTTGGAAACTCTGGCTGTCTGTAAGTACACAACACAGGAACATAATATAAATAAAGTTACAATAATGATATCCTAATTCATTACAAAACGTCCCCACTATAACTAAGATTAGCAATACAGTATCAGAATGCAGCTAAATACTAATCACTTACATATCTGGAATTATAACCAGACCAAACTGCTGCCAAAGGTTCGCAGTAAAATGCCAAAAATTAAATAGCTCACGATAATCAGCTACCTGTTTAACTCAGTATATAACCAAATACCTTCGTGACTTGTGCATCTTCAGGAATGACATTCTGTATCAGACCAAGGCATCCATTACTGTCACAGTAAGCAAGCTCCTGGGGTTCTTTAGGATTCCAACACACGGCAGTAATTGTCTGCTTCTGTGGATGTTTCATTCTACAGGAAAGTTGTCATTGAAATATCAAACTTATTGACCAATCAGTGATGACCATCACTCATAACTATAACAAAGTATGATAAAGTTTGGAATGACCTAGTGTCTTTCTGGCTGTAACAATAAATGACTATAACTAGTATGAGGAGTTAACATTATGTTTACATTTCTGTATCAATATCATTAAACTGCTCACTCAGTCACTCAATAATGCAGAGAATTGCCCAGTAACATTTTATAAAATACTTCTGCCGAGATACAATATTTCACCTTAGTAGGACTCAATGTATGCCGTATTATGATATAAACCATAAAGACATAAACATTTAATTAAACAAAAAGTAGTTTTATATTACTCTAAGAGAATTCTGGCATCAGTGTTCTAATTTTCTATATCAGTAAAAACAAATCATATTTCCTAGTAACTGAGTAGACCAAAAATCATGAAAATGTTGAAAACTGAGTGATCTCAAAATAAAATTAATGTAAATGCTTCTCAAAGGACACTGCAATGTACTCTTGGTGTTCGGAGTTGTATAGGTAACATTACCCCAGAGAAGCATACTGTTTGCAGGCAGCACTTAACTTTAAATGTACAAAGGGGGTTCCTGTGAGTCAGTCTGATGCACAAGTTCCAAAGACAGTTATGCGTAATTAAATCTAAATATGACTCAAGTATGATCTGCATCTGTGTGCTCTTTCAACCTTCCATAAAAGGTTTCAACCTGAACAATTTGTTACCATAGAAAGTAGCCTTTCAACCTCAGGTTCCAGGTATGACTCAAGCCAAATCTAAGTCAAGCAATCAATTAATGATTTATTGATATCAGCTATGATAATCATATTAAGAGATCGCTAGATCTATCAATGGAGTAACATTGTAGACTTCTGAGTCACCATAACCCAGAATATAACACAACACCAATACTAAAACAATAACTATTATACAATTCAAGGCTACACATGGCATGTCAGTGATATCAAACATATCAAGGTCAAACTACACATGTCACTAGGTGTTATGACATATATTCAAGGTAACAAGCACATACTTTAGTTTATATTTATGTCAAATCGAAAGTGATGCCGATATCACCTTAATTTTTTGCACAACTGAATTGTGACAAGAATTATGTATCATTATGTATTTCCTCAGATATTTGTTATTTTAATTCAATTTCCATTCCAATTTCACATCATACAGATCAGCTCCAGTTATATTAATTTATAAGACGATAAATTTACTGCTGCAAATACAAATTTATCAAATTAATTTCTGTTTTAAAACTGATTTAAAACATAATGTCATCAATCATTTAACACCATACCTTTGTATGACCCGTCTTTCAGTGAAGTCCCACAGTATAAACTGGCCATCCCAACACGCAGCTACCAAGTATCTCCAACATGGTGAAAACCGCATAATGGACACATTCTGGAGAAAAACCGTAGTTATATCATATCATTAACATCATTTGATATATCACCAGCTTTACTCTATGATTTAAGTGACAATCATTATAATGATAAATAATTTATCATTATGACTGTTAGTACTATTTTTATTATTATCTATTGTACAACTAACCCTCGTACATGACCATAAAATTAATTGACGTGGTTCCCAAGTAATTTCTTTAACCAAAATTTGGCTCATACATTGTTAGCCAATTCCAAATCTGGTCATCTTTCAGTGACTAGATCTGAAGGTTTCTTTAATCAGGGTCTCATCAGTTCAAATTATGGATATTTCAAGTTACAAACACCAAATTAAAATGAACAGGTCACCCCAAGAAAGGGAACGTTCATGCGTATAACATTCAAAGAATGTATTGTTTTGCCCCATTACAGAGATCAGATTGTTATTTTGGTACAAAGTCTTGCAAAGCAATACTGGTCCAGCCAGTCTTTTTTCAAATGTCCACTTAAAGGGCCCAAAACAGCATTGAGTTCGAA
Source organism: Paralvinella palmiformis (assembly GCA_025642065.1). Taxonomy (NCBI): domain Eukaryota; kingdom Metazoa; phylum Annelida; class Polychaeta; order Terebellida; family Alvinellidae; genus Paralvinella; species Paralvinella palmiformis. The sequence goes on along the minus strand of JAODUP010000405.1, from coordinate 120,675 downwards.
TGGCAGGTAGTGATTTAGTGTTGGTTTTACTGTCTGTACAATTTCATTACTTACCTCTTTAATACAACTGTCTGTCAGAATGAATGAAATTTGCCAGGATGTTGTGTCGTAGACTCTGATTTCTGTACCAAATGGTATAACCAAGTACTGAAACATTACCCAAACAACAATAAATAAGACCGACCCTAGGCTGCATTCTTTCTATGAACATTAGTTTTTGCTATTAAATCACAATTATAGACAAAACCTCGTAGCAATTAATTTAAAGTAGATTTGTTTTAGATTCTACAGCTATTAGTCTTAACTACCAATAAAATCCTGACCAATTCCAGGATTTTACAGAGCATTATATATTTTTATCAGAACATGCCATCAATGTTCGAGTTAGCCCACGTTTTAGTGACATTGATATACTTATTTACAAATTGTCATATTAAAAAAGACACCACACAACAGCCTATGTAAGATATGTCTCTTGTTTTTATGAAGCACTGCTCGTCATATCATTATTTGAAGATATGACACTAATAATCAATTACCTGCCTTGACTTCTCTTTGTGATTTTGCTTTGCACAAGTCTACTAGAAGTGAATATTCTCTAAGGATCTCTGCCAGGAAACCACATATTTGTGAATGAAATACGTACTTGGTATTTTTTGGCTTAAGACACTTATGACACTTTTTTTGGTGACAGCAACGGTGTATCAGCCATTGGCTGCTGTTTAGTGTTTCCACCATGATGAGTCATTGTGGTGGCTAAACAACAGCTTAAGTTTATCTGAGTTTGGTTTCCCAAAATTACAACCGATTAATGATAACTAACGTGATGAGATTTATTTATTAAATAACTGTTGATAATAGCCCATATGTAAATCTATTGGTATGCTTTTCTTTATACACACTGACAAAATGGCCCTTGGATAACAGCACACGGACACAAATGATGTGCGGTGGAGACTAAAGCTTACTTTCATAAATTAAGACTGCGAAGAATCTGTTTTAAATGGTGCATGAGAAGTCGATAATTGCATTGCAGTGATGCTGCTGAATTAGCAAGCTTGACCATTTTGGCAAGTTTAGCTGTTCAGTTTCCTGTGCATACTGCTGCAGAAACAGATCATTCAGTTCCCAGTTGAGCACAACTACTATCATTAAGCTTAAAGGTATTCAGAGTACCTACTCATGGTAAAAAATAGTAGGTAAAAAATGGAATTGGAATTGAAAAATTTAGAATTGATAAATTTGATATGGAACTGTAATTGACAAAATGGAATCTGATACGTATACTTACCTGTGGAATTACTGAACAAAATCTGGATTAGTTATGCCAGATGAATAAAATTATGTAAACATTAAACGATAATTGTGAAAGCTAAGTTTTGTGTGGCTCATTTTATCTTTTAGTGTCTTCAACATGCCTCAGATGGCATTTAAATTCCAAATAAACTCAGACTGTATCTAAATTTCAAATAATACTGTTTGTGTCACTTGAAAGGGGAATCTTTTTTAGAAGTTCCACCATACAACTCGTTGGTTTGATTTTCAACGGATTTTTATGGAATCTACCTTTAACTGAATGTCTCACGAGTTTGAGGATAGCAACCCAAACTGTATTAGGTTAAATCAAAAGATTTATACATCATCTTTGAATCAATATTGCTTCCGAAATATAAATTAATTCCTTAAGCATCTCTATTTGAAGAGAATACCAATACACATAATGACAGTTAATTTAATAATTTATATTATACACTTTTTCAAACTATGTGCTAGGAATTAATTTAACCAAATTTGATTTTCTGACAAAATTTATATTAGATTCTCTTTCATAGAACTTGTATTATATTCACCCAAAAAATCAAACAACTCACTTGACTCCGAGTCACTGTCCCATCAATTAAGAGCATCAAAATTATATATTAAAAATGAACAGTAGCAACATAATGCTAATATTGTATAAGCAGATGTTGAAAACTACTAAAAATACTACAATGTATTTAAAATGGCCGAATAGATATTTGGTCTACAAATGCAGGAGTTCATGTTTCTATAGGCAACAAAAATTCAAAAAATTTTCAAGGATAATCTTGCTGTTTGTTGAACATTTTAAAATCATAAATTCAAGAATCTTTCAGGATTTCTAAGAACCATATAAAAGAAAAATTAGGTTAAATCTGACCAAGCAAGGACAAGTTGGATAAATTTCTAAATATGATTATTGTACAAAGAAATAAAAATGATATTATATGGCTACGATTGATAAAAATGAAAACAGGTACATTTTCTCTCTTATTTTTTCCCCTTTTACTGAAGGATGAAAATAATTCGCAGACAGATGACACTGAGATTTTATCCCACAACTTACAGTTTTGTAGCACAACGTGTTACCAACTCTGACGAAGCACGAAGATTACTTCCCAATAATGATAAGCCAAACCATCATTAATAATATGCCTAAATCTCTTGACCTGGTCAAATGTTTGGTGATTTGATGTAATAGATCTAGATTAGCTTACATTTCCTTCTTTATTCCAAGTCAATCGGCTTAGTGTATGTGATGCACTGAAATCATTACTCTTAGGCAGACCAGGAATGGTCTTAATACACTTCTGCTCTTTTACATCCCAGACCTTCACAGTCCCGTCACAGCTAGATGATGCCTGTAAGAGACAATGAAAATAATAATAATAATGTTAATTCATACAAAACAAAAACTACTAGAGGCATATTCTGGATGTTTTACAATAAAGTTGTAAAGACATAATGAATACCAAAAAAAATACATAGAGACAAAATATTAAAGGATAGTAGATTGGGCATCTCTTAAAGTCAGAGTGTAAATTAAAAACAATTCTAAATATGGAAAAATCATACAGTAAGTAATATTATTGTTAATATTTTTGGATTGGATTTAAGAAACACATTTTGATGAGGAGATCAAAATCATACTCCACCTGCTCTATAAAACAGGTGGTTCAAAAGTTAATGTCTACAACCTGTTAGTAAAAGACTTTGAAGTTGTGTACTGAAATAATTTAATGCGATTATAGTTAATGGTTTAAATAACACAAACTACAGATATCAGGACTCACAAAAATTAATCCAACTTTCAATAGCACACCATCAGGACAATTAAATATAACAAAATGATGATATGTGAAGAAATGAAATATGATAATACACACAGCTAGTAACCAGTTTCAATATAGTGGACCACATTGTCAGTGTAAATACGTACCACTAAATGTTCTTTTGGATGAAGTGCTACACCGAGAATAGGAGCATCATGACCTTGGAACACCACCTGACTGTTTGTTTCTACTTCCACTAGCTTCACCGTAAAATCACTAAAAACCAATAACACAAAACAACTGCGAGTTAACAATACAATATTAATCCAGATTGTTTTTATTGTTATTAATTTAATATAGTGTATTTTTGAGCCAGTTAGCTATCAAAAATACTTAAATATGCATTATAAATAAATAACATATATGTGGAGGGTGTGAACTGATCATTGAACCCAGAATTTATAGTGAGTAAAAGCCAGGTTGCTATCTATTAAAGAAATTCTGCATAAAAAAACAGATCATTTACTGTTTATGCTTTCATGTGAAATAGCTTTGTTTTTTTACACATTATCTCAATTACAGGTGTCATGTTTCTAAATGATGATATGTTATCAATGGCTGATAAATAATGATGAATTTGGATGCCTGTCACTAAAGATGTGACATGACTACAAAAGCCATACAGTTAAAGCAATTCTTTGGTGGTCAATAACTTTTTTAAATGATTATAGCAGCAATGCCCTTTATTGCTATCACTCATATCTTGCTAGTAAAACATAAAATACATGATTTTGCAGGTAGAAATGTCATAATAAGTTTGTGTTCAGATTAAGTAGCTAACTAATTAGTGGCATAATTATTCTGCAGAAACATGCATACTCAGTATTGCCATATAGAGAGTGGTGACATTACAAACATAAACCGAGCAAAAACTATACCAAAATGGACACATCCTGATGACAGCAGTATAGAACTCTGTCTGTGGAACTTGCCAAGTGTAAATGGCTAGAATTGAACATTCACGAGGATGCTTAAAATGGCACCCAACTGCTGCTGGGGAACTCAATTTCTGCATATGTGTAATTAAAACACCCACGTACTGTAGTGTTTTTAGTAATTGTATCTGCAGTTTTTAATAAGGAATTATCAACTTTGGAGTAGGGTCAAATTTACAAAAGAATTAAGCTGTCAGGATTCAAGTTTTGTAATAGCAGAGATTGCTGAAATCCTGATTGATGGTGACAGGTAGAGATTTTGAATGTGACGAATACTTACGTCTAATATAAACGCAAATTTCTGTTATTTCTTTTCTATTAAACAGACGTGGGGTCAATTCAATTCCGGAATTGCTTATTTAAACAAAAAAATGGAATTAGAATTGATAAATTGGGAATTTAAGTTTGCTACAAAAACATTAAATCCACAAATTAATTTACCATTTAATTTTTTAATTCAGAAATATTTCTTCCATGACAATCCTACTTGGAATATAAACAATTCAGAGTAGGTATTTGGAGTACCTAATCGTGGAATTGACCAAATGGATTTGAGTGGAAGGGAAATTGACTAAATGGAATTGACCACACGTCTGCTATTAAAACACCAAAGTGCATCTTGGTTTTCATCTGGTTGATTTAAATTCTGTGATGTGCTACCATTTTGGATGTGCTGTCACTGAATCAAGTTTTGATTTCATTTTCAACAAGGATGATGGAGTTTTGTTTACTGCAGTGTAAACTTGAAAAATATTGTCCACAGAGTTAAATATATATCAAAACATGAGTCACTATTATGAAAACAGGGGGAAAATCTTAGTTTTCACACAAAGCTAAGTTATTGCTTATCGCTAAATCAGGTTATCAATTGTAACCAACCATCAAAGAATTCTGAAATCGATATCTGAAATGCAAAATTCAAAACAGACGTACCTACAATTAAAAAGTATTATCCCGTCAAATAATTGTCACAGCAATTGCAACAAAAATGATATAAGTTGTTTCTAATTCATCTACTGTGATGCAAATTGCAATTCATTTTATACACAACACCAGAACAGATGCTACAAACCTAAAAATAAATCTTAGAACTCGAGCCAATTAACGATAGGATTGATACACACTGTACTGTCATTAAACTATGACTAACCTAGAGCCAGCCAATAACTTGCTTCCTGATTGGTTAAAGACCATATGCGTTGCTGGTGCCATGAACCTAGTTACGATTCCATCAGCTTCACCATCTGGAAACGTGTATGTTTTCACAGCATTGTCGTCACTAGACACGTAGAATCTGTTAGCCTGCAGGTAGAATAAGTAGATTTTAAAGTGGATATATGTTTGGGCCCATGCTATAAAATATACAGAAAGACCGAAATGTGTGTCGTTTATATTCAACAGGTTGATGACATTAAGTGAATACAGAAGTGGCTTATTTAGCTGCCTTCACCTGGTAAATATTATCTATGGGTAATTCTGCAAAGAAACATCTCACAAATCCAGATAATATACCTTGTATATTCATTCTGAACTTCGACCCGAGTGTTTAATAAAATCTTGTGAACAAGCATAAATGCTAAATCTATCCTTAAATACTTACTCTGTATGCAACTGAATACACAACATCGCCAACTCTATGTGACACAGGATCATCATCATCGAAACCTTTATACACACGGAGGTCCCCATCTGGTCCACAGGTCAATAAATGTCTGAAATCAAACTCAAAATATCAGAACCATTTACAGATATAGCTAATGGCTGTTGCTAAAGAGACATAGGATTATTGTTTTAAATCACTGTAGATTTTTAAAAACAAAGATCAAATGAACAATTAAACGATTATTAATATAAAAGCACACATTCTTAAATTACTGCATTAACGAGGTAGATAATGTGATGTTTGTTTAGTTCTTTTAACAGATGGCAACATCAGACCAGGGATTAAGCCAAACACTATGCGCATGTAGCAGGGTTCATACACATTTTGACATCTCCGATTCCAGGACTTTCCAATGTCAAATTCAAGGACCTTTTCAATGAAGTCATGAACTTGTAATGTGCAAAGATATGCCCATATTTCGGAAGAAGTGTAACAACTGAATTCCTGTACGCTTATGATTAGAAATATAGATCTCTATGTTAAAATTCCAGGACTTTCAAGGACCTCTACAAAAATTCCAGGACTTTCCAGGCCTGGAATCCAAATTTACAAATTCCAGGACTTTCCAGGACCTGTGCGAACCCTGTGTAGGTATAAAAGCATGCACTAAGATGTGTGTATGGGAAGTAGTAGAGGTGCACATTCACCATCTACTAATCATTCACAGTAAACATGGTTTATGTGCTGCTATTGACCAAATACTGGCTACTGTAGCAGGCCAAAAGATTATCATAGATTAGTTCCACCATATGGATGAGGGGTAAATCCTCAAAGTAACATATTTCACCAAAAAAGGGCTGATTCAGATTTGAGTCAACAACCTGGAGGTTTGCAGCATCATACGCTCTATCTACTGCACCATCGGAGGTCCACTGCGTGTCGCTGTGTTGTGTATAAACAGTGCTGTTGATGGGTGTGACAATAATAAATATTGATTATTGGGGGGATCTGTGATTAGAGATCAGACGGTTTGATCCTAAACAGGATGTGCAGTTATGGACTGGTAAAACAGTTAAAAGAACAGATAAATGTATCTACTTTACTGCCACTTTTGAGTACTTAGTAGGACATATGGGCTGAGTAATCTACTGAAATAATAGCATATACTGTGTATATGGAATCTTAGCTTAAAATACATTGTTACTGAATGCAGAAATGTAAGTGATTTTGTGGCATCATTTTATACCGGTTGTTTACCATGAAACGTTGTGAAATAAAAATATTGTGTCGCCGAAATAGCAATGAGACAGCCATTTTGGCATATTTGCGGTGGACAGTGTAGAAAATCAGCGGCCCGCCTTGCTCATTATATAGCAGGGGAAACCCTGTATTAATATGAACACACTAAATTTCTTTAAGCTCAAAATGTTGATACCATTTCCCAGAGTAGAGTAGGCAAAACACGAGGGCTTAACATACAAAACAGTCATAGATGACACATGTATTACATAGAATATTCCACATGTAAATCATAACTTGTTAAATCCTTGTTATATGCACTACATATATACATGTCCATCTGAAATGACATGTGACCTGGTCAGTTCACATTGTTAATGTTTATCACAACATTTACAAGTAGTGACCCTGAGGGCTGGAACACAAAATTCCATTGACACAACCTGCCCTTCTACCAGCTAGTTAACTTGCTCCACTAACATGAATAACTACACTAAGGGGCCAAGTTAGTGGATGAGAGGTCAACAAAATCTACAAACCAGGCACACAGATTTAAACTTCTGCTGTATACCGGTATATATATTGTAGGTCTTATCAATCTAATATTATCGGTGCTTGGACAACTCGGCCCAGACAGCTCGGCCCCGGGCCGAGCTGTCTTGGACAACTTGACCTGCTGGGCCATTTTGTCCAAGACAACTCAGCCTTGGAAAAAGATGTGTAAATTAATATTTGTGTGTGTCTGTATATATATATATATATATAAAAATCCAAGACAATTAACTCGGCCACAGAAAAAGATATGTAAATTAATTAATTAAATATGTGTGTTTATATTATATATATATATATATATATATATATATATAAACAGCTTAGTGGTCGTCTACTTGCAGTGCAAGACTGATATGGAATAAGTGCATGTAGCTTGGTGGTCATTTACATGCAGTATATTTTATTGAATATGCTTTTGACAAATGTCACCAACAATTAACTATCAATCAATTTATATTATACCGTTAAAACAACAAATAGAAAAGTATAAATACTTCTATTTTACGTCAGTGTTTAGAACAGATTTAACGTTAGCCAGAGGCTAATATTACTGACGAAATGACAGGATAATCATAACACAGGCGCATACACCTTCCCATTGTCTCATAACGGGGACGAGTTGTTTTGGACAACTCGGCCCGGTCACTTGGCCAGAGCTGTCTAGGATTCAATATTATCAATATAATTGAGGGCGAATAGTCCAGTTCCCGATCTACTCATCTAGGCATGAACTATGGTCTGCTATGCCTATCGGCCCTATGGAGTATCATGATTGTAACTGTCAGTATAAGTGGATGCATTGTATCAACTGTATTAGTGTATGGTGGGTGATCATAGCATAGATGATAGACTCTTGCCATATACAGTCACTCACTGAGTGAGTATCTCAGTTTGGTTACGGTCACTTACTAGACTTAGCGGTTAGCCTACTCACTCAGTCACTGTAAGTTTACCTCACTCAGGCTACTGATCCAGTGATTGTAGGCCTAATACATAATAGTTCATACTCACTTTCCGTTGTCATCAAAAGTTAGATCAAGATGGCCTTCAGAATGAGCGTAACGAGTATGTTTCATCTGAATCATACTCATAATCAACAATTATTATTTATATAATTACAAAAATAGAAACAAGTGCTAGATCTCTTAGCGCCTTCCACCTGCAATAAATATAGTAAGATCAAATATATTCGCAAGGTGGAGCCACGTGGTATAACATAATAAAGTTAAAGATGCACATTAATTCATTCTTCTAGTACAAAATATGCTGTATATGTAGAGAAATGTATTATTTATGTGAGACGCTTAATTTCCAAACTTTTTGTGAAACATTCTAATAAATTGGAGTGATATTTTCCGGTACTAAATTTATACTACACTGACCTCTACCGAATATATTACTCATCACTCAAAATATTTCCCGCCATTTGGCAGTGCCCTTGCTCATGGCTAGGATTATAATGTTTGTTAGACGTTTATATGAACACGTGTGTGTATTAAAAGCAAAAACCATCTTTGTTTTACGACTGAGTTTTTGTACATGATTAGATTATCAGTTCGTATTCTAAATATTACGTATAGGTAACTTCCGAAAAAATAATTTCTTTACCTCTTTGAAATTAACAACCAAAACAGATCAATTTCTTTTGTATATTCTATTTTCTATTTATTCATAATATTTAATTAACTCAAGGTGCAATTCTTATAAGAGAATATTTTTATAATGTTACGAAATCCGCGCCAGATATGCTGCATTACAACACTGTTACGTTACGTCCTTGACCTTTACGACGTACCACTCGCCATATTGAAAACTACTTCCTGTTTTTTTATTGAAGAGACAGATATGTGGAGGTTGATTCATGTATATTTTGGATAACTGTTGTCATGTTCGTGACCTCTGTTGTCGTCAGACGTAAGCAGTTCTTTATTATACTGATGTGTAATATTTGTCGATTGTTTCAAAATCCGACAGAACGGCAGGAAAATCTGATTATAAAGACGCGTATGAAACGAAGACTCAAAAAGCCAAAAGCTTGAAAGGAGTGGAATGACACTTCTCAGGCACTTTCAGGAAAAATTAACTCGCCTAGTTTGATAAAAAAATTGTTCAGAGACAAGGAGCTCCGTTTGTATAAACATATACAGTTTGAATTATGTCAATAGGTAATATGTAAAGAAAGTTATAGATCCACACATTAAATTAATAAGCTGAATATCAATAGAAAATAAACCAATTTTCCTTTAATAGCAGTGGTAACTATAAAGATGCCAAAATACACATATTAATAGAAATTATGTGTATGTACTGAGCTCTGACTGCTGACACTAATGAAAGTTTGTTCCAGCTTCGGTTGAGTTGAATATCATGCCTTTCGTGAATTTATGTAACCAATTAAATTGACAATGTATTGGTATTGTTGTAATTGTGACCGTCATAATGGTAAAACAGAGGCGACTATTTCAAAAGTAAACACCAATAACATTAACAGATCCTTTTTGTTTTCAAGTAAGAAGCTTCTTAAACTCTTCACTACACTGTCTACAGTCTACACAAGGAGTTTCTTACTTAAAAACCCATAGAATATCAACTGTTCCTATTTCGTTAATTTTTGTGATGGTACCATGTCACAACTTGCATTGTATTTCTCTAACTGAAATGTTTCGCCTATTTTGTATCTACAATTGATTAAAAATTTCACCCAACTTCTCTATTATTAGAGCTTTTACAATAAGTTTATATATTCAGGGCACCTCACAGAGTTCATGGGTTGATTTTACTGTCAAAACAGAACAAGCCAAGACAACTCCATCCAATATGATCATCTACACTATAGACAGATCTACTATATTAGACTATCGGTGTATTATGGCTGTCTAGTGCAAGCCTCAGTCTAACTGTCTTTCAGGTTGTGCTTCTCCAGAAAAGACGACTGCCCACCAGTCGCTCCACCATTCGAGATATTGACTAATCTGAGCACATGACATACCACTTTACCAGTAATTAATCAGTCCCTCAGAATCAGACCGATTTATTTATTCATTGTTGGATCTGAACCGAAGCTTCTCGATTAATTCAACTCTGGATTTTGCGGCCTGTGGGTGAATTAGTACGTATACTAATATAATTGGAATATATTCAAAAGTTGTTCTTTGGAGGGAAATAAAGCTGAAAAATATATTCATGAGATTATTTTTGTTGTCAGATTGTGGGAGTAGAGTATCCAAAAAAATGTGCTGTACCCACATTTCAACATCAAATCGCAAAGAAATGGTCATATTTCATCAGATAAGTTCTCAAGAGATAAAGGTTTTATACAACAAATGTCGGCATGTCATAACAAAAAAGCAGTGGAGAAAAAATCAGAGGAAAGGAGTACCCATCTTGGGCAGTCATGACGTTTATGAAAGTGCCTGGGAGAAGTTTATTGTTGTTCATGCATCACCTGTTTATCATTTACAACTAGTGAGTTTTCCAAATTCTTCCTCATTTCAAAATTAATTATTGAATGAATGAAAGATAACAGTAATGTAAAAATATGTGACTGAGTAACCAAGAGATGATGAGTGGTACTGGTACATCTATGACTTAATTTTGGACACCAACAAAAATTTGACATGTATTGAAAAATACTGTGGAAATATCTTGGTCCTGTTTATTCCCTGTGTTTATATACTGTTGAGCACAATTTATCATCTTGTTATAGTTTGAGTACTGAGATTTTATGATAACTTGATACACTCACTGGTTTTCATTTTTTGTGGCATGTTGAAACATTGCTAGTTATCCCATAAAATAAACGTATATTGGAAATAAATACCCATTGTAATTCTTTCCCAGTATCTAAATAGGCAGTTATTCCTTGCCTTTCATTGGTTTGATTGAAAATTGTGTAACCTATAGCTTTTATAAATGTGGGTTAAAAAAATATAGCTACTGTACAAAATTTTATTTATTATCCTAATAGAGATGTTCCCCATTTTGTTTATTGTAAAGTTTCACTAATTAATGAATGTGACCTCTTCCTTTTGATAAAGTTATGTTAAAAACAATTGTCCAGGTTATACTATAGTATATATCTATATTGACTATGTAGGTCATCACCTTTAATTTCTATTTTTTTCTGACTCATTTCAGATGGTAGTGTAAATAGAGAGATGAATTTTGTAGGTGTGCTTTGATTTGATATTGCCTGACCAAAAATTGACCCGTGAATAGGGTCAGGGTGCTTTCTATTAAATCCTGCAGACATCATGGCAAGCAGTGGTGATGGTTCCTTCAATCCTCCTAAGAAGAAAGGAGGATTCCTTACACCCAAGCTACTCAGGAAACGGGACAGCTCATCCACCAAAGATAAGAAGAACAGAAAAGAAGAAAGGCAGAATGTAAATAGTCCAAGTACATCAGCTGTTAAACAGGGAGTCACTGGGAATGATTGTGTGAACCATGCAGTTGACTGTCAGGTGGACTCGATGCGTGCTATCGGGCGACTTTCCAGCAGTTCAGAAGATCTGGCCAGTGGTACGAATAAGAATAATGTGAAACGCAAATCTAAAACATTAACTCTCAAGAGAAAGAAGGTCTCTGACTGTAGTAAGCCAGGTGGAAAACAAAGTACAAGGTTTTGGGCATTCCACTTAAAGAAAAGATTGCCAAATGGCTTGAAGAAAAAAGAGCATGAAGCAGTGGATCCAGCACCATTTGTTGAGAGTAGATCTTGTGTTTGTACAAGTTACAAACGAACGGAAGATATCCAGCCACATGGTCTTGTATTTCCAGGATCAGGGGCAAATATACTTGGAGCCAGTGCCTCACCAATTCAGCCAAGTTCCACGCGGACTGCCCGTCTGGCTTTGGGTGCAGGTCCTGGTCCGACTGGAGCACGGAGATACAACCCACAGCTGTTTCAGCTTGTGCCTGCCCCACCACAAGCAGCAGCTGTCCTAGATATGGCCCGAAGTAGTTTGGATGATTATCCAACTGAAGATATTGATGAGTTAATGATTGCCCAGAGGGCTCGTGATATGGAGTTAGGCATTGAGATTTCACCTAGTCATCTTGCTTACCCACACCTTCACTACTCAAGTTCTATATCCAGCAGCTCATCCAGTTCAGGTTCATCCGGTGTCTGCGAGCAGGTCAGCAACAACCTTAGTGTGACCTTTCAGAACCAATGTGTGGTCACCACTACAACCTTGTATCCTGGTTCATCAAGGGATGGATTTGCACAGGATTCATTCCATGGGCATGAAGGAGAAGCAGAATATGGTGAATTTGGTACGCTGTCACCACCAACTCCAAACTCGATTGGCAGTTACATCCCTAGAACAGTACACACTCAAGTGGACTACATTCACTGCCTAGTCCCTGACCTTAAAGAGATTACCAAGTGTTCATTTTACTGGGGAGTCATTGATCGATATGAAGCAGAGCGCCTGCTGGAGAATCGTCCTGAGGGGACATTCCTGCTGCGCGACAGTGCCCAAGAAGAGTTCCTTTTCTCTGTCAGCTTTCGTCGCTATGGACGTTCACTTCATGCCCGCATCGAACAATGGAACCATAAGTTTAGCTTCGATTCACATGACCCAGGTGTCTTTGCATCCGACACTGTCTGTGGACTGATAGAGCATTACAAAGATCCAAGCTGTTGCATGTTCTTCGAGCCAATGTTGACCATCCCACTGAATCGCACATTTCCCTTCTCGCTGCAGCACCTGTGCCGGACAGTCATCTGCAACACGACCATCTATGATGCACTCAACTTCCTTCCATTACCCAAGTCACTACGAGATTATTTGAAATATTATCACTACAAGCAGAAGGTTCGAGTTAGACAGTTTGAAATGAACAATTGATTGCTGACTGTAGACCACATTTGTGGCTAACTGTAAGTGGTACTTGTGTTAGGTACTGACCATGCTTTGTTATTGCTTAAATAATGGGGGTTTTCCTAAGAGAAGGGACTACTAGAAGGTTGTATATTACAAGACTTCTAGTTCAGTTCCATTATTTAAGTCAAGTACCTTTTGTGCTATTTTTTATTTGTTAAAAACAAGGGACCATGCCAATATGAGAGCTGTATTATTTGATTCTTTAACCTACTATCACATTTTCCTCCTTTTAGAGATGCTAATTTATCTTATGGACAAAACCCAAATTTCTGGCCCAGGAATAATTGTGGTTAAGCTGTCGTAAATTCTGTCCACTTTGTTTCTGATGCTGCACTCGGCTAGTGAGTTTAGTACTGTTTGTGGTGAGATTATGGCTGTTTCTTGTTGTTACTATGGTATTCAGACATCTATATAATCCCAGCTGTACTCGTTGCTTTGTTGTGCCAGAATATGATGCCATCACTAAATGTCATGTCCTGGTCGTACTGTTCTCCTGACAATCATCTTCCTAGCTCTCAATCATTGTATTAGCCGTGTTAATGGACAATCACAAATGTGTGCAGTCGTTGTCAGTCGTCCTTTTGCAATTGATACCATCTGAGTAGAGGTGTAAGCCTCAATGTTTATATAACAATTATCTTAACAGTATTTCTCTCTTGCTTAATGTTTGCCATCTTCCATTTCTTGATTTTGCCAGTTAAAGTTTCACGAGTACGAATCAGAACTATTGACTAATCGTCTGATATTCTGAAAAGTGCACGTTCTGACTTGTATGATGCTGCAGTGATATGGAGAGATCATCAAGTAACCATGGCATTAATATTACATTTTCAGCTTAAGATTGGGTTCAGTTACAGCAGTGAATTATGGTGACGGGCACATGTTCATTTGTAGCCTACTTTATTTATTTTGCACTTCAGCTTACACACAATACATATCAGTAATGATTATTAGCAAAAGTGTAGTTTGTGATTATGATTAATTTTGATAGTCATGATAAGGGTAGGTAGGATGGATTCAGTTCTGAGATGTTCATTGATGCTAATATGAAGTCTTTGCCTATATAAAGTTTCTGCAACTGAGTTATAATTAAATTATAATTTGTACTTTAGAACCATTAATAATAGAAAGTTGCTATTATGAGACAGCATACTTTGATAACTGTTCTGGTTATTTGGAACACTATAGTTTTATATATATATATATAATATGGTTGACCCCCAACTCAGTAGATATTTATGTCTGGAATTCTACTGGAGAACATAAATATTTCTAGTCTTATCTGTTTGCATGATTGTTTTGATCACAAGGGGGGGGGATAAGCTAGTGTGGTTGATCAATATAGTTATACTGGCATCACTGCATTATATTTTTGAATACTAAAATGAACTGTATATTACAATGATTCGCTGACAGCTTGGCTTACACTAGCGAATGTGGAAGTGGTGCATATTTAAGCATTTTGTTATTTATCGATGAAAACATTAGTTATCATAATGTACTCCAGATGTGTGTTAGCAATGGTCCCTAATGTGTATATATTGTTATTATGTTAAGCCTTGCTTTCTGTGGATGGGTCTTTATTTCTCCAAGTGTTAATGTATATTTCAGATGGAGTCTTTTTCTACTGTACTACATACAACCTGTTAAATTTTGTTGTGTGAGTATTTGTGCGCGTGATGTGTTTGTCGTATTTGTTATTTCATTAGCTTTCCTTTTTATTACACCAAGTGGAGAAGTTTTTCTGTATTGAAGCAAGTTTGTTAATAGTAAGATAATATATTATTAAAAGCATGTTCTGTTTAAAAAAATATACTCCATAAAATTAATGTCATGTTTCGCCAAGTATTCTTGACTGTGCATAATCCTATTCAGAACAACTAAATATAGTGTAGTGTATGTTACATTTAAGACAGTAAAATATATTGTGGAAAATATTTCCATAGTAATATTTCACGCAAGAGTTATTGGGTGTATATTGGAGATGAACTCTTTCTTTAATTACAAGTACTAATTTTCAGCTAGATTATATAATGTGTGTATGTGTGGCCCTGTTACCAGTGAAGTTATCTTGATCAAACTAGAATCACAAACAAGAACCCTGTAATAATTTATTGAGATGTTTGGTTGCCTCGATCCATTGTGATTTTGTTTTAGTGATTGTGCCATATTCAGATGAAGTGAATGACCTGGAAATGTAGTGCATCCAAAACTTTGAAATAAGTGCTATTTTTTTGTTTATTTTGTTACTGTTATGTCCGTGTTATGTTTGCTGGCAGTTATTCAGTCCTTGAAAATATTCCTTATCTATTGAAATAAAGGAATTGTCACACACTCATTGTATTCAGTGATTCTCTTGCATTACCTTTCTTGTGGGTGTTGTTGTAGTTTGACTGTTGATGTCATCTTGTTAATCACTGATAGCTCTGTTGCTTGTACTAAGAGAATGGCGCAATATTGTAGCCACTGGGCTGAACAAATCGACTACATTTGTTTGCTTCTATTAATATTATTATTAATGTACTGTGTTGCGAGTACCATCAACGAGTACCACAGAGATATGTCGTGTAGCCAAATGCTGTGTTCGATACATACAAAAGTAATTTCATCAAACCAGGTACTAGTTCATAGTTCATGCAATGTGTTTAAGAGACAGGAATCGGTGGCCAGTGTGCTACAGGGTCATGATGCTGCAGATAAGACGTGACGGTGTTCGTCTTATCTCTTTCCTAATGTTTATTAATTTTTTGTTTATTGTATAGTGTTTGGTGTTTTATGGTTAATTTGGTTTGGTCCCATACTAAGAGTATGGTTGATCAGTGTGTGTGTGGATCTACCTCAGTGGCAAACTTGTTTTTGTTTATTTGTTTTCTAATCAGTAATTACACCAGTCACAATTAGTGGTTAGTTTTCTTACATTTTGAAGAGCAGTACTGTTGTGCATGCACATGCACAAACACGCACCAATTTGATTTTGGATATGGACAAATCTGATGTGATGACATAAATTCTATTTCACCGTGTTCAGCAATGCTATGAAACAGTACCCCTGACAAATAACACTTGTCATAAACGTCGTTTGGCTTAATGTGAATTCTAGTCAGTTCATTATCATAATGGCCTCATAGCTTAATATGTAATTTTAGTTAAACTCGTGTTTAAACGCATGCACACTAATCTTGTCTGATGTATGAGGCGTTGGCTAATGTTGTTTTATATAGAGCTCTTTCATAATTCAATTCTATGACGCCTCTCATAATTTGTAGCCGTGACCATTGTTATTGTAAACAAAGTGTGTGTATAGAACTCGCATCTAGATAGAAACACTTCCTGTATTTTGTTATTTAACATTAAATGCATCATTTTGGTTTTTCTTTCCGTTTATCTTTCCTCGTGACCAATTTTAATGTTGAAATTATATTAGTCTCTGTTATATCACATTAAGAATGGTGTCCATGTTGATGTATCATCATTATGGTAATACAGTAAAGTACTATATACATCGTGTATGCTGTTGATACTAAAATAAAGTGTTATTGGGGAAAATATGTATTAGTGTTGTATTGCACATTGTGAAGGAATGTGTGCGTGTATGGGCAGAGACATAGATAAAGCTCCACGTTTCGTTCAGTAAGCTATCCAAAGGCTGGCTGTTCTTTCATCTAGGAATATTACCACAGTGTTATTAATCAGAATGCTTTAAACAGTGGGTGTTACAATAGTGTATACGAGATGTAAAAAAGGCATGGATTACAGTTACAAGTGCTTCTTCTGTCAAGAATGCTTTAAACAGTGGATGTTCTTAAGATGGTAGTAGGCAGCTCGGCATACTGATGTGACATGTTCATACATGTTAATACATTGGTCAAAAATAACCCCTAGATTATTTACTGGCCCATTAGGGGTAATCGAAGATGCACCCATCTGTAATGCTGGTGTCTTTAGGGATTTAAAACAATGTGGTGATGCCAAATATATAATATTTGTTTTATTATCATTAAGTTTTAGAAGATTTTGAGTCATCCATAGCCAAATATCAGCAATACAATGTTCTAAATTCTTCAAGGAAGAGGAGAAATTTAACTCATTGTCAGGATCCAGTGATATATAGAGTGTGTGTCATCAGCATACAAGTGATATTTAACCCCATATCACTGCGCAATGACATATCCGTCATCCACTTAAACAACTATTGGATGCCATGGGACAGTTCAAACAAACTGAAATTAATAACCACAAAGTGTTTACATGCAACTTGATTCAGCAATCAGTTAGCCAATTTAATTAATTTGACTCTTCAACTCGAAATGTTACCCGAGATTTAGATAAATAATTAAATGCTGTGATTGATTTTTAGAATAATGATCCAGAAATCAGTTTAATGAAGATCATACTTTTCAGGAAAAGACAACTATAGATTGTTTCAGGCAGCTTATTAACTCAATTACACCTCCTGGAATTTGGCCACACTGAGGTCTTCTAATGTTTTCCAAACAAATGAAAAATCTACCCGTTAAAGAAAATTAAATACTTCACAAGGAATAAATCATCACCTTAATAACAAAGTCAGACTTATATATTTTTTTCCCTGTATTTAAATAGAGTTGCTACAGTCAGTAGTATTCATATGAGGTTAGGATTTTAAAATAAAATAGTCAAATGATATATTAAAGAAAACAGCTGAATACCATGTATTTATCTTTGGATAGAGGGTCCCAATACACTCAAACTGGCGATTCCAAGGTTAGTTTCTGTACTAAAGTATGTTACATTTGATGGGCAAAATTTTTCTGCATTAAGTAGTTTTTTTCTCTTGTGATTAAATACAACAATTGATAGCACACTATAAGTTTAGTAAAACTACCAGTACCTAAAAGTTGTAATTATAAAAACTTCCATTTGAAGGCATCACAAGGACTGAATGTCCTACTCTTAACAGTTAACGGAGATGCCACCTCCCAACTGTCAACATTCACATAGTTCTTAATCTTTCATAGAAGTACAGATGACAAAACCTTTTGAGACATGCCCTATTACACCTTGCATTTAGATATTATAATGATGATGATGATAATTATAATAATGTGTGAGTTATATTACCAGATGAGTCATTAAAACATGCAGTCATTTCAAGTTTAAGAATGTGCAACATTAACAGGTGACTCTCATTAAGACTGGATTTAAACTATTTATTGGTCTGGGAATTGATTCCTTATTATAAACCTCATACATGTTGTAAGAGGTAACTAAAAGGAGGCGACAATAATTGACCTTTTTCTGTCAACGTGTCCTTAATCAGGATTATTAATTTGCTTACTCTCAATCTTAATATTATTGTTTTAATCTACACCTCTGCCAGATCCAACTACTGATCTACATTTGAGCAGATTAAACCAAATACTGATCTACATCCTAGTGGATTAAACAAGATAGTCATCTACAGATGAATGTACTCAGCACAACCAGACGTTCTAAGGCTGAATGTACTCAGCTGTGAGATGTTCAGAAGCTGGGTGTACTCAGCATCCAGATGTTCTAAAGTTGAATGTACGCAGGAGCCAGATGTTCTAAAGCTGAATGTATTCAGCAGCCAGATGTTATAAAGCTGAATGTATTAAACAGCCAGATGTTCTGAACCTGAATGTACTCGGCAACAAGATGTTCTGAACCTGAATGTACTCAGCAGCAAGATGTCCTAAAGATGAATGTACTGAGGCATGTGGACGTTGAAAAAAACATTTGTATCAGTACTAAAGAGATTCAGATCAAGATCCCCTAATAAAACATGGAATGAAAAAATAATCCACCACAAACTGGAACATAGATGTATGTACGTGTTAGTGTGTTATATAACAAGGAATGATGAGGTTATCTATAGAACACATTGTTGTATTTAAAATATTTCCTTTAATTAGCCCCTTTATTCACATTAAATACAAGTATATAAAATTGAATATATACATGTAAAATATAATTATAAACAGTAAAACAGCTCACTAACAGTATGAAACTTAACTTTAATTATTGTGCATTGTGAGAAAAAGAAAAATTTTCCATGTTAAATAACATGCTTGTAAATGTCCACTCACACCTCCCCTCCACTGTATCCTTTAATACTTGATAATCTTTTTTGGTGGTGAAATGTTTAAGACAAAATACCATAACATTTAATGTTAAGATAAAGTCATCACGTAAAAGAAAACATACTAGAACCATTAATTGCATAGATGAATATTAAATATAAAATGGCTTTACAAGTATTCTACAACAATCACCAATACTGCCATAATTACTGACTATAGTTTAAATTCCAATGGAATGTTCTCCATACTATAACAATATAATTTTTTTTTATCAAGTTCACAAGTTTAACTTTTGGTGAACCAAAAATATCGACCAGCCACTGATAGGATTTCTACCAACACGAAGTAAACATAACATAGAAGAAATAGAATCATCACTAAGTTTCAGATTTGTATCAGCATTCAGCCAATTACAGAGATTGTCAGTCTCTAAGGCTGAATGTTCCGGAATTCAGCCAATAACTGACAATCAGGAAAGGAATGAATGTCAAGTAACTATTGTGGGTCATAATTCAGAACTGGAGACAGCCATTTCTCTATAATGCTCACATCTTTCTTCTTCCTACTGGCATAGTCTACCACCTGAAACAAAAACATGGTGTATTACGTACAAGATTCGACTGACTGTTTTTGACCAATATTTGTTCAGTTTGGGCAATATTTATGAATATATATTATATCTTGTTGAGCTGCGATAGTGCAGTGAGCTAGAGTGTAATACTGTATGGTAACCGAAGGGTTGCCAGTTCAAGGGTCCAAAGCAGCAATGTTGTCATGTGGCAACTGGTTCAGATGATTCAGAAATGAGAACCTAACAGGATGTGATGGCTTTGTGTCTGAGTAATGTTATATGCCTATAGTGGCAGTATGCAATGTATGCTGCCTTGTGATTTGAGGTGTCTGCTAGATTGAAGCGTGAACACATACACACACACACACACACACACACACACACACACAAACATTACCTGATCCTTTCCTATCTTCCCTGTGGCAAAGTAGAATGACCTTGGATGCGAGAAGTACAATCCTGACACAGAGGAAGCTGGATTCATAGCGAGAGACTCTGTCAGTACTATACCTAATGTATCCGGCTTTAGTAACCTCCACATCGCATATTTCTCCGTATGATCTGGCTGACTTGGATATCCGGGGGCAGGACGTATACCCTAAATAACCAGATACAATCATCACAATAACCAGAAATAAATAACAAATGTGGCTGATCTACCAAAAACTTGTTTTTTCCTTCTATTTTACCAAGACCAACTAATAGTCTAAATATTTATCTTCAGTATATAGAAAAACTTTTGAAACATATCTGTAAATATACATGTTACACCAGAACTGAAGGGCCATGTGTTCATATAACCTGATTCCAACAACTTCCTGTCTAAATGAATGAGATACCTTGTTGAAAAGTTGGCTAAATGGTGCTGCTATGCAACTAGGTAAAATTTAGACATTCTCAAGCTGGAAGTGTGAATTCTTTTTGGGGGGAGGGGATGATTTCTTCGAAGTTATTAAACATATAGGACCAATTGCTCATTATTATTAGTCAGAAGGGTGTTTCATCTTTCACTTCGTCTCATTACCTTTGGAGGTTGCTCGGCCTATTTAGCTTACCTTGTGCATAAAAGTGGCTGTAAAACAGCAACATTTTTTTTTTCATTAATATTAGTACGCACTTGGGTTAAATAATATAATTTATTAAGTAATAGATATAAGTGGAGGTCCTTGACAGTAAGCAGAGTGCTATAAAAGCCATAGTAAAGATAGCACAACATGTGAGCTCCTGGTGGCCTAGCAGTTAAGGAGCTGACACTTGGTGCCAAGGGTCACAGGTTTGATACAAGCAAGAGGTTGAAACTTTTCCCGAGATTAATTTCTCAGCACACAACATCGTAGGTGGCTGACCACGTTAAATGGCGCTGCCGTCTCCACCGAATTATACAAAAATAAAGGGGGACATTAAAGACCCCTTGAGGACATAAAATACTCTGGCATTGATCACCCTCAGGGTATTTCGGCTCCATCTTTCCGTACTGCTCCCCTGTGAGTGGTGGGGGATGAGATTTCTCAATCACTCCAACATAGAGGCTGTGCTAAATAAGGGACAGCCTGAGGATTCTCCCCCCAAAAACAAAGCAAGCAAGCACAACATAATTCCCATACTTTTCAGACATAAGTTATGTCCAGTGATGTTACAGTGTCTGATTGTACTCTATACAATGGGGTTCATCAATGTTATGTTCTATCGCTAAAGGTGTAAAACCCATACTTTTCATATTGTATATTGATGAACATGGCAATATTTTTGGCAGAACTTTGGGTTAGATTAATGATATTCCACTTCTTCCTCTAAACCTGTCTAGTACGGTATGTTGAATGTAATGTCATCAATTTGTTGAACCATATAAATGTTTTTCAATTCACCCAAAAGTAAGCTACTATATTTTCGATGATCAGACTCCAGACCTAGTGTATCTCCTGTTGAGTTTAATGGTTCTATTACTGAATGAGTTAAGCATGAAAAACATGACAATGTTTACTATACACATCAGACACAAGACTGTTCACATGACTTTAACGCTGATCACGTGATACCAATCTCTTCCATAGCAACATAAGGGCGCCTCCGTGGTCTAGCAGTAGCATGCTGGACCACAGATCACTACCACCCGTGTTTGAATCCCGGCGTGGGCATATCTGAAGGTTGTTTCGTCTTTCACTTCGTCTCATTACCTTTGGAGGTCGCTCAGCCCATTTAGCCTACCTTGTGCACAAAAGTGGCCGTAAAACATCAATCATCATATCAATCATCATAGCAACGTATGTTAGCCAAAATGAGAGAACAAGTGCTGTAATTGTGGAAACATTTAAACATGTGCCTAATTCAAGTAATGAAATAAGGCATAACTTTAAAGAAAATCTTTTCAAATCATTGCCAAAAAATTAATAATTATGATTTACTTTAAAGTTTGTGAAACTTTATTACAAAACTAACATGATGAAAATATTATTTGGAGGATAAATATCATTATTAGATATAAACATACTTTACAAATGGTTGCTATATGTATTAGAATTAGTTACCTGATATTTAATCTTGTGTAGATCTATAGCACTAAGATGTTCTTGGTTGCAATAACCCCACAGTTCCTGTCTCGCTCTCTCATGTAACTCTTCAGCAAATGCCTGGAATAGATTATAAGTTTAGTATTAACTTATAATTCAGTGGTACATTTTATTCAAAGTCGGAATAAAGAATTGAAAATTGTACTTGACCTATGAGTTTCCCCAACCCCTGTACTAGGTGACCCACTGAGCTCGATTCTTCTCGAGGATACTGGTGCTATAGAAGTTCGTAATTATTATTATTATATTATTTATTGGAGGTAATAGAATTAAATACACATTTTGTTGTGTGTATTGTATATATATATATATATATATATATATATATATATATATATATATATATATATATATTATTTCTTATTGGGCAGTGATAAATCAGTCATAATTCAATAAAATTCAGAAACATCATGAAATCCTCTCTCCTTCACACAGAGAATAGGGAAAATATACTTTATTTCATACTATCAGTGGGTTTATTACATCGTATTTGTTTTGAGCTTAATTTAACAGTTTTCAAAAGACAATTAAAACAAAATATACCATTTTGTATTTATCAGTCAGCACCCAAAATATTTGGAAACCTAATTATTTCATGGTCCAGAAGTTTCTGGATTATAAGTGTTAGCAGTTAATAGTTACCATGGGAGTGAATATGATTTATCTGCATAACACTGTGATTTCTTTATAATAATTTGTATTATTTACTAAACTAAGCAAAATATAGATAAATAATCAGTGCTTTAGAAATAGTATGTTTATAAAAATGTTTAACTAATTAATAGTCCATAAATTTTAGACTTTATACCCAATGTACATACGTTTACATTCTAGCTTACTCTGTCTTATACATGATTGTTAATGACCTCAACTGTTTATTGATATAGTCGGTGCCAATTAGGAGAGATACCTGAGCAAATCACATAGATGAGTTTTTGTGTAATTCAGAAATCTGCCAAAATCATTCTGTGTTTTTACTAAATTAGAAACTGCACTACTAGCATAAATGACACACACACACACACACACACACACACACACACACACACACACACACACACACACACACACACACACACAAAATAAAACAGTGTAATGTTATGTGGCTCAACCATACTGGAACTACTCTTTCACAGAGGCTGCTCCGGGCCAGGAAAGATCTAATGGGTTATGATTTATATATCACTAAATGTTAGGCAATGAGTCTGTGTTGTGCTGTATGTTGTATACATATGTGTGCATATTTGTGTGTGTGGGGGGGGGAGGGGGCAATGTTGGGCCGATTGCAGGACCATGGTAATCGATTACTTCAGAATACTATGATTACAATTACATTAATTCTGAATGTAATTGATTATGATTACAATTACATTGTAAAGTATAATCATGATTATAATCATGATTACAATGTATATAACACAAATATGTATGTGATTCTTGATCAATATTCAATCAGTTAATTGTATAATAATGATGCTACAATACATATGCTACAATATTTTACATGTTGCTTTGCAAGAACCAGACGCATTTTATGGTATGTTCTTGAAATGATGCCATTGTATGATGTTAATTTGTTTTAACATTTCTGAAATCAATATTCACCATAGAGCAAAGGAGCAAGTAATGCATTTGCCAAGAATGCACATGTATTTATAGAGATAACTGAGATTAGTGCTAACTGAGATTAATGGAAACAATATCAATGGAATTGTTTGAATCTTTGGGAAATATATATTTACTAATGAAATGTATCATGTGTGGCGTGACTACAGCCAGGTAAGGTCTATATAATATATAGCATAATTAGCACCTCTGGAAATAGACCACTGTTTCAAAGTTTTAAATTATTGCTTTGCTTTAAAAAGGTATTTTTCTTCTATAACTCGACCACCTTCCAACTTGATACTTCAACATCTGTCTAATGCCCACATTCATCATCCCGTATGTTGACCGGGGCCAACATGCAGTCTTGTTTAGGTTAATTAATGCAAGCATTAATGTAATTGGTTGCTTGTCATCCGGCTACTGGCCAATCAGGATTGTTTGGAGCTGTAGTTAAAATGACAGTGTCACAAAGAAGCCATGCATGATTGCTGGCTGTGTGACTCGCTGAGGCTTAACCATGTGAAAACACATTAATCTGAAATGCTTGTTTATATGACTCATAATAGCCACAACATCTTAAACAGTGTTTCAACACATTTTGCTTTCATGGTTATATAAACCAATAAACTGACAAATCATCATGTGTAAAAATATGACAGCAGTCCGTCAATGGGTAAATCAGTTCTATTGTTATCTTTTGCCTTACACACCAAACCATATCTCTGGCATGATATAACATGGTAAATAATCAAACACCTTGTGTAATCGTGAAAGTAATTGCTGATTACGATTACATTTACAATGCTCTCGATTACATTGCATCTTGAAATATCGATTACGATTACTTGAGATCATGTAAACGATTACAATTTATTATGATTACCCCAACCCTGATGGGGGGGGGGTAATAGATGAAAATAATGCAGTGTGACTGAAGGATACATTCTGTTGGCCATAAGCCTGATAGCTGAGACAGTTGTCTGTCCCACTCCATTGAGAAGTCTGGGGATCCTGTCCAGGATTTGTTTTTAATTAGGAGGCAAGTTGTGGAATCTGGGACTAAAATAATGGAAAGATTCTGCTCCCAATACCTGGGTTCAAATGCAGCAAGTATATATAATAACTAATAGATACACATTGATATTAAATTTGGTACAAGAAAAAACCTCATTTTCAATTTATTCAATTTTTATATGTTTTTATCAAAATCCATTGTAGGACTTTCATTTTTATAGCCATTAGAACAGTCATGGGTCTCTGGTTCCCATTAGTTATTGTATATATATTATATCCTATGGTTATATAGCCCATGACATATAGATATACTTGAGTTTAGTTCAGGGTTGGCCTAAGTTAAAGCCACAAACTTGCTGTGACTCAGCTATTTACAGAATCATGATTCTATACAAATCCCCATTTTTCCAAGACAACAATCATTGTAATTATTCTAGAGTTTATTAAGAGCTTCAATAGAAGTGCATGTTTATGCAGATCAACATACTGCTCTTTGTGACATTTTGTATCAATTCAACCAGCGTTGCAAGTTTAATGATCTTTATGTATATCAAAAATGAGTCTGAACTAATTATAGCAAAGATAAGAGATTTCCTCAGTATTATTGTTCTTCCTTCTATAAAAGCAATTTTAAACAACATCACATGGATAATTAATATGCAGCCAATGTGGTACTCATTTGATGAAATGTTTGGCAAAAACACATAACATGGCCTTGACTGCAAACACTGCCATTGAGCATTATTTTGCTGTTATAGCAGATTGAGTGTTAAACACTTTGTTCATGATGTGAACTGATGTTTTTATATTTTGCCTGAACACTTTTTTTTCTTCAGAGAATAAAACAGGACAGGAGTCTGATAAAAATGGAATAATCTGGGCCTTCTTATTGCAATAATTAATAGTATAATCTGCTAAACCAATATTACGAGTAGATGGAAGACAATTTAATATTCATACATCTACTCGTAATATTCATAGCTTGGACTGCATTTTCAATGCGCAGGACAGCCCCAGAGCAACAAGCCAATCATATTTAGGCTTTTGTAACTATGACAACATCCTTTGTAATTCCTTGGTGTTAAGAAGCTCGGTACTGACTGGTCATCATCATCATCATCATCATCATCATAGCATGTTTATCTCAATATCCTGATTGATTGAAAAGGAAAATAAACAGAATTGTTTTTATTTGCCCTCCCTCGGCATTTATTTAATGCTAATATTGAAAAGATATATTCAATGGGATGCACAATCACAGATGATGCTGTTTTGTTGATATTGGCGGACAAATGTTTGTTTTGAGTTCTGGGGTGTAGTTTTGGTGTCTTAGATTAAATGTTTATTTATTTTATTTTATTACTTATTTATTTATTCTATTACTACCCCACCCTAACCCCCACCCTCCCCAAGATTTTCTCACCAAATTTGCAATAGACAAAAGATGTTCTAATCCAACCTTCCCAAAATGGAATTCCACTTTATAATGGAAAAGTTTATATATGACTGTCTCCTTTTATAATAAAAATAATAATAGTAGTAATTACAAAATTTCTATTGTGTCAACATCATTGAAAAGAATTGAGCTCAGTGGCGGATCTAGTACAGGGGTTTGGCAAACTCATAGTTCAGGTACAATCTTAATCAGAAACAATGGTCACTTGGTGTTATATATTCTTCCATAGCTCAAACCAAATTAGGGCAAAGTTTATCCTATAGCTAAATAATAGAATAACAGTATACATACCTCAGCCAATCTGTCTCCCAATGCCTTTATCATGATAACACTGTAATCATCGAAGTTTGCTTGAAACCTGGCAGTTGTGTATATAATATAAATTGGGTTAAAAGCAATGTCAACTGTAAATCATCCTTTCACAGTTCTAATACGCATTAAAAAATCTTCTATTTCAAGTTTACTGAGGAAATTCCTGATTAACAAATCTCATTCATAATTACATATACATGTGCTTTTAATAGTAACAATTAAAAAAAAAATTCCCTCATTTCCATATTGAAGCAGAATCAGTCGATACAATATTCAGTACCTCAAATAAAAAAATTAAAAACCCAGCAACAGTAAAACCAACCAGCAAATAATAATCCTGGATGCTGATTAGACAAGACTAACATTCTTACTTTTTACACATGTCTTCCACTCCCTTACAACTGACAGCAAACAGTCCAAGATGATCAGCCAATCCTAGACTCTTGGGTGCAATGAAGTCAGACAAACATGTGTAGGGATCACTGGAACTTGAATCCTTCTCAGCCTAAAATATATCCAAAAAATGTTAAATACTCAGTCAGAGTTTCTCATAAACCACAAGCCATGGCACTAAGTCTGTATTTTACTTACTGTCATTTATGAGAGTGTCTATAAATGTAAGTGTCTCTGAATGAAAGGTAAATAAGCCACAAAAATTTAATAAAAACCTTTATGTTCTACAAAATGAGAAGAATGCAATATAACTTTGTTATTAATTATAATATATTTTTTCAAATATATCTGAAACATTCTTCTAGGTATGAGCACATGACTGTTATGCTTCAAATTTCCCAAAATGTTGCCAGTAAATGTTTTAGGTATCTATTTCAGAACAATAAATTTACATTTTACATGTAAACATATCATTTGCTCGGTTACCAACACTCCCTGAATTACTGACTAGGTGTATTTACTTAACATATAAAGAAATTTTTATTACTTTGTAAGAACAAGCCATGCACAAAATAAAATCTTTCGAAAGATAATCAAAATGTCAGCTGCATATTTTCCTACAAGATGCTGTTCTGTGCTATTATATGGTGAATCACATCTCATTAATAGTCATCACAACATGTTACTGGATATAATAGACATGAGAGTATATCAGCAACAATATTATCTTTTCATATTTAGTTAGTTTCATAACTAATTTGAAATATTTTATTATAGTGAAATACTTCATATTCTTCAATATTTACCTGAATAGTATTATTGCTAAGGATGATCCCCCGGATATGTAATGCTGATATTAAATAAGTAAAATGGAAAAGAACTTTTACCTGTTGTCTGAGGCCATGAAATGTCTCTAGAATCTGGCCATTATCATCATAGATTTCAATGTCATCTCCTACGCTGTTAGCTTTATAAAAGGCGACTTTTCCGCAACATGTCAGCAACTTCTTGGAGATGATGTCATTTAACATAGTCTGAGCATCTTTATAAAGCTTCTTAGCTTCTTCACCTATCAACAGATATGACAGCATAGAAAATATGTACATGCAAATCTAACTGACCAGCAGTTAACTTCATCAGACAAGCCGCCTAAGATTTAGATTAACTCATAGTAAAAATTCAATAAAAAGGTCAGTACTAGTACAGCATATGATAACATGGCATGGTATCTTTTTATCTTATTTGTCTCAACACAAAAAAACACACAAACAATTAAATTAATAATATCAAAAAGGTGTAGAAATGTATACACATGAAAACAATCACTATTCTTTACACCAGGCCTACCAATATTCTGATCTATGGAAGACCTGTTTCAATTTTTATTCCTAATCATCTCAACATTTTCATTTTAATCATGTACCAATATAAAGTTTAGTGATGAAAATTTCATATATTTCCATCATCATGGTTTTTTGAAATGGTGTAAATTCACAAAAATGCTTTAAGTACATGGAGGAAGGTTTAACAGTGAATAATACATCACAAGAATTAAGCCCATTTTTTTCAACTCTTCTGTGTCCGAACCAATGAGAGAAGTCTGGTAGGGAAATGTGTGAATTTAATTTGGCTTCAAAACAGCTTAATCCATGTTCTTACACATGTGTGGAACTAGCTGGCTTATTTGGCAATATAACAAATGGATCATTTACATGGGACTAAACTTCATCAAATAAATGCTACCCCATAATCTTTGTAAGGACTCATAATATAAAATGTGCATCACTGTGAATGTTTGATCAATATTGTTGCTTCAAACATATTATTGAACACAAATTAAAAAAATATTATTTTTATGAATATCAGATTTTTATTGGGATTATTACTGTATAATACATTTGAATGCCTCCTGCTAGCAAGGATTCTTTATTAAATTTACTTTTATTATTATTATTATTATTACTATCACCATTGTCATCATTTCAGTTATAGCTGAAATAAATCTGAAACAGA
This sequence comes from Paralvinella palmiformis, assembly GCA_025642065.1. NCBI lineage: Eukaryota > Metazoa > Annelida > Polychaeta > Terebellida > Alvinellidae > Paralvinella > Paralvinella palmiformis. The sequence goes on along the minus strand of JAODUP010000405.1, from coordinate 91,304 downwards.
CCAGAAATTAAAGATAAATGCTTACCAACAGATTTATCATTAAAGATCTTTGGGTAGCCTCTATTTGGATATTTCCCTCGAAGCTGCCAAACATCAAAGAATGGCTTCCAGTCAATATAATCAGTCAGTTTCGACAAGTCATATTCTTTGAACTCCTGAACTCCAATGAATTTGGGTGAACCTGATGGAAACAGAATCTGAGATAACAATAAAGTAATCAAACAACACTAACCGTTTTCATTTTTAATCTGTTTTTAAAATGATTAATTAATGTAATATTATTACACATCAATAATATTGAAATAATGTTCCTATTTTAGCATAAAAACATTTGCTGCATTATAATAATAACAAGTTCAGACTTGCTTAAAATATTTTCAGATATAGTTATACTCAAATTTCTTTGACATAAAAGAGTATATATATGTATGTTATACATAGTTAAATACAACATATTGTACACATGTCAAATATCTAAATATTGCTGAACTTCTATTGATACTATACATAGCTTTCAGAAAGGTTTCAAATAGTTCCAACAAATAAACATTTTATGAACATCTTCCAGTTTTCTTTAAATTACTTATTCTTTTCCAAAACTTAACATGACTATAGTTAACCAATCACTACTGTTAGAGAGTGTATTATCCACAAACTTACATGCTGGTGGTTCCTGCATCCAATCAATCTCTAACTTCTTTCTTTGAGCAGCTTCCAGTGACAGATATTTCCTTCCTTTCAAGCCATCATAGTGATCCTGTCTTACTTCTTCATATTCCTCAGCTAATTCTTCGATGAAATCCTCACGTTGTGTTTGATCCAGGAGTGCACTGCACTGAAATATACAGAACTATTTGTTGAAACATGGATCAATTTGAACTTTACAGGCTTTGAAATGTTTTATTTCTTATTTTTTTCCATAAATAATTGAAAACTTCACCTCACCTTGCACAGTTTGTCAAAACATTAGCATTACAATTAAGAGTTTGAAATAATGGACAATCCCTTGAATGACATTCCCTCTAATTCCACCCAATTAGATGGAATGTTTGATGCTTCGAGCAAAACTATTTTAAATTCGAATCTGCTGCATGGTATTTAAACTTTCATGCAGCTTATCCAGCAAACATTTTCAATAAAAAGTACTTTTTTGTAGAGTATTTTATAATAAACTATAAGCATAAGTTTGTACTGTTCCAATATACTTTTTTTCAGAGAATTAAAGAACTTCTTTTAACCACCAGTACTATAATATTATAAACAAAACTAACACAGATTGAATAATTAAACAGCCAAATGTTCTGGATAACACAGAATGATAGAATTTAAACTGATATAAAATTACAAGATGTGTTTCTAAAAGGCCAAGAGACTAAAGAAGAAATTATCAATAAATACATTAAAGCCTAATTTAAAGGCAAATAAGCATAAATAACAAATTATGATAATTTTACAAAACAAAACTGGTAATAAAACTTAGATGCAAGAATACTTTTCTACATTGTCACCCATACAATGAAATGACAAGAATATTTAATAGTAATGAATTATGGTCCATGAATCTTGTGGTGTACAGATTTGATACTGTCACTAACTTAACCTAAAAGTACCAACAAACACAATCTTATAGAAGATTTCATTTAGTGATCTGTATTTGGCATACAGCATTAACATTTTTTTGGGGATGGTAATATCAGTACACAATGTGTGGAAAGCAGATTTTGTCAACTCATACATTCTTTCTCTTTAAATAAAAAGACTGATACATTCAACAGATTCAAAAGCATAGGAATTTTTAAATATGTGCCAAGTGTGAACTAATTTCTTGAATAGAAGAATTAATTTTAATTGCTAGAATAATATTATCAATAAACACTTTAACCAAATCAGCACTAGATTTCTTCTGAGCCTCTTGCTCTACTCTAAATTTTTGCTCAAGTGTAGTTCCTATCAACATTCTCAAAATACAACCTTCCTTCAGGTTTTATCATTTGAAAATAGCATCCAGATAACTGCGTTAGTTGAGATGTCGTTTTAAATAACCCAAACTCCAACCTTGCCATTTCTTTCCTGTGGTAAATTTACCTTGAATTTTTGCTTTGATGCAATTGGTACAGATAGTCTCACCACTAGCATCCTGATAGATGAAAACATATCCTATCTTTACCCTCTTCTGTTTTTCACGTGAAAATGGTAATCCAGTTAAGGTGTGAAAGCCATTCTTGCTTAAAATTGGAGCAAGCTTTCTGGGGGTTTTTTAGTTCCCAATTTCCTCACAGTTTCTCTTTGATATTATAGCACAAATTTGATCTTAATATATAACCATAATATATAGTCTATCACCTGTGTTAAATTTATATTGAAGGAGTGTGTAATTATGACTTATTATGAAGTGTTTAGAAACAAACTCCTTTAAATGCTTTTGACAATGTACATGTTGGTATGATTTACGTATTAAAAATAATTGTTTAAAATAACCATCAATAATGGAATACAAAGGGTTAGGGTTTTTTCCAGACACTCTAAGTTGACTGGGAAAAAAACCTAATTATAATCAAGTAAATTTACTCAGAAATATCTATTAAAACTCACAACAACAACACTCTTAGATGCATCTAAAACATGAACAACAGGACTGGTATAACCTGGAGCAATCTTCACAGCTGTGTGTGCCCTAAAAAGTGAAAATATTTTGTACTCTATAAATAAATAAATCATAATGTGAAAACATTTGATAGTTTTTGAAATATATAAAAATATATAAAAATATATAACCAATGCTTTATGATATAATGATGATATAATGATGATATAATTTTTGTATACATCACAGTATCTTTTATTACTTTGAGGAACAACAGAGTAAACCAACTTTGATGTAGTGGCTCCACCTATGAGAAGTGGCACCTTGAATCCAGTCCTTTCCATTTCTTTGGCAACATGAATCATCTCATCCAAAGATGGCGTGATTAATCCTGATAATCCAACAAAATCTAAAAATATCAAAGGATCCAGAATTTAGCATAAATTATTCTTTAAAAAAAAAATAAAAAAATATTTACTTTACTATAATATATTTATGTCAAACATTTCTTCACCACAAAATGGAGTAATGTTTCATGATTGCTCATAACTATGTTATTATATAAATATACCTAGGTGTCTGTAATAAAGACTTATTCCAAATAAGGGGAAAATATATTCAAGGAAAACCCCTCACAATATTTTTATACATGTGATATGGCCATTTTTGCAGGTTTGCATCAACATGTAAGTTTTTATATTTTCAGTGTTTCGATGCTAATATTGCACCATTTATTAAACATTTTCCTCAATAGATTTTAATTCTGATAACTCAATGAAACTCAAATATCTCTTGGTATGAGTGATACATTGACATCAAGTAGCTTCTTAACAGGTGCAAGGTAATAGTACAGACAATGCTGATATAACTATACTGGAAGCACAACAGAGGGTAAATTTACCCATGTATCATCATTATGATTCTAGAAGCATTTACATTGATACAATTATCGACAAACAGATATAAAAAAACAAGATGTATTATTTAAAATGATATGCCATTGATGACTCGTAATGTCTGATAACACTAATAATGGTTATGTCATGGCTTTAATCATCCAGGGTATAACTACAAATAGAAAATTCAGAATCTTTCCAATAACAAGAGTACAGTAATCCTTGCCAACTTGAAATATGCTATTCTTAACATACTTGCAAGTTGTGGATATTAATTCCAAAGAACAGTTAAAAATGGTTAAATTCAGGATGATGAACTCAACTGCATATAGCTATGGTATTGATGAACAAGTCTGAGTTAAGTTTGGTACAGATCATGTTCCAGATGGATTGTTGTGTACTACTGACCCAGTTATGATGTTCAGCATATCCATCATTGATATATATAAGCAGCTAAAATGCAGTCAGAAATAACAAGTTGCTCCACTGAGCCACAAGGTATGATGCTATTGCAAAGCAATTTATGGATAACAAATCGTGGAATTGTTGAGACTACATCTATTGCTCCAAAGAAGAATGAAGCTATACAAGTAAACCAAGAAAGGTTCAACAGATTTGTCTATGCCTCCGGCATGTGTTAGACACAAATTTATAAGCCTCTTATTTGAAGTATCAGTGCTAGGTTTGTTATATTGATGTTTGATGATAAAGTAACTTATTCCCAAATTATAAATGCTCTACATTAACCAAATGATGACAGAAAGCTGACACGTATGGACCTATCAAAATTCACCTCCCTAAATTAACAATAGGATGGTTTGACAAAAACATGGAGGTTGCTTTGGGTTTGTTGATTTCGGTAAAAACAACACAATGCTCCTTCTCAATACTGGAACTAATATTTTGGAGAGTTATGAACTAAATGTCAGAGCAAGCCAAAGACTTAAATTTGCATCATCGTGAAACATCAAAGTTGAGAATTATGCGCAAATCTTAAAATATATTTTAAGATGGTAGAAACAGATGCTTTAGCTGCCTTAAGGGACTCTTCGGTTTCAATGGAGTGTACTGGCAGATAACTACATCAGCCTTACCTGATGACAGAACAGCAAAACTGTTTGTCTTAGGTACTTTGACAAAGTTACAAACTAAACTTACCTATTGGTACATACATATATTAAGTATATGATAGCAATGCTTACAAATATAATTATTCCTAAAGGTTAAATATATTAAAAGCATAATTATTAATACATATGATTTGTATTTGATTTATCATATGTCCAGTATTTCATCCATTTGGTTTATTTTGAATATTTACACTCAGATCTTGTTAATTGGAGTTAGGAATTTTGCAAGGATTTTCCCCTCTCAATTTCAAATTGTCACATAACTAAAAAAAACACTTTAATTACCAGCCTCCTCTTTTATTGCAGTTTCTAAAATTTTCTGACAAGGTGTCATAACGCCAAGGTCTATAACTCTGAAAAGAAATTATAATTAATCCGCACTGTTGAGATACAGTAGAATCTGTCTTCATCATTATAACCTTCCTTAAAAGAGCACTTGTGAGTAGCCTTTCTGATGTACTAGCCTTCTAAATTACTATTTGTATTTAAAAACAATCTCAAGCAAATTCTTGGAGGTTCTTTTAATACTGTATATATTACATAACAAACATTTTACCAAATAATCATGTCATAGTTAGAATTGTATCTGATTATATGCTTATTTTCAACAAATACCTGTAATTATTGCATCCGAGTACAACAGCTACAATATTTTTGCCAATGTCATGGACATCACCTTTCACAGTTGCCAGAACAATGGTGCCTACATAGGCATCGTTCTGGGGAATAAAAGAGAATGAGCTACTCTCATCAGATGATTCATCAGGGTATCGGCTAATCAAAACAAGATGCTAACATTGTGTCTGTTATAACAATATACAGTAAACTTACATACAGGAAGAATATTTACACTCAGTCAACTTGGTAGTTTTAGTTAATACAAAATCAATTAATCAATTAATTTTGCTTAAAAAACACAGCCCCGTTTATCGAAGAATAAAAATGTATAATCAACAATATTCACTCTTTAGTTCTCATTCAGTTTTAAGTCAAACTGTGAGTGCAAAAGAGATCAGAGTTTGTGGATTTGAACTGATGTCCCCTCACTTTTAGTCCACTCCTTTAGCACTGAGCCATCATCACCCTCTCACACCAATAAATCAGTAATGAAAGAATGTCTTTATTAAAAGTCTACCTTCTTGGAATACCTACTCCAAGTAGTTTATATTCCAAGTAGGATTGTCACGGAAGAAATATTTCTGAATTAAAAAATTAAATGGTATATTAATTTGTGGATTAAATTTTTTTATAGCAAACTTCAATTCCAATTCCACATTTATAAATTTCAATTTCTTTTAAATAAGCAATTCCAAATTCGGAATTGAATTCACCTCATGTCAGCCATTTATACAATGATTAAAGCTCATCAGCAAATCCTTCTTCAACTTTACTCAAAAACTGCATCTGTCTGTATCCAAAAGGTCACAGTAAACAAACCTCAGAGATCAATTTCACTACCATAGATATAAACAGCTCACCAATGACGCAACATGATCTTCTTTCTTTGCTGCATTTCTTTCAACTTCCATGAATGGGATCAAATGACCGACAGCTTTCTTCATGACACGAGCAGACTTAATCACCTGAGGTAGGAACATCTTACCCGCACCAAACAGGTCTCCAACAATGCCCATACCCTACAATGTAATTATTAGAATGAGAATATTGAACATGTATGTGAGTGAATGTGTTAGATTTAATAATCCGTGACAAAAGAATAATTTTTTAGTATCATTTCATTTCAGTCACCCCTTACAACACGCAGCAGGAGACAGCAGATGAGTTCTAAACTGATAGAGAGGTGATGATAATTTATATTATTATTTGGGCAAACAGCATTTATATACGTCAACCTAATCAGCTGTAAATGACTATCTGTATATTACACTCTTATGTGGAATGAGGACAATCATAGGATATAAAGTAAATCAAAATCATAAAGAAATATAGTTAACAAGTCATAATAATAATAATAATAATAATAATAACATATTAGTAACAGTAAATCTTATAATAGAACTCTGAATACCTTCATGAGTGGTCCTTCAATGATGTTAAGTGGCCGAGGATATTGTTCCTTGTTAATTCTTGCTTCCTCAGTATCTTCAATGATGTATTTGTCAATTCCTTTGACAAGAGAATATTCTATACGTTCCTCAACTGGTTTTAGACGCCATTCATCTGTCTTTTCATCCTTCTTTCCTGTCTTTCCCATAGTCTGACGATAATGAGAATATTAAAACAATTATATATTATCATAATGTTTCATATAATGTTATAAAGAAATGAACCAATATTTATTCAACAGAAAGCGTAAAAAGAAACTGAATTCAGTTTTCCAAAAAATAGTAAAAAACACTTTCATTTGTTTGTTATTTCTAAGAGACTGCATTGTAGATTTGAAAAGCACAGACTTTGCCATTTTTGGGAAATTATAGCTTCATGTACCAGAAAACAAATGTCTGGTTCAATTACAAACAAAACTTATTATGAAAAACACAAAGTGTTCAGACAGGTTTTAAAATATTAGTTAAAGACACTAAATTTATATCAAAATGTTCTGACATGTTAACAACATTAAAATGACATTTTCAAAAACTATATGTTGTTCAATTATTTGATTTTGGTATATACCTTTACTTTGCTGAAAACATACTAACATTACTCGATATGGTTGAATTATAGTAAACAATATGGGGAGGTTTAAAAGATAAACAGATGCTATTAGTGAATGAATGAGTACTCCATTTAGTCTGAAATATCAAACAAACATAGGTTCTTCGAAAAGAATTGAAAATCAAACCTGGATGTTTGCAGCACAGTGTTATAACCACTATGCTGTTAGTATGCCCACTATTAGAGTGTTACTATGCTATCTGAGTGCCCACAATATTGGTTTAAAAAAATTATTCAAATCTGATATATTTCATCATTTTGTAAATATGATCTCATTAAATAGACTAACCCATGAGAATAATACATAAAAAAGAAATGCGTGCAGCTTAAGTGTCTTTTGGATACAAATTATAGTGAAATAGATTAGAACACTCTTAATCTAAGTACACTATACTTTGCTTTGGCCTTCAGTTTATTAATTATATATTTGGCAATTTTTGTGGAATCATAAATTCCATTAAATATACTCAATTGGAGGTAGATAATGTATTATTATGAATCCTTCCCAATTATTGAGTACATAAAAGATCAATTGACAGCTACTAGATTCAAACTGAGCTCCTCTCACTTCCTAGTTTATGACTAAACAAAATGTAATCAGAAAGAAAATCTTTCATGGGCAGCTCCCTGTCATATTGAGACAGGAAACTGCTAAGAAAATTTGGAGGAAGGTAGAGAGATCCAAATTTCTTTAATGGTTCACTTTAAATAATACAGGGACCTCTGTAAAAAAAGAAAAAAAACTATTATTCAAGGAGTGTTTCTATTCAAAAAAGATAGAGGAGTGTTGAAAAGATCAAAAGAAATCCTTCAAATTAACTAGGAACTTGATGGAAAGTAACTCATAATGAGTCAAATATAAATTTTCCACATTTTACCTTTGTTGAACTCCTGGCAGACAAGTTCAGCCATTTCTTCATAAGGAAAACAACAATTATCAGGAATAAGATCATTTCTGATCCCCCAACTAATACCTGCATCAATGGGGGTATTATGTTTAATGGAAAAATTCTCAAAACATTTCAACCAGTTTCTGAACCTGAGGTCAAGGAGATAATCACAAAGTCTCTGAACAAGTCATAGGAAGAAATGTGAGGATCAACTTCTCCCCCTGATAACAGCCATTACGAATAGATCAATGGCTGAGTCAGTGATGCCATTGTGTTTGAAATGATTTACCATAACATACCTACAGCTTAAAAGATTTGGATTGGATAAGGAAGATAGGAACAATTCTCATCCAATTTCTAACCTTCCTTTCATCTCCAAACTTATTGAAAAGGTAGCAGGAAGGTGTATAGAAAGACACTTAGACCTCCTTGACAGTTATCAGTTTGCTTATCTTAGAGGTTATTCTACAGAAACTGCTTTCCTGAAAGTGCACAGATCCGTGACTGCATTAATTATGCTTGATTTTTTTGCAGCTTTTAATGCAATCAATTATTCTATATTACTGAAGAAGATAGAATTTTCCTTTAGCATTAAGGTAAAGGCTTTAACCTGGGCAAAGTCACACCCTGCATACAGGACTACGATTAAACTCATAACTTGCAAGAACCAACTCATTTATGGTGAGCTGATCGGTGTTAGTTCCAAGCGATGGTTCATTTATTCCTCAGAGATTGAATATTCGGGCAACATACTTGTTTTGTGACATATTAAAAGGAACTAAATAGATAATTAATGATAAACAAAATAACTGTGTGATCAGAACAACTTGTATTATGTTATGGCTACACAGTGATCCAGAATGACCCACAGGAGGACTTCATCTCTTACCTCAGCATATGTCAGCAGCTTTTCTGTGCCATCTGGATCCTTGTTCCATAACAAATTCTCACAGAGTTCCAGCAGTTTTGGATCAATATCATCATACACAGGCAGACAACCAGCATTTACAATGCCAATATCCATGCCACTCTGAAAAGGGAAAATAAATTAACTGAAACTAAATTTCAATTTAAAATAATTTGCTACATTTAATCATTATTAGTTATACATATAATTAAAACCAGTAAGTTTTAAAATTATTCATCGCTACTTGGAAACTGAAGCAGATAAATTAAATATTCAAAATAACCTTAAAGAACTAATGAAAAGGGCACTAATTGCTATGAACTAACACACACAGACACACACACACCTTGATTGCGTGGTAGAGAAACACACTATGCATGGCCTCTCGAACTGGCTCTTTACCACGAAATGAAAATGAAAAATTAGAAACACCACCACTGACTCGACAACCTGGAAGGGTCTCCTGAAATATGAATAACAACACTTCAAATTAGAGAAAGGATCGAAGACAAACTAAGATATACTTATTTAAAAGCACACGAGTAAAGAATTAATTAATTTTTTCTCTTGAATTCTTCACCACTACTATAACTACTTTTGTCAAGGCTGCTATTAAATATTCTTATGCAAAGATTGTTTCATAAACATTGCCATGCTCTCAGTGCTTTGAAACCCTGATATTTGTGCTTATACATAAGCATATTGCTGATAGCTCTATGTTTGCCATCAGTCCAGCTCGGACAGTAATATATATATATATATATATATATATATATATATATATATATATATCATGATGTACATGTGTGGATGTTTAACAAAGAATCAAAGCAAATAGTTTCTAAGATCTTTTAATCTGGCCAGTAGCTTCAAGGGTCATCATTAACCAAACAACTTTGATGTATGAATGTCTTCTTCGACTCTAACAACTTCTGTTGTTGTACCTCACAAACTTGATTAAAACTATATCTTGCCTTGATTTTTTTCGTGGCCTCTATGAAAGCCATGCCATATGTGTTGTGTTCCTCCATGCCTGTGGCTATTGTCAATATGTTAGGGTCAAAAATGATGTCCGTTGGATTAAAGCCAAGTGTGTGCACTAGCAGATTATATGACCGTGTACATATTTCAACCTTTCTCTCACTGTCTATAGCCTGTTGAATAAAGCATTTTATATAGAAACACATACATACACACACACACACACACACACACAAACACATTTGTTCAGGTAAGATTAATGTTTTACATATAATTGTTTTGTAGGTTTGCAATTAACTTCAGTGTGTGTAATTAATATGTGTATACTTTGCTCAGCTCAAGTTTAAATGAAATCCATAAGTATTACCAGATCATTATTGCTCTGTGAAATCTAAGAAGGATTAACCTTTTTTAGCTATGTTGTAATTAGAATTCAATGGTTTTGAAGTATTTGAAGTAAGATCAATTTCTTTTTGAATTGCAGCAAATTTTTGTGCCTTTGACATTCAAGTACCAGCGACAAATGTCTATGACTTAACCCTGATGAATAGCCTAAACAGAGTATCTGTAATATGGTAGTATTCTGAACATGTATCATTATATATACTCGCTCACACACACACACACACACACACACACACACACACACACACACACACACACACTAATTATTTACCTGTCCTTCCTCATCAAATGCCATAACCACAACAGCTGCTCCATAGTTTTTAACCATCCTAGCTTTAGACAAGAAGTCTTTCTCACCTTCCTTCAAGCTGATGCTGTTTACGATACATTTGCCTTGAGCACATTTAAGACCAGCTTCTATCACAGCAAAGTTTGATGAATCTATACAAAGTGGCACCTGATCAGAAAACATGGTCAGTATATCAAGACATATAAGAGATATGTTGATTTATAGAGCTACAATTTGTCAAACTAGAATGATTATTGTCGAAAATATAGTTTTCACCTTAGCAATATCAGGTTCAGAGGAAATTAAATTAAGAAACTTAGTCATTGCTGCCGGGCCATCGAGCATACCCTCGTCCATGTTTATATCAAGTACTTGAGCACCATTTTCAACTTGAAGCTTGGCAACATTTAATGCCTCCTGGAAATTAAATACGAATACATTGTTAGAGCCAATAGGTAGGTGTTGGAGCTTGTCAGGTGTAATCTGCAAAGTTGTCTCATAAATAAATCAATTTATTGCTACTGACCTCATAATTTTCAGTTTTAATCAATTTGCAGAACTTTTTTGATCCAGCAACATTACATCTTTCACCAATGTTGATAAAGTTAGAATATGGGCCAATATACATTGGTTCAAGTCCTGTAATGTAGAGGGTAGTTAATAATCTGCTTTTTATGGCAGTGTGGTAAAGAAAATAGATAACATCCTTTTATCACGATCATTAAATGTTTTGAAGATTCAGTATGTTTGTCTGTGTTATATAAGTATACATTTAAAAATGTTCTTGCATATCCAGCTTTAGGCTTTATCTAAATGAAACACATTGACCCAAATCTGTAAAGCCACAAGAGCTCTTTTTGCTGTACTAAAATGCAGTTTGTTGCGGGTCAAATAATAAGATTTGCATTGCAAAATGTGAGGTGATACTATCTAATTAACAAAAAGACACTTGGTAACCACAGTGATTTATGGCTGCACATACAATCCAATTTATAAAGGCACCTCAACAATTTCATTATTGCCATATATTTAAATTAACCCCTCCATCTATCTAACTATATGCTAATACTATTCATACATCCATCTATTGGTGCATCTTACATTACCTATAATGGCTCAGCAAAATGCATTTATATACAAGAGTATGTCACATCACTAAACTGAACGACCTACTACCATTTTAAGAACACTCACTTTCTAAAAGCATTCCTGACACAAGAAGCACTTGTTAGTTGTTACTGTGATCCATGCCGTTGCTACATCTTATATAGACTAGTGTAATTCTCTGTTATATAGCCTATCTGATTACTACATCAACTGCCTTCAGTAAATGCAGAATAGCACAGCTTGCATAGTGACGGATTCTTAGAAATATGATCATATCATCACATTCTTAAAAACTATACTGGCTACTTAAACAGTGTAGCAGTTTCAATATTTTTACTAACATCTTATGCATCTATCAGTGGCATGGCATGGTGTCCATCAGAAAGCCATCCCCAAAACTCAGTTTGTCTATTCAGATACTATTCCAGGTAGCTGTATCTAATGGTTAGTGCATTTGAATGGCTCGTGCTAGTAAGGACACTTGATTAAATGAACATTATTATTATTATCTATTCACTCATTACCATTCTCTATACACAACACCTCAACTTTTGATATTGGGTTGATCATATCAGATTGCTAATTGTTCATCAGAATTGTTTATAGTTCATTTGATTATTTTTAAACTATTGATTTACACTGTGTTGTAATTTTCTATTATATCTTTTAAGCTTGATGTTGGTTCATTCATTCTAGACTATTGTGTACTGTACAGTCTTGTTTGGCATTAATTATAGTGGACTTTAGTAGTACATGTATTGTGATATATTACAATTTTCTAAATATAAGTTAAATTTTTAAATCCGTTTGGTGTGGTGTTTAATCCAAATAATATCTTAAATACAATTTATTATAAACTTCATTTAGGCATTTCTTGATATTTCAGACTATTATTTGTACATTCTAATAAATATTAATGAATGGTATTTGTTTTTGAATAAAAATATAACATATATGTTAACTCCTCAATTTTCTTTTTAACACACACACACACACACACACACACACAGAATATACTTAATTATATTCTAGGATTTGACCTACCTGATAGTAACATGTAATCATCATATAGTTCATTGGGAGGTACTCTCGGTTTATACTTTGCACAAGCTTCAGCTATTGCCCTAGATCATGAAATCAATTAAATATTTTATGTAACTAAAACAAAATTGTTCTCTGCAAATTAATACAATGCCTACCAGGGTTAAGATCAATAATAATTGCAGAATTGACCCCCCATGATTTAGGAATTAAGTTGAATAGACTTACTTTACAAACATACATTAGAAATATCCAGTAATAATAAACCATTACTTTGTGAACTAGCATTAGGGTATTGGAATAAAACATTAAACAAATTTGTTGTCAAAACTTAAGGATAAAAATATAATTTGTAAACATGTCAGATACTGTTACTGCATTCAGGTTTTCACTATTTGCTGCAATTTGCATGAATGCATGTTATTGGGTGATTTCTTTAAAATATCTGGATGTACGCTTTATATTACTAAATGCATATAAATTAATTAATGTATGTGTGTGATGGTGTCCGTGTGTGTTATTATGTATTTTTCTTTAAAGCATACAGCTGCATCATGTATATTAGCAAATTCTGTATATATATATATATATATATATATATATATATATATATATATATGTGTGTGTGTGTGTGTGTGTGTGTGTGTGTGTGTGTGTGTGTGTGTGTGAACTTCATCAAGATATATAAATGAATTACTTCATTAAAGTTAGTTTAACAATCTAGATTAGTATGGCTTGTAACTCTGACCTATGAATACAGGTACCTGTTACATCTAAATCTATTTTCATATGTTACACAGTACCTTAAAATGACTCCTGATACTAAGGGAATTACATTAAATATATTATTATATATATAAGTTATTAAATATGGAAGTTATTATTAAAATATCAAGTCATCACCATTTATCTTAATTCTACTACACTATGAGATTAATCATAGTTACTAAAGTCAATGATGGTATTAACTGAAACTGATGAAACAGCCTATAAAAGTAATCCAGTGCTTCAAATTCTGACCTACACGTCTGCGCTACCTAGAGCACTATGAGAGATCCATACAACTAAATGATATAAGCTATATCCTGAAGCAGTCAAATATAGCAAGAACTGTGTTCAAACTGGACTATTAACTTATGCACACATATAATATAAATTGATGGTAAAAGGGACTAAAAAGTAATTAATTAATTAATGTGGGCAGCAATACTTAAAAATAAGACACTGCTATGAGTTTATAATGCAGGTCTATCACTATTAAAATCCATATATCTGTGAGCATTAAATATCAATTTTGTATTTAAAATATTCAGACTTTTAATATCATTCAAATAGGTAGAAGAATCATAGAATAACAATTTTGTGAAAATGACATATTGTAGCTTTTGGACAGCACCAAACTAAGTAAATATTTATGGTAACTCTTGATCCAGATTTTGTGTCTTATCTTTAAATACTTCCTATTATTAACTTGTTGGTTAATATTTCCATGTCCAGCGATCATAAATTAAGTAGAGTTGTTTAGAATCAGTACTGGTCATGCCTAGAAGATACGACCTTGGGGGTAGCTGCCAAGAGAAACCTATCTCAGAAACATGGATATAAGCCAGATTTAAATCGACAACCTGTACGTTTGTAACACAGTACCATTACACTGTCAGATAATGACTGATCTTGATATTGGCCTTTTTATTTATTTACTTTCACAACGGAAGCATAGAAGGAAAATATTTTTACAGGAAAGATTGTTTATTGGCTGACACCAGCGTATAAACATTAGCTGTGGACATTTCATAATAAAAATTGTTATTAAAATATCAACTAAATATTACCGACCTGATATGTTCAGGAGTTGTTCCACAACATCCGCCAACAATATTTAACAGGCCATCTTTGGCGAACTGTTCTAACTGCTCTGCCATACATTCTGGTGTCTCATCGTAACCACCAAATGTGTTTGGTAAACCTGACAAAGAAGAACAAACCGTGAAGATAGCACCAGACAATGAATAACTGATTGCCGAAGATGACTGATTCTGGATCAAGCCCTCATGTTAATGGGTAAATGTTCTGTTTAGATTTGGTGCTAGTTACAGCTAGGGCATGTGGCTGAGAGGCTACTGCACAGCGAAAGATGATGAACAATCTGGAGGCAAAATTCAGATTCAATACTGCAACCTAGTAATTAAAACTATATATTAAGAGATTTGTTACATCTCATTAACATGAAGCCACTATCACAAATTTATGGTCTAGTACAGACAAGAGATGTTTGAATGTTATCAAAATCAGATCATTGTAATTAAATATATATCTAACCTGCATTAGGATAACATATCACATATGACTTGGTGTTCTTGCCAATTGTCTCTATAAATGGCCTCATCTCCGATGCACCAAGAGCACAGTTCAAACCAAGGCTGATAAAAGAAAACAATATTAATTGTATTTCATTGATATTAAACCTGATAATACAATCTTGTATGTAGATAGCATATTAAAGAGACTGTAGAAAGGTTCACCTGTATGGTCTGATAAAAATACAGATGAATCATCAAAAGTTTGCTATAAACACAGGTGTAAGTTAGATTTGAACTCACAACCTTGATGTTTGCAGCACAGTGCCCTAACCAATGATAACTTACAAACCTATTTACTTGGAGCGTTTGCATTTAAATGTATTTCATTCCATGTCTGATATATATCAGCTAACTAAGTTCCTGAAGTCTGAATCTAAACCACTGCTAACCTTACTAAAACTGTGTGGATGAATGTAGTAACAGATGTTTCAGAAGTGCATTATGGAACAGCACAAAATCAAGTGGTGTAAAACTCCTAATATCTTCAAAAGCATTACAAAAAATTATTCTTTTATTTAAGTATTCCATAGCTGGATATGATCATAGGTCTTTCGCTCAAAGGTTGAACTGGGCTTAATTAAAGTTTTGGTTGTAAGAAGAAAAACCCCTCTAGATTACACATAATAAAGTGGACATGGTAAACTTTTATATGCACATTCCATCCAAAATAAATCACTGACCACATTGGTTTTGCATGACTCATACTGATAACAAAAGCATCAGTAGTCTGTCCAGATAAGGTCCTTCCACTTTTATCGACAATTGTCCCTGATACAAACACTGGCACAGGATAGCGATCATTGTCAAATAGCTTCTGTATGGCAAATAGAGCAGCCTGAAAAATAATTCTGGACATGTTTTATCTATAAACCATCACATCACAAACAATATTATCTATCTGAAAACAAGTTAGAAACACAATATTATTATAAGAAGATAAAGTAGATTTATATCAACTGATCTGACCTTGGCATTAGCTGTATCAAAAATTGTTTCCACCAGTAACACATCAACTCCTCCATCTAACAGTCCTTCAGCTTGTTCTCTGTATGCATCAGCCAGTTCATCAAAAGCTGGAAATTAAAACAGTGAGTGATAACAAATAAAAGCATTAAGCATAATGTAGCAAAATTAAATAACTACAACCAATGAGGATCAGATTAAAGTGAAATAAAATGTGTTTCTACTGATTTCAAAATAAATAAACAAACTGCACTTGCACCCTAGACCAAGAAGTTAGCAAATATTCTTAAACTAATCTACTTACTAATATTTCTAAACTCTGGCTTCTCCACTGATGGAGACAACGAGAGGGTCCTATTTGTAGGACCCATGGCACCAGCAACATATCTTCTCCTACCTGAAAGTATAATAGCATCAGACAATAGTTACCTCAATACAAATCCTGAATATTACAGTTACATTCTAGTGTATGGCCTTATTTATAGAGGGAGATTAGCCTATTAATTAATTGTTAGCAAAATATTATAAAGATCAGTTAAATCTTTCTGTCACTAACATGTAAAACCACAAAGAACAGTGTATTCACTACATAATATTTTCTTCTTTCAAAAGTTTGTCTTTTTTTGTCAATAAAAATTGAAATGATCATATTAATTCTGTATTTTATTATCTGTCAAAACAGAGATATAGTGAAATATAATGTTGATGACGTGGCATGAAATCATTGTACTGCATGTGGATTTTGCCATATATTAATCGTGCATGTGAAGTTCAGGATGACATTGTCGAAACAAAATTAATTAGCCTAGTTAATTAAAGCAAATTAACAATTAGACTTGTTAATAAAATAATTAACAGGTAGCATATCCAGCCACTGCCATTTAAAACTTTATTAACGTTTAAAAACATTAACTGTTAAATAGCAATCATAAAATAATATGCTACCTGTAGAAACTGTTTAAAAAAACATATATATTCAAAATTTCATCTCACATTTATAATATGTCCCCAGACATATGTCAAATGGGAAAGAGCTTAATTGATAAATTTCAACACATAAAATCAGCACATATCTTTATGAAAGCAATTTAAATGTTATTTGTAATATATAGCTCATGACTATAAAACATAAATATATTATTTAGCTACATACTACTGTTCTCTCCATTCTTGAGCTGATGTTTCAAATGTTTAAACAGGCATTTGCATGTAAATCTAATTATATGCATTAAACAGCACATGTATACCCATGTCACAAAATGTAAGTTTGGTTTCATTTTATCTGTTTCAGTTCTTTTGACATGTAGTACACATGCATTGTTTGTTTCAATGCATCTTGGCCGTGGCACTATAGTAGGAGGAGTTTTCTCCACCGAACATGCCATATATTCTAAATTTATTTAGAATTAGTCTTGGTGGGGAAGTTATAAATTACAGACCATATTCATCTCCCTCATTTGAGGTTGCCAGCCACGTAAAAAAACTGCCATTATATTCTATAGATTGTTTCAGTAGTAATGTTTCACATCAAGGTATAAGTTGGTTGGGTTTGGGGTTGTACATAATTTTCATTGTTTAAATATCCGTCAGGTGACTTGTGTATGGTTTTGTCACATGGGTAGTGAACTATATAGGGTTAAGGTTCTAGCATCAGGAGAGCTTTGTGTTAGTTGCTGCAAAGACGTCGTGTTGCTGTATTGTATTTGGCATTAATTGTGGTAGGAACTTTGGTTGTGTAGTGGAGTGCTTTGGTTATAGCATGTACATTGTGGTTTTGTCTTTGTTTATGTGGTAACTTGGGAGTGAACTCATTTATTTAGCTGTTTATGGATTGTGAAGTTATTATAGGAGCTGTTTGTTAGACACAATATCAACTCATATTAAGAAGTTTTGTACATCACTAATGGTTATGATTGTTATTTGTTTAAATATTGATTTGTAAATTTTAAAAAATATTTTATGTTACTCAGTTAGTTTTAGTACTTTGAGTGTATGTTACGATCATGCTATTTCCTCCCATGACAACCCATATATTTTATCATCTGCATGAGCTAGAAAAAATCAAGCCAAATTACTTTACATTCTACATAAATCAGAAATAGATCTTGGCATATTTCTTTGTATTATATACCACTGTCTAATATTTATTTATTTAACTACAAATCAAGAGAATACCTTCAATACAATCATTAAGTTTCTGACATTCTCTTGAAATAACAAGAAATAACTTGATGGTATAAAGATTATAGTAATTAAATTGAAAGAAATAACATTTATACAAAATTGATATATGGAAGCTTTAAAAAGCATTAACCATAGACAATTATATTAACTAAAATATATTTATAAATGTACCTGTCTCAGCAGTCACCTCATCTGCAGCCTTTCTTGCTAATTTTGCTGACTCTAAATTTAGCCTATACACCTAATGATAAAATATATACACTGTATTTTATAAATGTAAAGACAGTTTATTAATAAATGAACAAATTTAATAAATACAATTCAATTTTCATTCTTATGTTAAAAATATGTGACTACCAGAGATTCAAGACCATAATCAGCTTGTGCAATACGAGTCCCACTGAATGTGTTAGTCTCTATAAAATCTGCTCCGGCATATAGATAATCCTGTAAAAATATCAACAAGCAGTTTTTACATTATTTTTAGAGAAAATATTAAAGCAAATATTAACTAATAGAAATGTGTGGAACAGATAATTAAGTTTGTAGTAACCATATCATATATAGAGCCAATAGACAACCAATTACTGAACCTTAGACAAACATCATAGTAAACACTTCTTAATGAACTAAAGCAGGTAAATAACAAGAATTTAGTAGTTAGATTACCTGTAATATAATAAAGTACTCCAAGTGTCATTTTCATTAATGACAAAACACAGATTAAGAAATAATTTCTATTATTTCGTTCAAAGAATAATTAAAATTCAGCTTAATTGTGTCCATACCTTGTGAATTTTAACGATTATTTCAGGTTTAGTTATGCTTAATAGATCATTGTTTCCTTTCAAATGTTTTGGATGGTTGGCAAATTCAGATCCAGTAAAATCTGCTGCCTCAAAGTTACACTGCTGTATCATTGTTCCCATGCCTCCATCAAACACCATAATCCGCTCCTTTAGTGAAGCTTCTAGCTCCTCTGCAACTGTAAGCATTAATTATTCAAATATACATGGTTAGAACAATTTATAATATTGGGGTCATTTAATAACAATTCAGATAACCAAAATAACCAGGAAATAATAAACAGAAGTTCTGTATCAATGACTACATTCCTAAAGAATAAAATATAGTTCTACTAATGTTATAATAATGGTATGAATCAATCATATTTTTAAATTCATACTTATAATTAATATAATTATAACTGAATTGTTTAATATCACTTTAACTGTATAGATCTGAGTTTTTTACTATATCATAATTGGAATATTAATTTTCCATCATAATATACGTTATGTTGCAATTAAAGCCTTCATTTAACATGATACTTATCAAGTACATTTAATAATGATAACATACATAGATGTGGGAATAAGTGGCATACTATTGTTGAATTAATATAATATGCCCTGTTATAGAACACAAAGACAAAAACTCATTTAAGGTCTATACACCATTGTAATGACTATTATCATGACATAAACATAGAAGCTATAAACAAGTGTAATTTGGGTGTAATTAACAACCACTGGCATACCACAAATTACAATTATAAACTGTAATAACTGCAAAGTGACCTTCTGCAATTGACACAACAATGAATAGATCTATAACTTGTAATACTTAAATAGGTCTCAAACCTAACTACTTCTCTTTAATGTTCTTATTCATTATTGAACTTAGTTGGCTAATAAAGTCCATTTACTGGTTTCAGTTCATCATCTGGCTACTGGCCTGTTATATGATCACAAGCTAATTGACAGAATGCACTGTATAGAATTGATGATTGTATCATGTTGAACTGGTTCAGATCACAGTACAAGGTGTGAATAAGTAACTCTGATTATGCATGGTCTTAGAACATCTCTCTCTCTCTCTCTCTCTCTCTCTCTCTCTCTCTCATATATATATATATATAATATATATATATATATATATATATATATATATATATATATATATAGAGAGAGAGAGAGAGAGAGTCTCAGACAGAAAGAGTTTTTTAAAGAAAAGAATAAGCATTTGTATTGTATTAATGTAACTGGTTTCTGAATAATCAACTGGATTTATGGTAGAATCATTGTTGGAAGTTTTCTGTATCATTTCTGAGTATAAATCCAACTTGATAAGATAACTATAATACAGTTATTATTTAAATCTGGTGCTGGAATATCTGCCAGTGAACAGTTAGCCAGGTGGTTAGTTACAGGTCTGCTCCATTTTTCTTTCATGTTGTCTGAGGACAAGTTCGGCTTCACTGATATCTCATCAGTAAACTATGGATGTGTGTCTGAGGCTAACACTATGTATTAACCATATCATATTGTCACAGTGCACCATCCAGGGTGGTACTGTTTTTTTTAAAAACAGTTGATGACCGTTAAGGTCATCGGACAACATTCCAGAGTTAATGGCTTTAAACTCGAGGGGGCAAGGTTTGCGCAAGCTGGATAGCAGCATAGTCATCTGGTCTGGTTATAACCGACTCAAGTATATGGTTGTCTCGTTGTGGCTGTCTTTATTTGTCGTTTCTTTCACGGGTTGTTTGAGGTTAGCTGACACAATTAGATCATTTACGTTTCTCCTTTCTGTGTCCCTTTCAATGTCCCAGTCTATGTTAAAATCTCCAATAATGATGAAAGTGTCAGACATGAAGAACATCTGGGTCCTCCTTTTTGGTATGGAATTAGGTAAATGATGATGAGTCTGAGTGTGCTAGACTCAAATGTAACGCAAGCATTGACAGATTCGAAAGCCATTGTAGTATCATCAGTGACAGGTAAATATTTCTTGTATAGATGTCGATCCTCACCTCTATGACCAACCCTCGGGGGATAGAACTAAGTTTGTAGCCATCAGGTGTAATGTCACCCTTAATCTTTCTGTCATCATTTCCATGTTCATGCCAAATATCACTCATAGCAAATTAACCAAATCAAAATCAAGCTTCTAGACGTAATCAAGCAGGAAATCAGCCTTATTTCTGATGGATTAACAGTTCATCAAGCAAAGTTTAAGTGGCTGGTTAGCTTTATAGGTACTAGGGGGATACGTTTATTTATAGAGGGAGGACTTTCATGTTGAGTGAGTTTAATTTTGTTCCAATGGGGAACCATTTATTAAGCCCAGTGGATGTTAGCTATTTGCAGGTACAGTGGTTACAAGGCCTTCATTTCTGATAGTTCAGGGTATTCGAATCTAGGGGCACAATGTTTTTTATTTCCCCTCAATTGCGACAGGACATCCTTGTTATATCATACTTTCTTTGATAGTTAACTAGCTTTAGCAATGCCATGTCGACTTCAAGCCAGAAGAAATGAATAACAAACTTAACACACAACTAGATTTATCTGAAATCCACTGTTAATTGAATATGCCATCCAGATGTCTACACAATCAAAGAATGTCTCAAAACCAGTAGTAAATATACATCAAAAACAAGAAAATGTAAATTTCATTCATAAAAAAATATCCAGATGTGATACATATTCACTGAAATGATGTGCTATAAATTCAATTCACAGAAATGCCTTTTGATAGGAATATCAGCTAGGAGCTCTGTTACTCATGTAACTGAAGCATACAGACGTCTACACTACTCAGTAGATGGATCATCAAAATGACAGGCTCTAGATGACTATGAATATATCTAGCACAAATCTCTTCTAGCACCATTTAATGTGAGTCTTATTGAAAATTATTATCAAAAATTACCTGAAAATATTTTATCACAATTATAAAATGTCTCTTTTATTTCAAAGTCACAAGGGTAGGGCCAGTCAGCTGTAACTGCATGACAATTACCTGCCGAACACTGACTATAAGCCAAAATTAATAAATGAACAGTGATTCATGGTCAGTGACCCAAATCCTGATCAAATTCTTCAAGTTCCATTTCCAAAGATTTCTGAAATTCAAAAAACTACACCTGAAATTATTATTACTCGTAACTTATAATTAAAATGATCTAGAGTGTAAACCTAAACCAGGATGTCATCAATACAATATTTGTATACAAACAATAATTTGTCTGTGACTTTTGTTTAAAAAATGTAATATTAACAAAGTGACAGTCTTGTATGATGTTATTATTAAATTATACAGATAGCTACAAAATTCGTGTACATTGTACATTGTATTACATCTGAATAATTTTGTATTTTCATATATTCCTAAGGGTTTAAAGTCAAACAGCCACAAATTAAAACAGCTAAAATATAATTATACCAAATTTATCAAAAGTTGGAAAATCTATTTTCCAGATGTAACTTGTTCAATGGATTGACTATGCCTATGCTGATAAATTGCATATGCTATATTTGGCCATACTCAAGAACAACTCTGAGGGAAATCAAAAATATTAGTCTCTTAATAATATATATATATTTTTTCTCTCTCTCTCTCTCTCTCTCTATATATATATATATATATATATAAACATTCAATAATTATAATGATAGAATATTATTTTGTATAAACATTCCCCAAAAATACACAAAGTCAGTGGATTAAGAGTCATGCCCATTACTGCCAAATATTAAATGAATGCAGGGTGTCCTTAAACCTAAATAAAATCGTGTTTAGAATATTGTAGCCAAGCACATTTTCATAATCAATTAATAAAAGATACACTACTGTAGTATGCCATGGGTAAATTATTTTCAAGACACCATCTAAATATGTAAATAACAGAAAATTTCATTTCTGTTCTCTGCATTTCATATTTATGATTTATAAAGTTGCACGTTTGTATATGAATTATGTATGAACTTACTGATGAAATACATTTTTTAAACAGGGATGTTAAACATCCTCATAGGACGTAAAACACTCTGGCAGTGACCAACCTCTGGGTATTTTGTTCCCATGTAAGGAGTTATAAGACAGCCAATCAATAAAAAGGGAACACAATGTAAATATTAATGCCCACACATTCATGTGCTATCCCTGGTTCATTATCTCAGATCAAGAAACGAAAGATAACCACAATCACTTCATTATATTACATGCGTCTAAACAAATAATTTTTATTTTCTGGGTAAGGAAATTTCTCCACAAACCAAATGATTCCCCCCAGGAAAAGGACACAATTCCAGCTGTTCTATATAACAGGAAAATTAAATAAAGGAAACTTACTAGATAGTGAAGAATTTCATTGAGGTATATCATATGACTAGATTGTCTTGTCACCTGATCATCCTGTATATCAGAATTGAACCGGGAAATATATCATTGAAAGAATGAGGAAGTTTCTTACTAATAAAACTGTCTATAAACGAACATACTTGGTATTGATACATGTCACTTAATTTGAAGATTTCACAGTTTTTTAATAAAGGATCTGTATGATTGTTATAACCCACAAATTTAAACAAATCTGAATAGCTTTTTTTTAATTGACATTTCTCCAAACTAGAATACCATAGGAGATATATGGTTGTATGAGTGCCAGGTATAGAATTTTCACACTATCTTTTGATAATAAATTCTTTACTTACTTTATGTAATATAAAGCCTGAGAAATCTAATTTTTTACTTGAGTCAAATGATATTTCCAAGATAGAGACTTGTCTACAAACATACCATGAGATCTGGTGGTTTTCATTTGTAAATGAGAGCCAATTTGCTCCAAATGAGTACCATCAACTGAAACATTCAAGTTGTTAAAATCAACATTTTTGCTACACCCATTGAAAACTATAAATTTTGTATTTCTATAATTTACTGGGAGTCCATTCAGACAAAAGGACTCAAATAAGTTGTTTATTTCCACATTTGCTCTTTGGTACAAGGTGGCAACATTGGCATCACTATTGACTAAAGAAGTGTCATCAGCAAATGACAATATACGAGCATTGTGCATTTTTATATGTCATTAACATATATATATCAAACATAGCAAGGGATCTAGGATAGACCCCTGTGGTATACCACAGTTTATGAATTCAACATCAGACTTCGTTTTACTGATTTGAACATAATATTTTCTATTTACCAATAATTAATTGGCAAACCATTGATTATTGATTCCCCTAATATCATAGCAATTTAATAATGCGTCTGTCTTAACGCTTTTGAGAGATCAAAGCAAATAAATAATGTAAATTGTTTGGGAGTAGAATTATTAGCTAATGCACATTGATTTAATGAATGTATAATTGGGTGAATGGTTGAATGTTTCTAAAAAAACTAAACTATCAGCAGCTGATATTTATGAAGACTATTATTACCATTGACGAAGCACATTATCTCATTATACACTATCTCCTTCAAAAAGTTTTAAAAACCTGGGAGAATGCTGATGGGTCTGCAGTTCAGAAGCTTTAAGTATTGGAATTACCTTAGCTATTTTCAATTGATTCAGAATGATACCAGTAAGTGAATGATCTATTTATGATGTGGATCAATGGATATTTAATGTATTCAATAGTGTCTTTGAGTAGTATAGAAGATATTTCATCATGACCTGTATTAAGCTTAGATTTTAATTTATTTGTGATTTTTATGACTTGATCTGATGCTATAGTTTCTACAAAATATATCGTTAATTTGAGGTGCTTTCAAATGGTCAGCAATTTCTGTGTTTATTCTAGGGACATTATCAGAGGTAGTATTACCTATTGTTGGGAAGTATTTATTGAAGCTATTTGTTATTTCAGTTTCTCATAAAATATATTTGTTGTCTATTTAGAAAATCTCTGTTAAGTTTTATTTATCGTTTTGTTTACCTATTGCTTGTTTTAGTACAGACCATGTGTTTTTCTTAAATTCAAGATGTGAGTAATAGTTTCTTTTTGGCTCACACTCGTCTTACTGAACAAATCCAAGTAATTTTTGTAGC
The DNA here is from genome assembly GCA_025642065.1 of Paralvinella palmiformis. Lineage (NCBI taxonomy): Eukaryota > Metazoa > Annelida > Polychaeta > Terebellida > Alvinellidae > Paralvinella > Paralvinella palmiformis. Next base: position 66,047 of record JAODUP010000405.1, on the reverse strand, counting down.
ATTTTATATTTCCGCCTGTTGGTTTACGAAGTTTCTTCTTGAATAACTTTGCCTTATATCTTGCCTAGATGATGATTGATGTTTTACCGCTAAATGGGCAAGTGACCTCTTGTCTGGAAGATGTCAATAAGCCAGTTGAGACCCATGGCACATGTTTCATACATGGTTTTATTGAATCATGTTTTAAGTAAGGGAAAGGCTTCATTCAATATACTTTTAAACCGATATGAATTTATTATAAGCAGGAAGACAATCAGTATTTAACGTTCCTGAAAAATCCCTAGCACCTATATAGCAATTGTTTAAATTTAATCATATTGGTTTCAGTAAATTTCCATTTAATAATGAATGTAGGTTTATCAGTATGTCTGTTTGAATCATTTACATATCAAAATGATTAGATTTGGATATGATTTACAATATGATATGAACAGATATGATTTGAATGAATAAAATGATTTGAATAGCTATGATTTACATACCAAAATTATTAGATTTGAATAGATATGATCAATCAGAATAGCTGATGTGTGGGTTGCTTTGGTTTGTTTGTGAATAGCTGGCAAAAAACCTCAATATAAAATACCATCACCATAATCACAAGTTTTAACATTAGTACCATATTTCAATAAACAAATATTAACATCACAAAGAATCGAGCTTGATATACCCTCAGAATTGTTAATTTCCATAATATCAAACAGAGTAGAGGAAAATACATCAACATCAGCCTATGGTGGAGTGCTGGGCCAATAAATGATACCAACAATTAATATCTCAAGAAACTCATTTTCCATTTCAATAAATAGTGATTCATAAACATGTGGAATGAATACACTCAGAAAATTAATTGAATCTTTTATAAATAGAAGAATGCCATCTCTACCATCATTGTTTCTGTGTGGCTTTATAATATTGTGATATCCAAAAAGAATGATGTGAGGTCTCTATCAACAAAGAATACCTAACTCATTCCAATTTTATCAAACGAAAAGTCCTTTTTATGTAAGTCACATAAAAGATTATGGAATGAATCCCAGTTTGATGATAAGCTTCTACAGTTTAAATGAAAGTATAGATTCAAAGATAGTTTTAAAATTATACCTGTTATCTACCTGGACCTGATCAAGAGACTCCAGTTACATCAAATGACATGACCAGACATTCAATCACTAGCATATATGACTGAACATTATTCACTATGTTGGAGAGACAGTTTATACATTTGAAAGAAACTAATTTTTATATACATTTGAAAATAATAATGGTGCATTAATAATGTTAAATGGGGAAAACCTACACTTGATTTAATTGTATAAATATGAATCGATATTGATATTTTGGTTTAAATAATATGGTACGTGACTTGAACAAATGTTCAAAATCCTCCCAAAATTAATTTATAATTAAATCCATAGAAATTAGTCAGTTATTATTTCAAACTTAGGTTGCTTTGATTTTAAACATAAAGCATGAATCTTATTCCATGCTTTAATGTGAACTCCATTAAAAACCACTACTGTGATTATATGCACATCTTATTATGTAAGCTCTGGCTACCTGTATGCTATAGTAACTGCCACATCAATACACCATTTCACTTTGTCTGCACGGTAAATAATTATCATCCAAATTTAGATTTGCCATTTTCAAATTTTAATATATTTTTATCTTATTCATATACATATGCACCTTAAAAATTAGAATATGATATAGTCTTTAGGAACAAAAAGAAGAAACTAAAATTTATTAGTTTTGAACAACATATTGAAAATAAATGTAATTATTATTCAGGAGCCACTATGAAACACATCAAGGAAGTGAATAAATAGTTCCATAATCATCACAAACTCAGTTCTCTTCTATCTACTCACAAGGATAGCTAGTACAAGCTACAACTCCCCGGTGACACACAATGGAAGTCACAGCTAGTGTGCTTAAATACATTCATCAAGAACTGCAGCTTCTATGTACAGATCTCCCAGGATCACGAGGAAGAATTCGACAATCCATCGTTCAGAAGATATAAGATTATAATATCTTCTGCAGTGTTAGACATCTAGCTGGGCTACCTCCATAGTCTAGCAGTAGCGTGTTGGACCACAGATCACTACCACCCATGTTCAAATCCTGGCGTGGGCATATCTGAAGGTTGTTTCGTCTTTCGCTTCGTCTCATTACCTTTGGAGGTCGCTCGGCCCATTTAACCTACCTTATGCACAAAAGTGGCCGTAAAAAACATCAATCATCATCTAGCTGACCAAATACATCCCATAGCAAGTGTCACTGTTGTGTCAATCAGACAACAAGAATATTGTTAATGCATGTGATGTCTGCTTATCTTTGTTGGCTAACCCAGGTATATATATATATATAATCATACAAGCATAAACATGCACCATAGATGTCAGCATGATTATATACATATCATATACATACATGTTACGTTCAGAAATGCCAAAACAGTATATTTATACATCTAAAAAAACTGAGCTTTTATATGTAAATCGGTGTCCAATAGGCAATATAGACACTGTGGGGTAAACTATGTTCCTTGAAGGCCATCTGGAATTGCACTTCAAAAGATATACTGGATTCTTCAGGATCATCTGACCAAACTGTACTGGGATCCTAGACATTGTTTGAAATCTGGTAGATGTGAATTGATTTCACCTGGTTTCATTACATAATGGGATCATTTCTAGTGTTCTACCACCTGTGTATATTTGAGGTGCTCTAGCTGAGATGAATGACTACCTGAGTCAGCCATGTACAGACCATAGTAGTGATCCACTTCAATACTGGAAAGACCAGGAATCGAACCTCCCTTTGCTGCCCAACATTCCAGCTGATTATCTCAGTGTATGTCCATGCCTTGTCTGTCTCTGTAGAGAGATTATTCACTGTTGCTGGCAGAGTATTCCGTCTTGATAGATATCTGCTAGCACACCTAACTTTTGAAAGATTTATGTTCATCAGATGCAACAGTACCTGAATTCACTGTCTACACTGAATGCATTTTGAAAGGACATCATTATTATAGTTATATGTATGTTTGGTGCCTTGGACATAAGCATGACATTTCATTCAAGTAATTTATTAAAAATGTACTCATAGTTCAGTACAGTGATAAATAAGTACTCACACAAAAAACAATTACTTTCCCATGTACTTTGCCCCAACCCTGATATATATATATATTATAAGTTGGTGATGTTAGTGTTAACAGCTATATAATCAAACAAGCATAAACTTGCACCATAGATGTCATCTTGATTAATTATATATATAATATGTGGAACCCTGATTTGAGGTAATGCTGGAACATATCATATTTACCTGCATGGTGGTGGGGGGGATATTTGATTCTGCTCTACCCAGTGTTTTAATGATGATCAAGTCAGTGCTAATTTAACTCCCAACCAAACTCAAATGCTCATGTGGTTAGCATATTAACTTAATCCTATAATATTAACTTAATACACCAATTACAGTTATTGATAATTAGTGCCAGAATCATCAGTGTATATAAGCAGAGGTGTTTCTGATTAACATCATTCCATATAATGATATACTGATATATATTTTGCTGCTCTGGTAACTTGTTTATCTATGATCGGTATCTATTGTTTGTCCTCCCACTAACCATTTCGAGGAAAACGAGGCTCCATTGTCAAAATTTAACTACGGCAATGCTGATTGGGACAAGCTGAACCAAGTGCTAAGTGAAATAAATTGTAACACTGCTCTGGGAGAAGAATGTATAAATAAAGTACATAACTTAAAGTGGAACAGGCCTGCAGAAATATAATTTAAACCTAAATAAAAATTTATTCCATGGGAAAGAAAAATACTCACAACAAAAAGAACTCAAACAATGCAGAGATTGAAACTCTCAAGCACCCTAATAAATACAAAAAAACTCCTGAATACACTCCATGGTGTGGAAATCAATATACAGGACATTCTAACTGTATCTCGCAAACAAGAAGAAAAAGCAATAGCTGCAATAAAAGAGAACCCTAAATTCTTCTACAAATATGCAGCTAAATATAGCAAACCCAAATCAAATATAGGCACCTTAATCGATGAACAATATGAAAGTGTTTTCAGTCAACCAGATCCAAAATGTTTCCAGAATCTGAATGAATATAAGCCACAACTAACTGATTTCATCTTTTCCCATGTGGACATTGAAAAAGCAATTGAAAAATTAAGAAGCAACTCAGCTGGCCACCAATATATATTACTTAAAAAATGTAAACTATCCCTTTCTAAACCGACATACAGCCTGTAAAGAGAATCCATGGATGCCCCTATTACTTAAGCAAGCCACTATTATCCCCATACATAAGGGAGGCAGCTGATCAGAACCTAAAAACTATAGGCCAATATCCCTTACTTCCCATCTCACTAAGATCTTTGAAAGAGTACTCCGTAAAAAAACTGGTAAAAGATCATGTCTCACTTAACTACTATAAAGCTATGACACAATTTTGAATTTGGTAGAAGAGGGGGGAAATGTTGTATATCTTGACCTTGGAAAGCATTTATAAGGTCGATCATGGGATCCTGTGCCATGAATTGAAACAGCTAGGTATTGGTGGAAAAGTGGGGACATGGATTCATAACTTTCTTAGTGATAGAACCCAGTCCATTACAGCAAATGGTGCCAGCTCAACTTTGTCAAGTGTATAGTGTACCCCAATATTTTTTCTCATTCTTATAGGGGACATAAATAACAATACATCCTTTGTGGATGATACAAGAGTCCTTCTTGCCATCAAAAATGAAGATGACATAAAAAAACTACAAAATGACCTCAAAACAATATACAAGTGGCAACAAATAAACAACATGCAATTTAATGAAAACAAATTTGAACTATTCCGATATGGTAAAAATCAGGACATAAAAGACACCACCTCATACTCTGGACCAAACAGCAGAAAAGGTTTACAAACCCAATGTGTCAAAAACCTTGGTATCAAAATGAGTGACCTTCTCAGTTTCACTTACCAAATAGAGACAGTATATAACAAAGTTCTGCAAAAATGTGGGTGGATCATGAGAACTTTCAATGTCAGAGATATGCACATTATGAAAACACTATGGTGCAGCATTGTCCAACCACTAGAAGGAATTGCTCCAAGTGTTGGAATAAAATCATACACTTCAACAAGGCAGGGTTGCCTGTGCCAAGTCCCCCAAATAAAACAGTAAAATTAAGGCAATCAGAGAAGGGAGCCTTCAAATTAGGGGTCCACAGCCTTCCAGTCAACATATGTGGCCAGAACGGATGCTCCTTAACCAGTTTCAAGCACAAACTTGATAAATACCTGCAAAATATCCCAGACAAACCAAAAATACCAGGATACACAACTGAAATGGACACAAACTCCATCACATCTATGAAGAGTTCCAGAGAAAGCTGAGCAATACAGCTGAGGCTTGGCTGGAGAGGTTATATTCTTGAACTAACTATTTTGGTAATACATTGTATTTGATCCATTTGGTAATAAATTGGATTTTAACCATTTTGTATTAAATTAAGAGTAATTAAGTAAATCAAGGTTTCCGAGGGCGAATATAAAAGGGGAAGAATTTAACGAGGGTGAATAGCCAAGTTCCTATTATCTGATTAGGGCTGTGATACAGTTTCAGCCCAGTTATAAAATGTGACGTGGCTACTACAAGTTCAATGTTGCTTTCACAAATAGATCATATTTATCTTTTAAATATCTTATAGGGGGCTTTACAGACATATTATTTGGGGTATTATAATTATTATATTACAAATTATTTGTACACTACACTACAGTCACAGTGCTTTTGAATGTTTCCTGCTAGTAAGGGCGCTTTATTAAATATACATTATTATTAATATCTGCTGGATTTTTTCGCGCATGAATAGTTACAAAAGAACACAATGAGCACGACAACCAAATCGGGCTTTGATGATCGGTAAACGATAGCAGCAATCACAAAAATATCCACATGTATTTGTTGACAACTTCGGTCAAGGTCGTAATGTGTCAATATTGATACAGATTCGGTTACCTGATTTATTCTCGCCGGGTGCGCCACTATCTACTGTCGGTGCCATGCTGTGCGATTTGCTTGCAAAATTCGTTTATTACAGATAGTAATTAATATACGTTAATTTCTTTAAATTGAACACTATTCTCTGATTTTCCAGTCACCTCACCGAAGCAGCACCGCATCAGAAATGGCACCTCCAACCGGGCTGGCCTCTTTTATAAACAACCTGGCGCATGCGCAGTCCGTTCATTACGCCATTTCCTTTGCTTCGTGGCTCTGGTTTGTGTTTTAAGTGGCAGATTTTCCTAGTTACTGGTGAATTCCTAGTAAAAGTACAAATTTATTGATATAGACGCTTTCCAAACCATATACTACCGTGAGTGTACTATAGAAGTTATATGTTGTGCATTGTATATTTTCACGTATGTGTTAATACTGTTATTGTGTACAGTCTACAGATAAATAATTAATAATTAAATGGCTTGATGACTTGAAATGAATGCTTGAAATAACTAAGTCTAAGGTTGTGTTTTTCAGCTGCTCATTTATCTTACTGTAGCCAGGTGGTAGGAAAGACCAGATAATCTTAAAACGATTGTTTTCCTATTCACAGACTTAGAGGTCTAGATAGTGGTAGCTGAAACGTTGTTAACTTGAACTTATTTTACGCAGAAACACTGTTGACAGTGTTGTACACATACCCAAAGAATGAAATATGTTTTAGCCGGTAGTTGACGTATTTACTGCGCATTAAACCCATCAACTGAAATTTGTTTAACTATGAAAGTATAAGAATTCAACTTGTTAAGCTTGATTCTTCCAATGACAAGCCCCCTGGCCCTGAAGCTATCTGATGATTTCCATGAATACAAAACAATTTCTGCTGATTCAAATGATTGAAGATATCTCTTAACATATATGCAGTTATTGTTAGCATAAATTAAGCTACTGCAGATGATGAGAGGTACTCTAAAGTCTTTACAGATATGTTTGTGACAGTAACTGGTCATAACCTCTCATTTGACAGCTCACTAGTACTTGACCCACAAATTTGTCAGCTCACTAGGACAAAACACTGCTCATTTGACAGCTCATTAGTACATAACCCACATATTTGACAGCTCATTAGGACATAACCCCCAGTCATTTGACAGCTCATTAGGACATAACCCCCAGTCATTTGACAGCTCATTAGGACATAACCCCACTCATTTGACAGCTCACTGGAACATACTCTGGCTTATCTGACAGCTCTCTCAGACATAACCATGCTCATTTGACAATTTATTGGAACATAATTTCTATTTTGACAGCTCACTGGGACATAACCTCATTCATTTGACAGCTCACTTGGACATGACCCTACTCATTTGACAGCCCATAGGGCTTAACCCAATTTACTCATATTAAATAAAAACCGTTTTCTTTCTGTTTTTACTAAATTTCATGGTATTGTAAATATAACAATCTCTTAAATCTTAGACATTGTCCAATATCCATCAGTGCATCTGTAAATGACCTGATGCCATCAGTCCCTATGGATGATGTATAGCCTTGTCTGATATCCTGTTCTAGGTGTGAACCATTTTACAATTATTAATGATCTCTATGCTATAGATATTAATATTATCAAGGACTTGATAATAATTTATTTATGTGAGATAATATATGATGATTTGTGCACATATTAACGATAACAGCAGTGTGCGATATTACCTAGTCAGCTTCTTCAAGTGGTTATAAATATTCACAGTCTAGTTGTTAATTGAAATGCTCTCACAAAATCACAGTTAATTAAAAATATACCACACAATTCTCAACTTTTTGTTACTTAAATTTTAAGCTAAAATATCTCCTACAATTGCCATGTTATTTTGCTTTCAACTGTTTTCTTCATATTACCAGATCATTTACATAGTGTGGGGTGTGTTCATAGGGGCTTTGTGTTTTGTTATTTAATTATGTCAGTTTGTGCATTAGACATTGTTGGCATATGTATCATCACAAACTGACAACCATTATATATTGATTAGAAGAAAAAAATTGGGTTCACAAACTGACAACCATTATATATTGATTAGAAGAAAAAAATTGGGTTGATACGTATGACTTGAAGCTAGCTTGTAGGTATAAATTTGGAGTAATAGTATTACCCCACATTTATACCTATTACCTTAATACTGCATATAACTATGACATATATTGTAGTTCTTTACACAGAGAGTCTGTATTGTAGCATGCTATCAAAATATAAACTTATTATTATTAGTACCACACAAATTTCTTTTTGTAAACTGTGACATTGATAATTCATGGCTGTGTCTGTAATCATCATTGATGATTCTGGGACAATTTATTGAATAGCGAGCTAGCCAGGATATTAGCTGCTGGATCCTCTAGTATTTTACAGGGTGATAACAGCTGGCTAGGAACATCAGCATGACAGGTGATTGATTGATTGATTTCATGATCTATATTCATGTAACAGGGATAACATATGAATGCATCAGCATTTATTTCCAGTGTGGTCCCTTTTATTGAGTGGATGTTCATGTCTTCTCTCTTATCACTCACAGGGGAAGCAGTATGGAAAGATGGAGCTGAAATACCGAAGTGTACAGTAGTATTAGTTATTATGTTCTCTGGGGATCTTAGTAGGATCATTTAACATGGTCAGCCTTCCAAGATGTGAGCTGAGAAATTAATCCCTCAAAAACTTTTCTATGATCCTTGGTGATTAAGACAAATCCATCCTCACAAAGTGCAACACACTTTACTGCTAGACCAACAGAGCTCTCAATGATAGTATAAATTGGGAGAAAGTTTGAATGATAAAGAACAGGACTAAGAAACTTAGAAATTTCTGGGCTGGTAAAAATCTTTCCAGGTAGTATAAGTGACAATTTATCAGGTGGAATTTTTTTTTAGCTATAATACATAATGAGAACTACAATATGGAAATAATGAATTTTGTGTAGTACAGCCATTTTTATTAATTGCAAGTGGATTCAAAATTTTCCTATTTGTTGGACCATATTTTATAAAGTCTTTTCAGTGGAGACAACTTGTTGGAATACATATAATCACCCCAGTTATCATTTCTATGGTTAGTGCATGTATTAGGGTCACCAATATCAGTGGGGTTTTTCCCCTTGAATTACAGTCCTATCAACCTTGAACTCTCACAACTCACCTTGGCCATCAATTCTGGTCTGCATCACAATTTGTAATAGAAAAATCTATGATAAATGCTTGATACATAATGTATGAAAGGTTATAGCACTGGAATTATATAAACTGTGGGTATGTGCACTAGATTAATAGTATGTTTAACTGAAAAGAATAATTAAACCATTTTAGGTTCAAGTGTGTGAGATGCAATATTGTCTGCTAACCTAACGCCCTCCAATGTACGCAAGACGTCGATGCACGAATTCCAATTCTGAAAAGGAAGACGACAAGGAGAATTATAAAGCTTACTCAACTTCTGTCTATAGCTATAAACAGACACCACCAGCTAAAGGTTCGAGTCCAGTTTCAAGTGACCCCTCTCTGCCTCCAGCTGGTAGAATTATTACAGACGCAGATATGACGTGTCGTGATCGAACGAACGAGTTCATGTCAGCAGTGAAGTCACTTCAGTCAAGACAGGTAAGAAATAGTAACAATAAAATGTAGATTTATGGGCAGTCAAAACTAGAAACCACCTGTTCTAGAGGATCTTCCATCGTGGGATATAGTTAGTTGTGAAGGTGATTATTTTTTTGGTGGAAATGTGTTGCATACTTGTATATATAATGTTACAGAGTGGGGTTGGCAGTTTCATCCGGAGGTGGTTTCTGTCCAGTTTATTTTGTCCTGAAAATTACGAGGTTGTTGCAGTGTGGTTATATTCCTTGTTTGTATAACGGCATATAATAGAGAATTGGATAGAAATAGTTTTTATTTCAAACACAAGTTCTATATACATACAGAAACTGAAATATTGAGGATGATAATGTATACAAGTGTTACTCCGATGTTAAATCTTGAACAACCATTTGTGGTAAGCTAATGTGGACAGAAGGTGGCATCTGGTAAATGAATAGCATGTATCATTTACAAATTGTATTAAATTTTATTTTCTGATCCCTGCCTGTTTATTACTGCAAATATCATTATTGTTATCCTATGATCAATCTGTTATTTTAATTCAGGGAAATGGAACACTGCCAAACAAAGTAAACAAGGCCCTCAGCCAAAGAGGTGAATTTATGCAGATAGCAAAGTAAGTAAAGACGTGTTTATTTTGATACACTATCTGTGGTATGTTTAGTACCCATGTTCTGATATGTACATAGTAACCATTTTTCCTGATAATACCAATTAATTAATTGTTTCACTGTTGCAGAAAGTTATCACATGATATAGTATGCACAATTTGGTTATCCTTTGTAAGTGGATGGCTAACATTGTTAGGTTCTAGTGATGGTTTTTCTTTCATTCCACCTAACAACTTTAGTATTGATATTAATATGTTTTGAGCTAAACACATAAAATAAAGTAATTCGCAAGAAAATATTTAAGCCAACATTATGTGACATGTTGCAATATGAACTGAGGATTCTCGCTTAACAGCTAAATGCCAAGGATTGTTTTATTTCCAAAATGTTAGGGGGACTTAAAAATGGTAATTATGAATTATTTGTAGTTAATTATCAGTCAGTTGTTGCTTATCAAAGTTTCACATCAAATGTTGAGAAAATGTTGTCAATGACTTCTCTAAATCTTGGGCCTTTTATATTTGATGGATTTCACCACTAGACTTGTGTGATAACATTCTGCAAGTCTCCATAACCCAGCAGTGTCTTTCACTTCTACTGAACCTCACTATGAGATTGATACCAGCTGGAAAGATTCCTTGATTACAGTGATGATATGAGTACTGTGGGTAATTAGCATGTAATCACACCTCATCCTGATCAACAGCGTCTTTCTATTGACATGATTGTCCGACAGGTGCAGAACATTATGAATCCAGAAACCAAGATGGCAGAGATACTTTGGACTGCCAATTGGGTGCTTTCTCTCAATTCTCTTAAAATAAGATCACTAAGATAGGTGATCTGTTTAGATCTATGTTTCCGAAAGTGAAATAGCTGGGATTTTGCAATTGGTCCCCAACAAGATAATTTATGTTTTGGTGTGGAAAATTTGTTTAATACTGCTTTTTTATCGTGGCTTTTACATGCTACAGCAATTTACAAGATAGTTTACTTATGTGAACCTACAAAAGTTAAGTATGTTAGATTGATTTTTTCATGCTGTTTCTTATGGACAGTAAATCATTGGCTGAAATTTGATACTTAAAAAGCAAGTGTTTTTCTTGGATGTCATCTCATATACAGAATGGTAACACAAATACAACCTTTTCTCACCATGTCATCACTGTTATTGTGATTCAAGTGGGTGATAATATCTATGTATACAATATAAATATGTATTCTTTTCAAACAGTACTTCAAAAACGTGAATCAAAGTATACATTATTATTTAATTTACTTAATTTTTCTAGTACAGGCTAACCCCATTATCATGCAGTGATTTGAATCCATGGCTGTGAACCACATTATAAGTGGGTAATATGTCATGCCATATTCTCACATAGGAAAGTCAATCCATTCATTATTGTATTTTTGTCTAGATGACAATACAGTTTTTTTTTTTTAATTCCAGTTATAATGGTGTATTGTGTCATTGACAACATGTTATCTAACTAGAGGCCAATTCACATTTATTCATCAGCTAGAAACCCCTTCAGAAGCAGCAACTAGATCTGGTCATTAAGTGAATATTTATTCTATTAGATTCTGTGACTGTTATGATATGATCTTGGCATAAATAAATTAGCCATTATCAGTCTTATTTTGGCGGAGAATTGTTTTGAAATATTATTGCCAGACATTCTGACTTATTCACCTTGCTATACTTGTGTGATCACCTACAACTTCTCTTTGTTGTGTTGTGTATGGCGTTTAAGGTTTGTTTGATGTCACAAGAATGGAAATATAGATGTTTTGGAATTTAAATACTTTCTCTGCATGTAATTAATAAAACATAAATAATGGCTGTGAACTGAGTTAAAAGTAATCATAATTATTTCATGGGTCAGATAGGATGGAACGTTGTGATTGGTTATCATTGTCACATGAACAAATGAAACCATCCAAATGAACGTGTGCTAGTTTTAATAAGCAATTATGTTCATTTCCCAACTTAGATCAACAACTTAACGCATTGTACAATTAGTGACCACTGGTAATGTTTAGGGGTTATGACTAATACAAAATGTAATTTTTTTTTTAAATTTTCGTGAATAGCAAAACCCTGTTATGTTGAAGTGTTTTCAGCAGATTTACTGTAGAAAACCACCAAAAATTTAATATCTTCAATCCAAATAATCAGGAGCCAGGCAGGCCAATGTTATATTCTTTTCTGCAGTATACATGACCATATTAAAATAGAACCGGAGTGTAACAATGGAACAACAAATGGTATGTGTCAGACGTTGTCAATTCCATTTTGTAAATGCCAGTTCCACTCGATACCATTTGGTCAATTACAATTCCACATCAAATTTATCAATTCCAATTCAATTTTTTTACCTACTCTTTTTTGCCTACTTCTTTTTTTACCTTGAGTAAGTACTCCGAATACCTACTCTTGAGTACCTTCTTGGAATAGCCGAATAGCTACTCTGAATAGTTTATATTCCAAGTAGGATTGTCATGGAAGAAATATTTTTGAATTAAAAAATTAACTGGTTATCAATTAATTAAATAAGCAATTCCAGAATTGGAAGTGCCCATCAATTCCAATTCCGGTATTGAATTGACCCATGTTTGGTACGTGTAATGTATAGTTAATTGCGTTATCCATTCCCCCAAAATAATAAATTCATTAATAACAATGTCATTTTCAGAAAAATTGGCAGAGATTTGGCCAACACGTTTGCCAAGTTGGAAAAATTAACAATATGTAAGTGGCTTATGAAAAATTTGCAATTTGCTTTTTCAATTTAAGAAAGATTGGTGTTCTATGCATGGTTAAATACTTTTTATTACTTTTATTTTCAGTGGCCAAGAAAAAGTCCTTATTTAATGACAAACCACATGAGATTCAACAGCTAACATTTATAATAAAACAAGATATCAACTCACTTAATAAACAGATTGCCCAGTTACAGGAGGTATGTGGCAAATAGAATATTATGATAATGTACCTGGATTTTTCTTTTCCTCACTGTATTTTCAGATATTCTTTTTTTTGTATTAAAAAACTAAACTAGTTAAATCACACAAAAATTTAAACATGACCAAATGTATGAACTTTAATTTCAGTTCCCATCTACAACATGTTTACATTACACTTTAAAACCAATTTAATTGTCTCCATCAGGTTAACAGTCAAATTCATTTGGATATATATCAGAATTGCTAACTGCATATGCCTTAAATTTCCTTTTGGAATAGATTTGGATAACGTTTTAAATTTGACTTTAGTAAGAGTGGTTCAACTTGAAACCAATAGATCTGGATATAAGTCTGTTGTCACCATTATCTCTGATAGCTTATGATGTCCAAAAGATATTAATGAATTATATTAGTTACTATTTTAGACAGGAGTTTGTTGAGAGAAATATTGTTTGAGATATCTTTTAATATTATAGGAGATATGTAAATTTATTAAAATGCTAACATCCTGCTTAAAAATCGGCCATTTAATAGGGTATATTTTACATGAAAGACTAATCATGCTATTTTGTCTTCAGCTTGTTAAGGCTCAGAGAGGTCACAGTAGTAGACATAAACAGACACATTCTAATTCAGTTGTGGTTGCATTACAAGTAAGCAAGTTTATCAGAAATATAGCCATTGTGTAAAACTATAATTATATTAATTTAAACTGGGAAACTATTGATCTCTATTGCTGATGACTAAAATGTTATGCATTCTAATTTAATTTGTCTCTTTCCAGTCAAAGTTAGCCACAATGTCGAATGACTTCAAGTCAGTATTGGAAGTACGAACGCAGGTTTGTGTTTAGGGTTATAACATGTGCTTGCTTATTATGATCGGCTAGATGCTGAGATTTGATGGTGCAAAAAATTTATTATAATAAATTAGAATGTTTATGAATTGTCTTATAGTTATATCCTTCATTTGATTGATGTGAAGCTTGAAAATTTATGAAATGGCGAGGTTAAACTTTATTATGCCTTTCTAAGTTTAGCAGCTATAATTAATCATTTTCATGTGAATATATTATTTATAACCTGGTTTTCCACATGTAAAATTTAAGTTTCCTTTCATTTCCTTGTTGTGCCAAGTAAATTATAATAAAGTATCTTTTATATGTGAAAATTTATTTTTAACAGAATTTAAAAGAACAGAAGTCAAGGAGAGAACAGTTTTCCCAGTCACCAGTCTCTGCCTCATTACCACCATCAGCTCTACAAGGACATTGTATGTATGACCTATGTATGATAACACAATATATCCAGTAATGCTAATTCAGCCCATTTAGTCTGCCATGTACACAAAAGTGGCCATAAAACATCAATCATCATCCCGTAATATTAATACATGCAAAATTTGTATTTTCTTACTTTTATTGTTCAATCTCATACTGACACCCTAATATGTTTTCACCTTTGTTCTTGATAAACGTGAAAACAATTGTGCTGTTTAGGAACTGATTAATTGTCTTGTTTTGTTGTGTGTGTGTACACTTCACTGTATTACCTTTCAGCTGGTTCAGTATTGTTAAATGATGAACTTTCCAATGGACAGATGGCTAATGGTGATGTAGCCATTAATATGGATCTTGTTGATAAGCAAAGATATCAACAACAGCTACAGCTTATTGATGAACAGGTATTATAGAATATTAGTTAAACACACTGGTTATCCCCCCCCCCCCACCATCACCATAATTATAAATCCATAATCAATCATGTCTGACTTTGGTAGTTAGATACGTCACGCTGATCATTAACATAACTGGATCATTTGTTGTTACAGCTTCTGTTATATATCTGTCTAAATTACAAGTACAGTTCCAAAACAGATTCATTAACAATTATTAGTTTGAGTAACACTGTTTCTAAAATGAATACATCATGAAGCTGATTTGACGAGACATTCAGTGATATTTAAATCAATATTGTAGAATAATAACCATCATGAATATTACACAAATACATGAACCCAGTTGTGATTTGCATTGCACCTAAATTCATTGGTTGTATAGTAAATAGTTTTGTAATTAAAGACTGAATTTAGAAAGCACAATATAGCTTTCATAGCTGTTATTTTACTATATTATAAATAATACTTGGGATGATATGTAATGAATTTATTTTTAGGATACATATATAAAAAGTCGTGCTGAGACGATGCAGAATATTGAACAGACAATAGTTGAGTTAGGTGAAATATTCCAGCAGCTGGCACATATGGTTAAAGAACAGGAGGAAATGGTTGGCAGGTATGAGATAACCTAATGTTTACTATTTTTCAGATTCACTTCATTCGTCAGTGATTTGTGTTATCCTATAGTATACTATTGACATTAAAGTCCAGTTGTATGTCAAATGACATTTGTGATGTAACTTTTCAATAATTTTACAGAATTGACCACAACGTAGAGGAGACCACATTAAATGTTGAGGCAGCCCATGGTGAAATATTGAAGTATTTCCAATCTGTCACATCAAATCGTTGGCTCATGCTGAAAATATTTGGAGTATTAATTGTGTTCTTTATAATATTTGTGGTAGTAATGGCTTGATGTTGTAATGGGTACCACATAGATAGGACTCATCCGCTGCTGATGTTGGGTGCTGGAAACATAATAGCATAAGCAATATTACGCAGAGAAAAGAATGATAATTTATTGCTTTTCATCTTAAGGTGGGTGTCCAAAATTAATGTTATTGTTTGAATCAGTCTTTGCTAGAGTTCTGCTCTAACCACAGATGTTTATGTGATAGGTCTTCTAAAATGCTGTGATTCATCAGTGTGTATAAATATGTATTATATACATGGCCATTATACGAAGTCATTTTGTACATAATCCATCATAATCATCATAGTCAGTAAATTGTGAGAAATGTATATAGATTCACTATGGTATGTATGAATATAGCCATATACTTGTCATCTGGTTAATTTGATTTAATGATAATAACTAAAGTAAGTTTCTTTTGTTGATTTGTTCACTTTATAAGCACCTTTGCCATATAGGCAAGTAAGTTATGAATTTGCTGTAATTTTATTCTGCCTTGATAGTTAGTTGGTGTTTTTTAAACTTCACGAAAAGGTTCAGATTTCAAATGTTTAAGCTCAATCAATTTTACTAGAGCAGTGATTGACAGATGATATATATATTTTTACTTTTGATGTGTGTACGTCATTCCAATATTGTTAACAATTGTAGTTCACGTGATGGCAATATATTTCTGGGATTGGGGGAGTTCTAATTTAATTATGTGAGTGGCATTGTGTATTGTTTTATGGAGTGTTGTATGATAACTTACACAGATGGACGTTTAAAGAATGTAAATAAAAAAAACAACTAACACAAATTAATGTTATCCATCCTGCAGACGGTGTTCACCTTCACATTCGTGGCAGGTTATCAGCTTCCTGCTGTGGTTGGTGATATCTTCTTTAATCCTCGTGTACATTAACAAAAAAAGTACTATTACGGATCTTTGCTTCACAGATAGCTGTTTAAGTTGGATACGAGTGTCTGGAGTTGATAGCGATTACTCAGGTTAAACAATTCACAGCACACTGCTTTTAAAGCGGTATCTAAAATGATTCAGACAACTGCAGAACATGATTTGGTCTTGTGTATATAGTATGTTATAGAGATGACATACATTTTAGTTTATGTCGAGTACCTTTGTGCAGTGTATAGTTTGTCACCTTAAAGCCACGTGTTTATTACTTGCATTACAACTGCAAAGGCTTGGTATAGTTTGCCATAAGAATGGTTAGCTATTTTGCTATGCTGAGAATTGTTATCACCGCCAAGTGCTACTCCAGATACTGCAATGATTATGTTAACTTGCATCTTAAGTATACCATTTTTTCGTGGTGAATTTTGGCAAAGTTACACTGTTTGGGGAACTTTGTATTTGAGTCACATGTTGAAGTTTTGTAATCCTCTTCCATCTAAAAACCTAAATTCTACAATCAATGCTTGCTTTTGTGCTGTGGATTGGTAATAAGTGATTGGTTATTTGATCACTAGGAACTATTTAATGGATATACCTTATCTTTTGCTAAATGAAAACTGGCGTAGTGATCATTTGATTATTAGTCGTGGATATTTCTCTGTGGTACAAACATATAATCACTTGTCAGCCAGAGGGCTGTGACAAATGATGCTATACAAGTCTGTGATGTGATCATAGATGTCCTGCTTGTATACATATGACTTTGTCCTGACCTTCATGCCTTGTGAATGTTGATGGCTCAAAATATTATTGAATTCTTTCTGTCTACTTTATATAGGAGTCATTTGATAATTTGTAAATGTTGGCAGTCAAGTGACTTGTTTTTAACAGGTCATTTTGTTTGTTGAATGCATACTAAAGGTGTTGCTGTGCTTAAGAAATGTGCATGAACTACTAAACCCAATTATAGGAAAATCTGTATTGGTACAGGAAATATTTAATCGGATTTGAATAAAGAAGGATTAAAAAGGTCTTCGTTATTTGGCATACAAGTCTTAATTTAAAAATTATCAGAAATTTCTGTGGAAGAAGTAGGAATTAGTGGAATACCATTTAAAAATAAATAATGTATTACAATTATAAGATTCCCATATAAATCAGTAATTTGAAAATGTTGTTTTCAGGAATGACCTATTTAACATTAATGAAGTCTTTCTTTGAGATTTGTTAAACCATGATACTGTAAAACTGTTCTGAAAAACCCCCTAGATTTAGCAAGCTTTCGGATCATTTATGCAACAAGTTTTTCAGCGACACTCTGGGGAATCAACCCACAAACAGGTACGACCTGTTTTTGAGCCCCAACCTAAAGGTTTATAGGACAGTACTCTAAACATTGTACCATCAGAGTGCCCGATACAACACATTCCTAAAGTTAATTTTTAGATATAAAAGTAAGCCAAATTAATAGGTGAAATTATTAATGTAAACTCTATATTAGATATTAGCCAATATGTAGATTATTCTTAAGTAGCTGTATATGGTGAAAGGTTTGACATAGATTAAGGACTAAATCATCACTATTACTGCTGCTAATCAAACAAGAGAAAGGCATAAATTGTGCATACGTTTTTATCATCTCCTCCTTCCAAACAGAAAGTTGTTTTTCATCACTTTTGGAACATTGCGTATAGTCAATGACACTCTTGCGTCTCTATTTAATTTGTCTCCAATTTGCCTTCCTTCACACATGCTAAGGTTGACCACCTTATCATCAATAATGTCAGTCTTTATTTCACAGATCCCATGGAGGTATTTGCTGTACATATCTTCCCGTACAATAAGAAGACTGCGCCGCTCCATCAGAATCCGAGCAAAATTACGTGCTTCCAAGGAGGTTTCTGGCACCTGTATAAAGAACAGCAAACAGATTCATGGCTCACTGTAGTTGCCCAACAAGTAGACACAAAAAAACATTCTGCTGATAAATCAACACCACAAAATATCATATGAAACAATGGGCGACATTAATTCTATACAAACTACACTAGCTGTCAGCAAGGCAGCACATTGAACACTATCAACAATGATAAATCTATCAGTGACAAAGAGATGGAATATCTGTGTGATCTCTTGCCAATCAGGAAATCTCGGATCACTTTTGTCTGAACTCAAACTCGGTGAGTAATTGTGTATCGAGTGTAGCAGTAACTAGTTTGTGGATTAAAAGTGTGTCATCTCGTGAGAATTTGGAATCCACTTCTTCAAATCCTTCAAGGTTTCTAACCAAGTTTTGGGTATTTCACATTCGGGTTTTACTCTACCGAGTCTCCTACCAGTAAGAGGACTTTATTTAAGAGGATTTGTGTTGTTACCATAATCATCATCAAAGTCATTAATCATATGCAGGGCCACTTTCTGTGCATACCAAGAGAGAGATATATATCATCAATTAAAAAACCTGCCTCAGTTCTCCACATTTAACAAACCTTAGTATTTAATGAGCTATCGCTAGTGTTCTCTCCACCAATTGGACGATACCATTCTAACACCGCATGACTCTTCAGGGTTATATTAGCTACTGTAGGATAATAGAGTGGACCGTCTGTGTGAGGCTGAAAGTACAAAGTAAGATGCTGTGATATCGAGTTTAGTTGTTTAACCTCGGTGTTGGTCACACCCAGGATATATGGCCGAGAACCTATCCCACAAATACAGGGTTGAGCCAGGTATGAACTCACAACCTGGAGGTTTACAGCACACTACTTTTAACCACAACACCATCAGAATGACTCGAGATGCTGTGATGTAAATCAAACAATGTAAGCAACAAAGCAACCAAAGAATAAATATATATTGCTACAGTTCTCCTGCAATGAGCTAAAAGTTCACTCATTGCGTCATCCATATTACAATTAGTTGGTTTGTTTTTAACTCGGCCACATTACTTTGAATAAAAGGCAGCATCTATTTCAACAAGTAAAGGATCCATTCCTTTAAATTTAATGTTCATTAGATGGTCAAATGTTCTGTCTGTAAGCAGATACAAGTCTGGCTGAGTAATCGATGATTCGATCTATTAATGCAGAAGTTGCTATAACACCCAAGTCAGCATTGCTATTAATAATATTACGATGATGTTTCAGTAAATATTGGAATGCACTACGCTACTACATTGATAATTATGTGGAGAAGAGCAGAATAATTATCTTTGAAATTGAGAGTAATGTGTATTGTATTGTTTTGTCTATGGGTTTACATCCTATAATACATGTGGTACACAGACAGAGCAGGGGGTATTGCTGCCCGGGGCCAAATATATATATATATGGTGTCAGGGTTGGGGTGATTACAGGACCAAGGTAATCGATTACAATTACTTGAGAATACTATGATTACATTCATTAATAGATTATGATTGCATTGTAATCATGATTACAATGTATATAACACGAACATGCTACAAAGGAGCAAGTAATGCATTTGCCATGAATGCATAGGTATTTATAGAGATAACTGAAATTAGTCCAAACAATATCAATGGAATTGTTTGAATATTTGGGAAATACACATTTAGTAACGAAATGCATCATGTGTAGTGTGACTACAGCCAGGTAAGGTCTATATAATATATAGAATAATTAGAATACAGTCAAATCCCCAACTCTGTAACTTGAACACCTCTGTAAATTGACCATTTTTCAGTCTTAAATTATTGCTTATTAACATTGTATTTTTCTTTTATAACTCGACCACCTCCTAACTCTGTACTTCACATTTGTCATCCCGTATGTCGACTGTCGGGGGCCAAGATGTAGTGTTCCTTATGTTCACTGTCACATGTGTTAATTTAATTGACTTCTTGTCATCCGACTGCTGGCCAATCAGGATCATTTGGAGCTGTAGTTAAAACGACGGTGTCACAAAGAAGCCATGTATAACTGCTGGCTGTGTGACTAGTTTCGACTTAACACCTTGTGTAATCATAAATTTAATCACTGATTATCATTATATTTACAATCTAATTGATATTGGTTACACTGGAAATGGAGATTACGATTACTTGAGATCAATGAAATCGATTACGACTATGGATTACAATTACCCCATGGCTGATTGGTGTAGTAGAAACACATTTGCAAGTAAAGCGAGCCACTTATGGTGTGGGATCTGGTGTTTTGTGAGACATTATTAGCCCTTTCTTAACTTAAATATCACCAAGAGACCTACTCAGTGATAAAATACAACAACAACATAAATTAATTGTATGAATTTTTTTCAGTTCAAAATTGCCGCCCCTGTAAAGGTGCAGCCCTCCTCGCTCCCCCACTGATGGTAGATAATCTTGATAATAAATTCCAAAGATTAGTAGACTTTTTGTCTCATCAAATTCCAAAGATTAGTAGACTTTTTTGTCTCATCAGTCCAGACTGCTTATCTATCTTGACATTCATAGCAAGCAAACTTACCATGATTCCTTGCCCTGGCAGATATTCATTAATGAGAATGTGATTAGGTTTGCAGTTTTTAAAAATGCCAAGTTTCTCCACCATAGCACAGTAAATTTGCAGCCACTGAAACAGATCATGGTAACAATTATAAGATGATGTGATGAAAACCTAGAAAATATGATAAATTATAATGTAAATCTATTTTAATACACTATAAAAAAATACTGTTATCTATATTCATATTACAGTAACATAAGCTTTATGTTATATTTGGTGTAATGCCTAACCAGTTCAATTTTATACAGTCTGCTGTATTATACAGACTGAGTTAATATTGTATTTGTAATACATGCCTGGGGAATTGTATCTGGAATCATTCCCTTCTCATGTGGTATGCCACCTGAAAAAGAACCATTTTTATATGCAAGTAAATGGCACCATTCTATTCTATTTTAGAACTACCAATATGGCTAGTAATAACAATACACTGTCAATTACCTTCTCCTTTATTCAATGATAACAAAAAAAAAATACTTGACAATTACTAACCCCAGTTCTGCAGTCTCCTGTTCAACAATTCAGTCCATTTTGGTTTTGGTGCTTCATAAATTTTCTTTAGTAGGTACAATTCATCATCTTCACTGATAAAATTTGGAATGTAATAGATAATGGGTGGTATCTAGAAAGAAAACACAGTTTGTTACTGCTCAAACATGTATCTAACTATTTTACAATGAAGTTTATGAGGACAAAAATTATTTCATGCAAAGTTATCAACAGTTCCAATGTAATAAGATATAAACCTTAGAAGGTGGTTATCAAAAATGCATAAGCATAGGGTTCTTGCTAGGAGGAAGGGGATTCAATTAAGAGAACATATCTCAGATGATGCAGAATGATACCATTTATAAAATATATTTGTGGGCTACTGTAACCTCCTATCACTTGTTAGTCTTGTTTTTATTCATAATTCACTTTTTAATGTATATATTATGCTTTACATAAAGAAAATGTGCGAGTTTTTCCTCAAAAAGGAAAGAAATTGTTTTCTGGAATCTCTTACGTGTGGTTTTTCGTTATTTACCTGACAATTACAAACACTGTTGATGATATGGTAAGACTCTAATCCTCAAATACACACACATATCCAAACACACAACAAATTTGCTATAATGGACAATATTAGCTTAAACAACAATAAAAGCAGCTGACCAATGTCTATGGGTGGCTTACCCAAACTTAATATTTTACCACTACACTATCTAGATATTCACATTATCTAAAAACATCACCACTACATATAGTAATTTGCTCACTACTGGATGCAATACATAAAGAAATTTATTCTCAACAATATAGACTAATGCTTACAACTCACTTTTGACAGTGTACCTGCCAGTAATAAAATATTTAAATAAGTTTAATTACCAGTGAAAATCTCATACTAAGCCTCAGACCTTGTAAAATTTCAGAGACACATGAATTAACAGTTGAGGCTGCAGTTGTACAACATGCTGGAGGATGGCAACTTAGTCTGCAGGGCCCTGCCAGACATGAGGCGAAGATGAGGGGGGCCTGCTTAATATTGTCACTGCTCTTTAAGAATGTGTGTATTGACCACAGCTGTGTTTAGGGAGCACCGACAGCCTTGAATGTGCCATCTATGTACCACTTCCGTGCTCCCCTCAACAGTGACAACAATGTGGCCTTGAAAAAAATGCAATGTCACCTCAGCCCAATGTGAATGTCTGCACATAGAAAAGAGTCTGGGATGATGTTTGTTTGTTTTGTTGTTCGGGGAGAATCCCCAGGCTGTCGTCGCTTATTCGGCATGGCCTCTATGTTGGAGTGGTTGAGAAATCCCCCGGCCCACCACTCACAGGAGAGCAGTATGGAAAGATGGAGCTGAAATACCCTGAGGGTGGTCAATGCCAAAGTGATTTTTAACGTCTCCCTTGATTTAAAATAATTCAGTGGAGTTTCGACCACTTGCTAGGTTCAAACCTGTGACCCTTGGCACCGAGTGCTGTGTGCTTAACCGCTAGGCCACCGGAGCTCACTGACGATGTTGATCAGAAACATCTCTGCTTATATACTGATGATTGCGGCCCTAATTATCGGTTATTGTAATTGGTGTGGGTTATTAGGATGATGTTGCAACCAATGTTACCAACTTATAACATGATATATATATATATATATATATATATATATATAAATGTTGGTAATTTGATGGTTTTATGTGTGTGCAATGTGGTAGGATGGTGTGTGCATATGCACTCTGTTGTGATTTTGGTTTGATGTTATACCATGGTTGGTCATGCGCCACACAAGGCTGGACAGCAACGGCTTTATCACTTCTGTGATATAATACAACAAGACAAATAGTCAGGCTAAGAGGCTGTGCCCAATAGGCGACAGCCAGGGGTCTCTACCCCAAACTTCAACAAGACAAGTTAGGCTGTGCTAAAGAAGTGACAGCCTGAGGATACTCCCCGAACTACAAGCAAGCAAATAGTCCGTTATTAAGGGTGAATAACAATAAAGGGCAAATAGTCTTGATATATATATATATATATATATATATATAGAGAGAGAGAGAGAGAGATATCTAGATGTCTATATAATTTATATTCAATTTAATCTTCACAACAGTCATAACTCGCCAATAATATAGATAATTTAGAAATAACAGCGCCACATTTCGTTGCTACGTTATGATAATAATAATGTAATCATCATAATGTGCCAACGAAATGTCATAATAATGATTATGATGGTTGCTAAACGGGCAGGCATTCTTAAAACCATACCGGTTGCGAAACGGGATGATTTCGTTTCGAAACGGCTCAGTTGTGAACACTAGTTACTAGACGACTAGATATAGACTAGACACTAACTTAGTAACTAACTAAGTCTAAGAGTAAGACAGTCTCTAGTCTAGATGAAGTAGATCTAGTTCAGTAGTTGACAGTCACAGTTCAGTTATCAATATTTATATTGTAATTGTTGTATTTACGTTACTAATAATATATGGCGATAGGCTGCACAACTCATTTTCTCCTCCGTCTTGATTCATTTCTACTTTTCTTATAGTCTAACACCTCGTCTTCACAAACTAAAACAAATTAAATACATCGCATGTAAAAAATCGTGCTCTTTCTCACGGGGCAAGTTTGTTTTGGTAGAAAGCGGAAATGGGAATTCTAATAATTCACCGTTTCTTACGACAAAATCTATTGGCTCATTGGAAAATGGCCTAAACGACTGGCCAATGGGAGTTAGTTTTACATATGTAATGTGACGTCATATTAATGGGGGTTTCCCAAAATCAGATGTACAGAAGCCGCCAGAAGAAAGGACTCGATATATTATCATCACCATGCCTTTCGCGGTAAAAGGGAATGATCGCTAAGGTGTGCACACAATCATATTAAATGTAATAACCTAGTCACGTTTAGTCAATTACTGGCATGAGTATTAAATAGTATTATAATGATTATATCTAAATATGTATGAAACACGCTTATCTCAATATCTGACCTGTAATTTCAGAAATTAAATAATTATTTAGACTAGTCTAGTCTAGATTTTGATCTAGTCAACTATTGTAGATCTACAACTTCAACATTAAGTCGAAGATCTTTGGTAGAATTTATATAGATCTAATATTCAAGGCAGTGTTGTTTTAATGATGCAATTATAGTAATAGTCACATACATACTACATAGTGCTATCTTTTAGTCACATTTTCAACTGTTACCAGTTTTAATCTAGATCTAAGTTATAGACTAGAGGTCTAGACTCTAGTTACTAGACTAGAGTCTACTAGATCCAGACCTCTAGTAATAGATGCATAATAAAATAGTAGTAGTTTAAAAATAAATATATATTTTAACACCATTTAATCATTTTAAAATGGATACAGCCTGTATTACAGGCCCGAGATTTTGACCCATCGATTCCTCACCCCATGAGGATCACAGTCCCTGTTAACTGACTTATATATATATATATATATACTATACAGTGTTTCCCCTGGGTAAAAGGGAGCATGAGGTGGTACAGGCGAGCACTGAAGCCACAAAGCCAGTTATGGGGTTTTGAGGTGTGACCTATTGAGGTTTTGCACTGACGTCATAAAATCACGTGATATTTGTTGTTGCCGCCATGTTGGGGGTCGAGCTATCCCTGGGTACACTGGGAGCCAGGGCACGTTCATGTTTGGTGTACAACAACTACAAAATACATTAGTATTATTGATGATGATTGTTGTTTTACGGCCACTTTTGTGCATATGGTAGGCTAAATGGGCCGAACGAACTCCAGAGGTAATGAAGTGAAGTCAAAGATGAAACAACCTTCAGATATACCCACACCGAGAATCAAACACAGGTGGTAGAGATCTGTGGTCCAACACGCTACCGCTAGACCACGGAGGCACCCCCATTAGTATTAATGACATCATGGGCCATACATGTGTTACTGTAAGCTATAACAGCTGTGCAGGAAGGTTCAAGACTGCCTTTTTTTAAAGATTTCCAGCGGATTTGAACAGAAAAAAACAAATGGATAGTACCAGTAAAAGCCATCACTTATGGATGCCTAGTGCCAGCCACTTCTGTCACCATGTGAAGCACAAAGGGTTTTAATTAATGATTTAACCCTAAACGAAACAACTTTTATTGACAATGATGATAAGGTTAAGCTAGATACAGGGCTGCCATCTTATGATATTCTCATTTGTACCTATACATTTGTATTACCTAAGATAAAAACATGTTTACTCTCTACATTTCAACACTATATATGATGACCCTTATGCAGTTGAGGTCATCGGTGTTGTTTGACAAAATAAGCAATATGTCTAGCCACAGCAATGATAACCTAATTAACCTGAGTATAATGATCTCTTAAAACTAACACCATTTTGTTATAATTATTTATATACATGTGTCATTTCACCACAAAATCACTGTTTGATGCAGATCGGGTGGGTGCAATCATCAATGATCTGACCCATTCATCTTTAAAATAAATATAAGCCTCCAGACCATTATTCAGTTGATCTCCAGTATAAGGGGATGGTGTGCTGATCAAGTAATTGTATATATCAGGGTACGAGACCTCTAGATATATACTGGCATTATCATAGCTAACCCAGATCTATGGTGGCATAGTGTAGGGATCTGGTAGTAAATCCATGGTAATTATAAAATCTGACAATTCTTTGGTTTCTAACCCAAGAGATGATGTTTTACTTTGCTTTGAGACAAATGAAGCTCAGTATTCAATATATCGGGAGCATGTATAAGATCCATGTTGTTCGCTGCATTGTGCTGGACTATAAACCAGTGTACTGGCTTGTAGTCAAGCCACTGCTTGACCCCCAAAATAGCGGCATAAACAAACAGTCACATGTCTGTGACGTCAGATGGAAAACCTCAATTGCTTCTCTATGCAAAGTATCATGCTGTATGTGGTTTGTGTGATTCCATATAAATGTTTTCCTGTGTTTCTTCAGTTTTTTGGTTTTGATGTTCATGCCAAGAACAAGGCAATACGATAGAAGTACAGAATGCATAGCAAAAAAACCAGGTGTGTGTGTTTGTCACTTTGAACTACAATTTGATGAGGAGAAATTCCAACAATACTTCAGGTTGACCAGAAAAATCTAAAATCCTGCCAAATTGTTTGGGAAACCACCTGTCCCTGACTTCATATTCTGGATGCTGTTGCAGGTCTGTTACATTAAGGAAGAAAGTGTCCAATTTGGCTACTGCACAAGGCGACCAAAACACACGCTACTCCACTGAAATCATATGCTGCATCTGGACTTATGGAAACCCTCTCGTCTGTCTACATGCTTTCCATTTTTGTCGCATCTGCATACCACGTATATGGAATCTTGGCTTAAAATACACCATTGCTAAGTGTGTGATGTTGCAGAAATATAAGTGATTTTGTGGCATCATTTTGTACCACTTACTGATGATGAAATGTTGTGAAATAAAAATATTGTGTCTTCAGCATATTGGCAGCAAGGCGGTGGAGAAAATCAGCTATGTGGGCTGCCTTGCTCATTATATAGTAGGGGAAACCCTGATGCATATATATATATATAAAACTGAAATTGACAATGGTCTTTTTCATATAGATTGGGAATCCTTGGGAAATTAGCTGACCAATCAGAATCAGCCTAGCTTTTTAAGTCTGATAATGGTCATCAGCAGCAGTGATTTATTGTGTTGTGAAAAATTAATGTCTCCCCTTTGAGAGAAAAATCCTGGACAGGATCCTTTGTTTAAGATCCATTTGCTTCAAGTTTGTTGGTAAACGTAAACGGTACATTTAGGCTTATAATATAAATATATTGAACTCGCTTATTTCTAACTGTGGCCTAACAAATGGGACAGACTATTTTTCTGTTTCAAATGAAAAAGAATTTGAAATACACGCAGCTATTTCATATTATCAAACTGACATTGGTTCCACTGTCAAATATAATTTTAATTAATTTCTTGCATATTTATTTGGAAAGATGTTTCACCGGATTCACATAAAGAATGAAAAACATATTGTTAATAACCTCCTGCTTTCATCTCTAAAGAAGACTGTGGCTATATCCATAGCCAGTGTTTTCTGACCTAGATGAAAATAGTTCAGCTGGATTCATGTCACTGGCACCAAAATCTAGCCAGTCTATGATTGACCAGTTATAAATTTACTTCGGGAATCTTCATAATGAAAAGGACCATTGCAAGACATTTTCAATTATAAATCAGTTATATGCAGGTTCCCAATTGCAGAAAAATTTAGTATTAGAAAAATTATGAAATGGAATTTTATTGTTTAAAGTAAATTAAGTTTTGTTGGTATTTGTTTAAAATATTGTAATTACAGATGTTTTCACGATAATCTTATTTTAGTGAAATTTGCAAGGTCTGTGACGTTGAGAAAATGTCACATGAATATAAGTTTCATGTGTGGTTCATGAGCTAAGTTTGCCATTTATCTGTTCATAGTACATACTTTCGTTTTCAACAAAATATCAATGCTAGACACAGAACCATTATTAAAGGCTTGTGTTTTTGTTCCTACATATTCATATGTTAATTCAGATGTAGTAAATCTTGTATTCTAGTAAGAGTTAGTAAAGAAATATGATTTTAAACGAACCAAGCATCATATTTATATAATCACTGTGTGTGAAGACATTTACCATAATGACACAGGTAAGGTACTTTATCATCTGAGATAATCTCTTTGTGTATGGGAAATATTCTTAAGCTAAACAGTCAAGTACATTTAGCGAGATTTCGGAAGCTGGTGATGGCCATTGTTTGTTCTTACTCTCACTATGATTGGCTGTTCCAATTAAGATTCTGTCCAATCACAAGAAATCTGTTGAAGTCTGTGGCAATAATGTAACGGTGTGGACTCTCCACAGGTTACCCATTGGGGTAATTAGAAATTTGTTTCCTGGTTGCCCAACACAAATGGTGCAACAGGGAGTCGATAGTGCTGCAATAGGTTTTGAATTGGCTTATTTTATTCAGCTCTCTCCATCTCTAAAACAGGTTTATCGTTATTGAATAAATATACATATATTTCCATGTTCATGCTATGATAAAGCATGTAATATTGAAAGCTTTTTGGTAATGACCATATTCGAATATAAAGCTCTGTGAATTGGCTAATGGGTGGGGATTCACGAAATTAAGAACACACAAAAATATCTGTAATTGCATTAGTAGCAAACTCTCCTTCAAGCAGGCAGATATATTTAGTTAATTGCATGATATGATATTAAATTTGAAAAAAAAGAGTTATGTTATGAATCTTGTAATTATAATGTATGCCATGTAGGGCTGCAAAATATGTTGAATTAATTAGAACATCTGCTCAGTAAGAATATTTGAAACACAAATAAAACCATTTCTCTTAATTTAATCGATGGCCCATATTTCCAGTATTTACTTGACCCAGTGATGTGAGACGGTAAAGAAATTTCTTACAAATGCAAATTACCAACGGTTTTTGTTATTTACAAATAATGTGTAATGTATTATTTTACTACTTATAACTGCAGATGTAGACTGTGTATGTTGAAAGCTAAATGTATAATTTTGGGATAACTGCATTTCATCATATTGCGAATTAAAAATTTTGTGTCTAATATTTTATTGGAGTTTACAGCTTTTTGTTTTGTCAGTTGACCCAAATCTATATGAATGTAAATTATAGTAGGTTATATAAATATGTTGTACAGTTGTATATATATATCATTGAATAAAATGATGATTGCTACTACTAAAACGGCAACCTGGCAGACAACGTAGTAATCAGGTATTATCAATATGCAAAGCAGATAAGAGATACACATATGGAGATACTAATGTAATTTATAATTGTAGTTTTTAATAAAGTTAAGCTGCAATTTTTTTTTTTGTACCTTGCAGTTTATATTTATAAAAGCAATTATGAATTTTTTTATTCAGTTAGAAGAAAATGTGTTTCTCTGGCACTTTTGACATAATTTAATCATTTGATGATGATGATGATTGGTGTTTTACAGCCACTTTTGTGCACTTGGTAGGCTAAATGGGCCGAGTGATCTCCAAAGGTAATGAAATGAAGTCAGAGATGAAACACCCTTCAGATATGCCTATGCCGCGATTCGAACACAGGTGGTAGTGATCTGTGGTTCAACATGCTACTGTTAGACCATAAAGGCATCCCAAAAAACTTGTTAGAGGCATATGGATACTTTATTATCCCCCATAAATGCATACAAAACTACCAACCTCCAGATGAAAAACTAAATAAAATGAAGGTTTTTTTTTGCTATGGCGAGTAATCATAGATGACAATTTTATCATGTTTATTTTTGTCAGACAGTACTTTATTTAAAATAAGAATCCGAACCTCGACTTTCTTATTATTTCTTGAATAACGTTTTTGTTGTTATCAAATGTGATTATGATGAAGATATAAAAAAGAATTTATACAAATCTTGCATTTTTATAATTTAAACAGATGGTTCACGTAAGATCTGTATGTACTTTTGCTAATTATGTATATTGATGTTTCTGTGGTTTGAGTAGCTGATCACATTTCCCCGAGCTAGAAGACCATATGGTAGATGATTATTATGGGCTAGAGCATAATGTACTGATTATAAAACTTTCTGAAGCTGAAATTTCATTCCTTTATTTTGGTTATCCAATGGCGCAGTGGTTATAGGCACTGCAAACCTGCAGACTGTTGGCTATAATCCAGCTCATAGCATTTCCGGGATATTTTTCCCTTAGGCAGACATCCCTTGGCCATATGTTTCCCTTAGGCAGACATCCCTTGGCCATACGTTTCCCTTAGGCAGACATCCCTTGGCCATATGTTTCCCTTAGGCAGACATCCCTTGGCCAGCTCGAGAGTAAACAACTCAACAACTTGTTACTTTATTTGGAAAATCATTGCATATTTTCATTTAGTTTTTACAAACTTTTACCATCTAGGTACAATATAGATATATCATTAAGCCTCACTCACTTAATCAATCAACAAGATACAAGCCTAAATTAATAAATGATTCTATCCTCAGGAAACAAATATTTAATATTAATGTTTTAAATATCTTGTTTTAGTATAATTTTGTTAAGAGCAAAGATGAAATATTTAATTTATGCTATATTATTTTAGCTTATTTTCGCACATATCTTAAAAAGATGGAGGGCTTTGTTCTGTCATTTTGTATGCTACACCACATGTTAATTTATATTCTAATAATACTAATATTAGAAAATGGGTAGCTACTATACCTTTCAAATCTGTATATTTATTGTGTTTTAGATTGTTAGCTGAATTTAGTATCAAAGATGAAGCTGGCAAAGCAAGACAACATCCACACTGATGTGTTCACACCCAGGGCTTACCAGGTTCTATGTTTAATTGATTTAGCAAATCATGTTGGTTATATTGATGTGCATTCTTTGGTTTGCTCAAACTAAATAGTAATGGTGTAGTTTATTAATTTTCCACTAAAAGGTTCCTTGTTTAATATTTTACACTGGTTTATGTCAGATGGAACTTCTGGACTCTGCCCTTCAGAAGAACACCATTGTATGTTTGGGCACGGGAACAGGGAAGGCTTTCATTACTGTGATGTTGATAAAAGAGCTAGCACATCAGATCAGGTCTCCTTTAGAGAAGGAAGGCAAAAGGACAGTATTTGTGACCAGTGATTGTAAGTTAGGCATCCATGTATGTGTGCGTGCATTTGTGTGAGTGTGTATGGGGGATTACTTAGTAATTCCAGCTTTTAATTTAGTGTTTGCTTCACCCAACCAAAAAACCGAATATGCCTTAAACAGATAACTTGTTTCTTTTTAAGATTCACAGGTGGCACAGCAAGCAAAGATAATTCGGATGCATGTTGATGTCAGTGTTGGAGAATACGTAATGTCCACAGAGCTGGTTCTGTCTGACTTCAGCAGATGGCAGCAGGAGTTAGTAAAAAATCACGTCCTTGTCATGAAGGCTGACGTATTCCTTGACTTGCTGATCCGTAATTTCATGAAGCTTTCAGAAATCAACCTGATCATATTTGACGAATGCCATCATGCTATGAGTGAGAACCATGCCTACGTTGAAATCATGAAATATTATAATTTCTGCGATCAAGATCGACGTCCTAAGATCTTGGGTCTAACAGCTTCTTTGCTGAATAATAAATATAAATCGCCAGCTGAGCTCGAAACAAGTCTTGTCGATTTAGAAACAGCCTTGAGCAGTACTGTAGAGACTGCCAGCAACATACTTCTGTCTAGTTTGTTCTCTGTTCGCCCAAAAGAGGTTGTGTTAGAATGTGAAGAGTACGATGATAAAACTGGTCTGGTTGCTGAGTTTGGTACCATCATTGAATCAACATTGGATTTCATTCAGGATTATGTTGTACTGAAGGATGAGGAGGGCAGTAAAGACCCAAGAACGATCCCAAGGACGATCCTGATGGAATGCCAATATGTGCTGCACCTACTTGGTCCTTGGTGTGCAGGCCGACTAGCAGGGACACTCATTCGGCAGGTTACCAAACTCGAAGAACATGAGCACCACGCTACCTCAAAACTTTTCCTAAAGTTGACCTTGACCCAGCTGCGATTCATGAGCCAGGTAATAGATGACATCTATGACATTCGGGTCCAGTGTCTAGAGGACTTCTGGCTCTTCATGAGTCCAAAGGTACTCCGTTTGGTTGAAGTGCTGCAGGAATATAAACCCGATGATAACTTTGTGATCATCGGAGGTGATGATTTTATGGACTTTGGAGGTTATGAATCTGAGGAAGATTCACTCGATCTGTCTGATGAAGAGTTTCAGGAAGAGATCAAAGATGGTGACAAGAAGAAGAAGAAGCAGAATCCAATCCACTATGTGGCGGTGAAGAGGCTTCAGCCAGAGACTACTGTTGAGTCAAAAGAAGAGGAGTCCATCTGTGGTATCGTTTTTGTTGAGCGCCGACACACTGCCTTTGCTCTGAACAAGCTCATAGTGGAGCTGTGTAACTGGGATCCAGATCTGTTCTTCATTCGTAGCCATCACATCACTGGGAATGTCACCGGCAGATCGGGTGAATCTGAGGTTCTGTACAAGAAGCAAGAGGACATACTGCGCAAGTTCCGGCAGAAAGAGCTGAATCTGCTCATATCGACCTCTGTCCTGGAGGAGGGCGTTGACATACCAAAATGCAATCTGGTTGTACGATTTGACCTTCCCGCTGATTATCGGTCATATGTACAGTCTAAGGTGTGTACGCATTCACTTTGCTAGGATAGAGAATAATGTATTAGTTAGATAATTATTCATTAATTTTTAATTTCTATGTCTTTTTAATTTTCAATTCTTACTGTATTTTTAATATTTTATAATTTTCAGATAAATAGGTTGTTAATGTAATTTCTAATATTAGTTTGTGTGCATATCTTAGTAATTAATCTTCCATGATTTTTAGTTCAATCATTCCATCAAGATTTATGTTATTTGATAAATACCAGTGAACCACGTGGTTACAGAAATGTTGTTTGTAGTAATATTACATTTAAAATATAAACCCATATCTATGGGATGTGTCCTAGAGAGAGTAATCCCATGACCATATATATATATATATATATATATATCCCATTTATGACATTTAGTATGAGGCTAAACAAGGCACTCGTTTATTACTGTTATGTCCATCATTTAATAAACTGAAAGACATTTTGTCACCAGCTCATAAATAGAAAGCTGACGATTCTGAAATATTATTTTACATAATAATTTTGATAACTGAAAAGCCATAATTTTTCAACCAACCTGTAAAAGCAGGTGGTCAATCATCAATAATTCATTTACAAAGAATATAATAAGAAATAGAACAATGAGTGATGAATCAAAGGATTATTGACAGGTTTATAATACTATCATATTGTCCTAATCCTTGTGTTCATTGTTTTTTTTTTAAATTGCAGATATTAGAGTAGCGAATTCTCAATTATTTCATTAAGTTGTTGAGTTGTTTAGTCTTGGCACTGATATCAGATGGGACATATGACTGAGGGATGACTGACTAGCGAAATATCCCACAAAAATAGATATAAGTCAAATTCAGCTCCACTTGAAGGGCACAGTGCTCTAATGACTAATAATTTTGATAAACCTTGATAGTTGTATTAAAATCTAGTTCTCTCTAAAAGTAAGTATTATATTGTGTTGTAGACTTCTAGTGTTACTTGAGCTTGAGGGATGTTTCATTTAGTAATTTCATTTCTCTAGAGAGTGGCAGGTATAAACCCAAATTTGAAGACCGAAGACGCCATTAAAACAAGAACCACAAAATCATTGATTGACTGATGCCCCCACAGTATTATGTAACCTCATTACTTAATGAAACTATTAACTTTAATAACAGAGCCAATTAGGCATTGATAAATCTGTGTGAATCCACAGAAAACCCCAAATATCAACACATTAGCATCATTTAGAACCTGTGTTCTGTTATTATTTTAGTTAACAGCAGGTTAATGCTTTAAATAACTGGTTAACTCTTGCTCATTAGTTGTTCTAATAATTTAGAATTATAACAGCCTCAATGGCTATTTGCATTTTGTAGTGAGTCCAAACATCAATTATCATCACCGAACATTTCCAACATGGCAACTTGAGACTGTCAGTATTTTGTAATCTTTCCAAAATATAACCAGGGATGAGAGTTTTCTGGGTTTCCATTTTTTTTTTGAGCTGAAAGTAACATTTTCAGAAATGGGGAGTGTATCACTGTAGTCGCTCTTAATTAAGACTGTTTAATAATATATAAAATAGATTATGGGTACATATGTTAAACAGTGCTAACTGATCACATTGTTTATACTGTTAGTAACTTATTATGATCAACTATGATCATATAATATTTTGGCTTGATGGTGACACTCTGAATCAACTACATCATACTCAGCATCTCTTGAATAGCAAATATTGTGTTGCAGAATTTGATCTATATAATTGCCTTAATTAATTCTTTGCTTTCACTTTTGGATTTTAGTAGAAATCTTCTACTAAATATTTCTAAATTTAATCTAATTTTATCTCCCACTTAGCTCCCCAGCATTGACCATCATGGTGGTATTAATAATAATTTAAAAAATTCAATTTCGCCAATTTCCTCGAAAAGAGTTGAGCTCAGTGGGGCACCTAGTACAAGGTTTGGGCAAACTCATAGTCCAGGTACAATGTTTTAATGGTTTTTAAAAGCTTTTCCTTCTAAAACATTCACTAGAATGTGCTAAATTATTTAAAATTCTTATCATGTTTTTGCTTTACACCATTCAGGGAAGGGCAAGAGCAGCCAAGTCAAAGTACTGTATGTTGGTAGAACAACATCTGTTAGAAAAATTTCAAGAGGAGCTCAACATATTCAAAGGCATTGAACAGGTATCCATTCATATAGTAATAACGCAAACATTGGGTTAAATTTAGTGAACTTCAGAGTTCTAACTGACTTGCGTATTGTTTTAATTAATCTGTAACAGATAAATATTGCTAATTGATAGTCATTAATGTTTGGGCAGTTGTAAATACAGTTAAAACTGGCAGATGAAGTTCCATTTGGAAAGCAAGATCTGAGGTTAAGAAACTTTTTTATGACTGTTAAACTTATGGATGGTAATATTGTGCTTTAAACTCTTAATGACTTTAGATATTGATAAGTCGATGCCACAGTCGTGAAGAGAGAGATGATGATGAACTTGATGAACTGAACGAGGATGAAATGCCTTTTTATAAACCAAGCAAAGATGAAGACAGTGCCAAAGTGACCTTAACGTCTGCCATTGGACTGGTCAACAAGTATGCATTTTAGTTCCATTACGTTACGTATACCTCTACCATTTTATTGATTGATGATGTGGACATAATATATCTTGCAGGAATTTAACAAAATATGAACTTTTTTATTGATGTAAAACTGTTTTTTCTATTGCTGTCGTCTATAACAGTATACGCAGCCAATCTATTCGGTGAGATAAGACGCAGAAAACTGGTTTCTAAATGACAGTCCCATTAAAGAAAATTAAATGAACAGAAATAGTCTTTTATGTACACTCGCTTACTCATAATTACATTAAGTGGAACGAACATCTTATAATTGAACTGTTTAAAAGAAAAAGAGTTAAATGCATTAGAATAGCTGTCTTGATGCTTTATGCTTCGTGTATATTGATTTTATCATTTTATATTGATTGATGTTGTTTAGGTACTGTGCCAAACTACCTAGCGATGCATTCACACATCTTACTCCAAAGTGTACAGTTGTAGAGACTGTGGAAGATCGACCGTTATACAAAGCATCTCTCCAGTTGCCAATTAATTCTCCAATCAAAGAGATAATTAAGGTAGCTTGTAATCAACTTTAATTTTTGCCACATAAAAAATAAATGCCGTAACTTTGGATTTAGAGATCGTTCCAATAACTCTGCCTTTATTTTATATTTCAAAGAGCGTGGTTGCTCTAACAAATTGTATTCAGAAAAGAAAAATTCTTAATACTGTTTGGTCTGACTCATTTCAGTTATGTGTTGTAACTTAACTAACATAGAATATACATATCTAATACAAACATTTGAATTAGTTAATTGTGCTGTGTATTAATATTTGTTTGAATTAGGGATTTCCTGTGTCTCAGAGTTCTAGATGATAAAGCTTCTTAGCTTGTATGTTATCTGATGAGTTTCTCTCTCTCTCTCTCTCTCTCTCTCTCTCTATATATATATATATATATATATATATGATTACTTTTAAATGGACCAGTTTTCTTTTGAAAGTAACACAAAACTTCGCTTATTAATGGAAAACTTGATATTAAGAGATTTCTTCATTTTATATATCGTATCAGGGACAATCCATGAAGACCAAAAGACTGGCTAAGATGAATGTAGCTTTACTTATGTGTGAGATTTTACATAAAGCTGGTAAGTTTGGAGTAAATAAATAACTATGGCTATTGATATTTTGTTTCAGGGACAAAATCATAGTAATGCATTAATCATAGTGTTTCCCCATATGTAAAAAGGGGTCAGTCATGGGGGGGGGGTCCAGGTCAACCTATTGCTTCTCTGAACAGGGTATCGTATGGCATACAGTCTTTTTTCAGGCTTTTTTGCTGAAGATTTTCATGCCGAGAACATGGCAATATAATAGAAAAACAGAATGGATAGCAAAAAAAACAAGTATGTGTGTGTGTCGGATATTCCCCAAAACAGATTTACACATTATAAATGCCAAAAATATTAATCAAGCAATATCCTGTTATTACATCCTTAGAATGCTTATTCAAGAATATGCTGACGTTTTCATGCCAAGAATATGGCTAATCAGTCCAAACTGTATCTTTCTCTGTTGGCACTGGGGCAAGATAACTTGTTACTGATTGCTACTGCATATAAATTTATCCAATTAAATAAGCTTAATAAGCAAAGAAAACACAGTTGGTGGGTGCATGACATAAACAGGAACTGGTTTCAACAAAGAGCATACCATAATCTGGTCAAGGAACTACAATTTGATGGCGAGAAATTCCAACAATACTCCAGGTTGACAAGAGAATCTAAAATTCCACTAAATTGTTCAGGAAATACCTGCTCTTGACATCGTAATGACGATCCTCCAGTAATTTGAATTATTTCCCTATATCTATGATATCAGGTATATTTCGTGATTATTATTGTGGAATTTTTGGTTACTGTTCTAAGCGTTACAAATTTTCTGAGGGTGGACTGTCCCTTTAAGTGTTAAAAAGTTATAAAAATATAGCATAATAAAGAGAAATCAGTTGAAAACCCTAACTGGTGACGTTTTGTAAAATTATAATAATAAAAGTACTTTATGTAGCACATTAATCAACATGAATAATATAGCACATTAATCAACATAAAGTACAACAAAAACAGAATTAAAATGTGCACTGACTCACATAGCATAACACATTTTATGTATAAATACATAAAAATTGCAATTTATAGTTTATTATAATTAGGCTAATTTAAATAAGTTGGTTTTAAGAATTTCACAAACTATTTCTTGATTTGCTGCAAATTTAATAGCATCAAGCAACTTATTCTACAGCTTGATAACTGATGCTGAAAAAAATTTCTGTCCTTGCATTGCTCTTTGACTGTTTGCTACCCTCAAAAACAAACAAGACTCAGATTTCAGCAGTCTCACTGGTTTGTACTTTTGGATAAAATTTCACAAATACATTGGTGATATTCCACACACTACTTGGTTCTGTTGCTTAGGTATGTCATTACTGATGTTACTGTTTTTTAGTGCATAGGAAATTAGTTATTATGTCAAAGATTTCAGATAAATCAAGCATGATTAATCCACTGATGGATACTTCATCAAGAGTCTTAGCAATGTCACCGTTTCAAGAGACCAGTTTCTGTGTATGATAAGAAGGCTTATAAGTATCATAGAAGTTACTGTATTCTAAGTACTCTTCAGTATGTTTTAAGGTAATGAGAAGGTTAAATATAGGGTGTAAAATTGTTCATATCTTCCTAATCAAAATCAGATCTTTGAGCACCAGGACTATGGTTTCAAACACATCTGGATCACTGAGTCAGCCATTGACCCATCCATGATGCCTGTTATCTGTGAGAAAAGATGATCCACACATTTCTTTAGAAGCCATTAAGTCATATTTCATTTCTGCAAATAATCATGTATTATTTATATATTTCTGTTTCCTTTATTGTTCACATTAATCTAGAGTTATACACTTCTGTGTTTTAGGTGTGACTTCTGTTGAATATGTTCTTGTCTGGGCACTGAAAATGTAATAGTCAGTTTGTGTATGAAAGATGGCACAAATGTGTCCGCTAGATCTGTACTACTACTACTAATATTATTTGTGTATACATCACAGTTGATGATAAAGCTGCATACAACACTTTTATTCTGATTTAATTTTACATTTGATGAAGACATATACTAAGCTATAAAAATAGTTTAATCCGGGTTGAGCCCATTTTTACCAATTAAGTGGGTTCATCCCCCCCCCCATCCACATTTGTTTAGAATCAGACTTGTCCATATTTATAATGAACTGTACACATACAGTAAGATGCTTGCCGAAGGATTTACCTTTGGTGCTACTGAGACAAGACTCACATACTGAGATAATGTAATAATATAATGGAGCTTGACCATATCTTGTGTGTTCAAAACGTGTGTGTATATCTCACTTGTCTCTAACGTACCATAACAGCCAGTCCTGATGTGTACATCTCTAACGTACCATAACAGCCAGTCCTGATGTGTGCATCTCTAACGTACCATAACAGCCAGTCCTGATGTGTACATCTCTAACATACCATAACAGCCAGTCCTGATGTGTACATCTCTAACGTACCATAACAGCCAGTCCTGATGTGTACATCTCTAACGTACCATAACAGCCAGTCCTGATGTGTACATCTCTAACGTACCATAACAGCCAGTCCTGATGTGTACATCTCTAACGTACCATAACAGCCAGTCCTGATGTGTACATCTCTAACGTACCATAACAGCCAGTCCTGATGTGTACATCTCTAACGTACCATAACAGCCAGTCCTGATGTGTGCATCTCTAATGTACGATAACAGCCAGTCCTGATGTGTACATCTCTAACGTACCATAACAGCCAGTCCTGATGTGTACATCTCTAACGTACCATAACAGCCAGTCCTGATGTGTGCATCTCTAACGTACCATAACAGCCAGTCCTGATGTGTGCATCTCTAACGTACCATAACAGCCAGTCCTGATGTGTGCATCTCTAACGTACCATAACAGCCAGTCCTGATGTGTGCATCTCTAACGTACCATAACAGCCAGTCCTGATGTGTGCATCTCTAACGTACCATAACAGCCAGTCCTGATGTGTGCATCTCTAACGTACCATAACAGCCAGTCCTGATGTGTGCATCTCTAACGTACCATAACAGCCAGTCCTGGTGTGTGCAGCATGGCAATACCCCAACAGTGTCTGCTACATTATTTATTTACTATAAAACAGATTTTACGCATGAGCAGCCACCTCTAGTCCCTGAATTGTTTAATCAGTTGTCAGTATTGTTTCTTCTGATTGTTCATGCCAGGTCAGTGATGGATTTATTTACTAGTCAGTCAGTACAGAATGTACTATTATCTGGCATTCTATCAGCCGAGATGAACATATTTAGGAAACGCATGTTTTTGGACAGCTTTCCATCATGATTGTTTCACTATTTAGCTGATAAGTGCCGGCATCATTTTAGCATCATCCAGGGTATAGCAACAATCAACTATAACTGTGACAGTGTACTGAAATATAACATGAAACAGAAATATATGTTGAAAAAAATGGCTGTATCTATTATACATTTATTTCTAATCAAAATGGATTTATGTAATTTTACAATCCAATTTGTCTAATATTAAAAGACAGTGATTTTCTTTCTTGTTTACCTTTTGTCTAGTGCTTGAAGCCTGAGTTAGCCG
Organism: Paralvinella palmiformis; assembly: GCA_025642065.1. Lineage (NCBI taxonomy): Eukaryota > Metazoa > Annelida > Polychaeta > Terebellida > Alvinellidae > Paralvinella > Paralvinella palmiformis. The sequence continues at coordinate 25,765 of JAODUP010000405.1, read as the reverse complement.
GATTTTGAGACTTGTATGAACTTTTTTTTATTAAATCTGATATGGCTTTAATAGTTTTTTAGCTGTATCAAGTGATGTTGCAGCTTTTATTATGAATCTATTAAGAGAATGTATAAATTCTAAATTTCAAATAATTTTGTACACCGGTAGTTGCTGAAAATGTAATCGGTGTTGATACTGGGATGCTTTTTTTGCGGGTTTCCCATGAAATTTAGACGAGGGATGCAAAATGATAAAGGAACTGGAACCAAAGTGACACAAAAGTTATTCACCAGCCACAATTTGCCATCAAACCTGCATCCGTTATGATACATCTTCTAAATATTTTGAATAATCATGACTTACTGAAAGTACTTGGTTTTGTTGTGCTATTGTTACATGTTCTTTTTGACTGACCAAGACATAGAAAACCCATGACATTTGGGCAAAGAGCACGGATCTTTTATGTTTTCACAGTATTATCAAGACTACCACTAATAATCGTTGTGAAAAGAAATGAAGCAGAGCCCCCAGATCCCCATGGAATAGATTTCCACCTTTCGTGTTTATATGGGTCCCTTCGAGGCCCACTGTCTGAGGACATGCACCCTAGGACCCAATTCATAACAGTCCTATAATCAACACTAGTAATGGAATTTTATAATGTCAACTAATACAACAAATTGTTATTTTGTGAAAGAGAAAAGCTCAATATCTTTATATGATCATGTTTATGTCAGTGTATGCTTTATAAAACAAGTGCATCAATAGATATATTGCAGTTGGAGAATGTTCCATATCTTCAGTTATCTATGTTTCGTATTATATTTTGTAACATACCTCTAATATTCACTGATCTATGATTATTTTGATTGAAATTGCTGTTGAATTATTAATATAAAAAAATGGAGAATAAAATCTACCATTTTAAGTTGGATTGGAAATGTTTCATATAGATCCTGTATGGTGAATTTTAATGATCTGGTACCATCCCAACAAGATGAGGAAAATTGTATTTCTTTCCATACATTATTAAGTTTTATTATGCATCTTTATACAAAAATTATTAGACTTTTCAGTGCAGAAATAAAATATAAATTCACTTGGTTTCTTTTGGTCTTTTTAACCATTATGATGCAATATACAGATGCTTTGACACAACAGGCTCCATGTACACTTCAGCTATCATATCAAAACCATATAATAAGTCGAATGTGATATTTGGCAAAATATCTATTTATATTATAATACTTTTTCCTTTAATAGATACAAAACTGAACACCATGTTGAATTCTAAACCCATCTGAAAAATACAATTGATCATATATAGCCGTCAACAAATACCACTTATGTTTTTATTCTGAATAAACTGTGTCAAATAGGTGTTATAATACTGTAATGGATTAGTAAAAACATTAACCTGTTAACCTTTTTCTATTTACTATTTTAGGTGAACTTGATGACCAGTTGCTTCCTATAGGAAAAGAAATGATTAAATATGAAGATGAGGAAAATGAGTGGGAGGAGGCAGAACTTCATGGTCAGGCTCGTCCAGGAACGACTAAACGTAAACAGTATTATTATAAACGAATAGCAAAACCTCTGATTGGTCATCCTTTACCAGAACAGAAATGTCATTTATACACATTTGACATGAAGTTGACATGTCCAATTACTGAGGAACAGAATACTAGAGGGCGCAAGATACACGCACCAGAGGATAGCCCGCGAGGATTTGGTATCATCTCTGAAAAAAGAATACCACTTGTAAGTTCTCAGAAGTTAAGTACAATCAGTAGGCATTTGGTATCATTTCTGAAAAAAAGAACACCACTTTTACATTCTCGGAAGTTAATTCCAAATACAAGCATTGGGCTACCATATTACATGTAATCCATTTTTAGAATACAGTATGGAATATTTCCCTTTCTTTTTGTATAAGTTTTCTCTTATTTGTGTATGTGTGTGTGTATGTTTGTGCACTATTAAATAGTTGTATGTGTGTGTGTGTGAAGTGGTAGATTAGTATTACACTTATGTGCTAAATTATGTAACATCTCAAGCCATTTATAGATGATGTTTTTGTCCATTAAACTGCATGTGAGTTAAAAGAAGATCATCATTTAAGAAGTGCTAAAAATACATAAAATTTCCTTTTTTTTGGTGTCAAATTTGTATCAGATGATAACACTACAGAGAAATAAGTATTAATTTATGGATGAATGGTTAAAAGTAGAAATATATAAATAATAGGAGGGGGGATTTTATAGAATAAACCAAAATTAAATTTAAAATAGTTGAAAATAGCTTAATGTTTATTATAGAAGTCTATGTTTTGGTTCACAGTTAGCAAACACCAAAGCTACGCATTAGCAGTTTATGATTAAAATGTAAAAGGTGGTTTGGTTGGTTTTGGCATTGTACATTGTATTGGATATCTAGAGGTGGTTCAGAAAACATCAGCTAGCATTCAGAGTAGGCAAGGTCCCATTTTTCTCAAATTGATACCCACAGTAAATTAATGAAATAATTTAAAGCTGAGAGGTTAGACTTTTGTTATGTTCTGGTATGGACAAATTACATTGTATATAATTAACAAAATAATTGATTTTGTGAATTATTGCCGTGTTTCTCTTTGTATTTGGCATGGTTTTATTTACAATCAACATTTGTATGTTACAGGTGCCATATTTTCCAGTGTTTACTAGGTCAGGAGAGGTCACTGTATCTTTAGAGTTGACCTACCCAGATAGCACATTTACGGGTGAGGAACTTGAGAGGATGAAGCAGTTCCACCAGTTTGTCTTCTCAAAGGTACTCAGGTTGGAGAAGGAACCAATGATGTTTGATCCTGGGAAGGCTGAATGCAGCTACATTGTTGTACCATTAAATTATGGTATGTGCTACATAGTGCTTGGGCATATATGCAAATTTATCAACACACACACTCACACTTTGTAATGCATTTTGTTTATGTTTCTTTTATGTCAGTGCACATCCATACATATTTCATTGTTATAGTGATATGTTTCAGGAGAAAATGGTGAAACAGTCATTGACTGGGACTTCATAGCTGAGGTAGCTAGATCACCAATTAAACAGAGTCAGCGTATAAACTTGTTCAAGCCAAACAAGAAGAAGTTTACCTTTAACAAAGATGACTTCGATGATGCAGTGGTCATGCCTTCGTATCGAAACATTGACCAACCACAGTATTTCTACGTTGCCGAGATCAGGCTTGACTTGAATCCAAAGAGTGCGTTCCCATCGCCGGAGTTGTATGACACTTTTGAACATTACTATCGCAGTAAATATGGCTTGGAGATCACAAAGATGGATCAGCCTTTACTGGACGTAGATCACACATCGGCTAGACTGAATCTTCTCACTCCGCGATACATGAATCAGAAGGGTGTGGCTCTGCCAACGAGCAGTGCTGAGACGAGACGTGCTAGAAGGGAAAACCTCCAACAGAAGCAGATTCTACTACCCGAGCTCTGTGACATCCACCAGTTCCCTGCATCATTGTGGAGGAAGGCTGTCTGTATTCCTGCAATCCTTTATAGGACAAATTACCTGCTGATAGCAGAAGAGATAAGGAAGCTCATTTCGGAAGAAGCACACATCGGAGTTGACGAAGTGGCAGAGGATTTTCGCTTTCCTCAGCTTGAATTCGGATTCAGTACCAAACCTTCGGATGCTATTCCAGTGAAGGTGGGTACTGCCAGTGGTAAGATACTGACAAAACAAATGGTTCTTTCAGACCAGAAAAGACTTAATTCTGACTCAGTGATTGGAACTACCTTGGATGATCCTAGTCGGACTGGATTTAAATCTGAATCTTATCCGTCTTTGGGATCTGACAGTGAAAACAAAATTAATAAATCCCAAATTGAATTTGATCCAAAAAACAGTGAACATGATGATAACAAGTCAGGAGATGGTGACCAATCCTGCACTATGAAGACTAAGTCTTCTGGAGGTATAAACCATAATCCCAAATCAGAAACAACTGTGCAGAATGATCTGTTTTGTTGTAATAACCATATTTTGAACCCAGCTCACGATGCTGTACAACCAGTTGAGGAGAGAAATGGATATGTGATTGCTTGTGAGTCATCTGTGATGAAAACTGTGAGCAACAAATGTCAGATACTGAACACTTTAAGTAAGGAGGACAAGTTGGACATTGTGAACCTAAATAAGGACTTGTCTAATGAAATGGCAAATGTTAAGATTAGTGATGAAAGTATTGATGGTGCTAACAGTTTAACAAAAAATGCTGTGCGTGAGCATTCTAGTCAGTGCATCACATGCACACAATCAGTTTCCTGCCCTGAGGCAACTGGAGACAATCAGAATATTTGCTCAAAGATGCACAGTGATGAGGCGAATGATCTGACTAAATCTGTGATAAATACAAATCCAACAGTGACCAATGACCGAAAGGTGGATGGTACAACCACTATTACTGGAAAAGGAACAGAAGATTTGAGCTTCAGCAATGATGTTATGGGGTCCAGTTTGTCAATGGTCCAAGACCAAGCTACCTCAAAAACCTATGAGCCAGCACCTGCTTCAACCTCTACTGTTATCTGTGATATGTCTAAAGGTACTCAGTGCTCAACTAGAAAGCAGCATGACATAAGTTATAAGGCTGTCAGCAATGATAGCTCCGATTCAAAAGATGAACTTCCCACAGAATCATTAACCAATTCGAAGCCATCCATTAGGATACAAACATCACACAAGTCGGAGATTTTAGTCACTGGTGACATTCCAGGTGGAAACAGGGAGTCCACAGAAGGGCATCCGGTTAATAATGGCCTGATAAGATTTGACAAGGAGGTGGATCTGGCAACATTTGTTGGTCCAAGTCCTTGTATCATTCTGCAGACACTAACCATGTCCAATGCCAATGACTTCTTCAATTTAGAGAGGCTTGAGACTATTGGCGATTCATTCCTGAAGTTTGCCATCACGGTATACTTGTACTGCACCTATCCAGGCATACACGAGGGCAAGCTGAGCTATCTGCGAAGCAAACAGGTCAGCAATTACAATCTGTACAAGCTCGGCAAAAAGAAGGGATTCCCTGATTGTATGGTGGCAGCCAAATTTGAACCAACAGAGAACTGGCTACCTCCAGGTTATGTCATCAAGAAAGAGGGAGCCTACCAAGGTTTAACCGTCCACATTGCATCACTCTTTGGATCCTTTGATTGCAAAAAGGAAACAAAAGATGGTCTGGATACTCCTAAGGATAACGATTACTCTTCCGAATCTGATATCTCATCCGGATCTTCTATAGCTCAGACCAATGTACAGATGGAAATGAATTCCAGAAATAGGTTCATCGCAAGCCGGAAGGAACACGAACAGTTTAACAAAGAGCTTGAAGCTGTCATCAAGATGGATGATGGCGAAAAGATGGATACATCACACTTGTTGAAGAACCTCATTCCATACAACCTCCAGACCCAGCACAGCCTGCCAGATAAGAGCATCGCTGATTGTGTTGAGGCACTGATCGGCTGCTACCTGACCACGTGTGGACAGCGCTCTGCTCTCCAATTCATGTCGTGGCTTGGCCTTAAAGTACTCCCTGACCGAGAACTGGATCTGGACTCAGCTATGCCAAACCAATATAAGGCCTTCAGCATGCTGCCTCAACCACCGTCGCCTCTACTTACTCATCTGCCCAATGTATCTCAGATCTTAGACCTTTGTCTCGACGGCTTTGAAGCTTTTGAACAAAGAATTCGTTATGCCTTCAAGGATAAATCCTACCTGTTGCAGGCCTTCACACATGCTTCCTACCACTATAACACGGTTACAGACTGCTATCAGAGGTCAGTCCTAAATTGGATAAATAAAGTTGTGCTTTGGTCAATCAGAGATCTTCCTTAGGTTACGAAGACTTTATAATTAAACCAAATGTAGTCATTTTTAAAATACTCCTAACCATTACTTTTTGAAACTGCTAACTTCCAATAGCCATATCGCAACGGTTCAATTCGGTGTCCTTAAATATCTGTTTTAGATTGAACTCAGTTTTCCAGCTTCTTGAACTTGGACGCACTTTTTGACTGAAACGTTATGTTTTATAAACAGATTGGAGTTTCTTGGAGATGCCATCTTAGATTATGTCATAACGCGCCACTTGTTTGAGGATGTAAAGAAGCATTCACCAGGTAAATCAGACGTAAACAGATTAGCATTTTTAAACTGTGTGTATCATTTATTATCAACCCAGTGATTTTAGTACCAACTCGTATTCCTTTTTATTTCTGTATGATGGATCAACTCTTGAATAATTCACATGTAAGTGCTGAATAGATGAAGCACTCGTGTTCTCTAAGATGGAAGGTGATCTATAAAAATGTTTATAGATCAGCATGCAGATTTTACTGAAACATTGTGGCCGCATCCTCAATATGAATTTCTTTTCTCTCTCTCTCTCTATGTGTGTATGTGTGTGTGCGTATTCTCTCTCTCTGTGTGTTTGTGTGTGTGTGTGTGTGTACATAGACACACACACACATCCTGTGTCCTGATATTGAAGTCTCTGTCTGTATGAAGACGTTTCACAGATTTTCATTTATTTCCATGACATTTATTTACAGTATCAGCATGAAAGATTAACATTACTAATATTTATATTGGTAGTTTTTAATTGAGACTTGGAAATTGTTTAGATAAGATGCGTGTTTCTCTATAGAATATACATTACATTAAATATTAATTGATATCATTGACCATATATGGGATTAAGTAAGTCGAGATATGTCGAGATTCCTTGTTCGTGGTCATCATATGGAGCAGGTTACATTTTGATCTCCAGCTGTTGTACAAGAGTGGGGAGAGTATTTTATTCAGCCAGGGAACTTCCCTTTTTGAATATGCCATCCACTCCAGATTCAGGTTTTTTAGGAATCAGTCATTATGGAAAACTTAAAATTATTAAAAACATCTGAATGTTCCTTATTGAGGTTATTAGCCACGTTAATAATTATCATTTTGGTTATTCAATAACCAAAATAACAACAATAATAATATTGGTGATATTATTATTATTATTATTATTATATCATAAATTACTTCACCATAAAAATATGCCACAGCCATAATAATATTTCATTGTTTATTCGATCATTTCCCTAGATGGTTTTTCATTGACTGTTGAGTAGAGTAAAATTTAGTCAAAGTTACAAGTTATAAAACTAATTTTGAGAGAAGTCATGCTCAAGATAACCGAAGAGAAACTTAGAACTTGTGGACTATTAACCTAGCACTTAAACTTTAGAACAGGTTTAACACTAACACATATTCGATGCAATGAACTTTGTTATATTTTGTGCCTGTTATGTTGCAGGAATCCTCACCGATTTGCGTTCAGCACTCGTCAACAACAACATATTTGCCGCTCTTGCAGTTAAGTGGGACTTCCACAAATACTTCAAGTCTGTGTCACCGCACCTGTTTTATGTGGTTGAGAAGTTTGTCAGCACACAGAAGGAACGGAATGATGAGATCGGTTTAGATGAAGAGGCAAGTGTTTATAGATATCGGTCCTGATTGTTAGCTAATTATATCCTTTCTGTGGCTGTCAGGGGTTTTGCGATGTAAACCGCTTCGGACATCTCTATCTGCAGACACCACCATTCTCCAGATAGCAGTTACAAATCTTGGAGCATTTTCAGTTGTATGATGCCTGTATGGATTGTTAACCTGCACTTGGTATTTACCTAATGCATTTTAAAAAGTTCATAACTGAAAACATTGCATCCATCACGACTAATGTTTGACTTATATGTCATGAATGCCAAGTTTAATAAAAAATAAATACGCATTTTGTAGAGTGGGGTCAATTAATTGTAAAATGTAAATGTTGCTGTTTTATGGTGAAAGATGAAACACCCTTCGGCCAGAATTCGAACCCAGGTGCTATAGATCTGTGGCACTACCAGTTAAAGCCATGGAGGTGCTCTGTGGGGGGTCAATTAAGGATTTGCAAGTGATATGGTAGTCATGTAAATTTTTAATATACTGCCTTATTGGATGGCTGGCACTGACTTGGATACCTTAATAGACCCAAGAGAAAAACTAATTCATAGTTTAGTAAACCAGTAAGACCAATTATAATAATATAAACAGTGCAGACAATGAACTAGAATAGCTCAAATTAAACAAAATGCCAAACAAATAAAATAATGTTAGACCATAAATCATTATTAAGACTGTGATACTATCTAACAATAAGGTATCCACAGGCTATTTAATTAAAATAACACAAACAATTAGAAAAGAAACCCATAAATACTTCACTGTACCATAGCTTAGAATTTTGTAATTGAAATTGTGTACAAGTTAGCTTCATGTATCTTGTAAGTTAAAAATTCGAGATAATAAACTTTAGGCCGATATAAGTAACACAATCCTGTTATGGGGATGTTTATTGGCCTCTCTTTTAATAATATATCAGTTAGACAAGCACGTGTTCATATATTTATTTTGTATGTTATAAAAACTTTAAAATATTTGGGACACAGTAATCTCATGGCGTATTATAATGTTTTCTGAAATGCCCTTCTCTGTGTAATAAGATGAATGCATTTTAACATTTTTAATCTTCTAAGTATACTTTAACTCCCTCTAATTAATACCATGGATTATAAACATTCACATCATCAATAACAATTTTCCTGTCTATATTATTCTGCTTCACGGAATACCCCCACATCCAGATTGGCATCTGTTATTTTAAAACATCAAGCAAGATTATTATGGCATAAATGTTTAACCCACAGTGTTCACTAGACAGGGCACATTTGTATAACTTGAGCTTTAATTGGCAATACATTTTACCAATAATTATTTTATAAATAACTGCACCATCTGCTCTGTGTGTGTGAACTATTTTTAGGTGTTAATTATCTGTGTTTATAATGAAGAAAACTCACAATTGATTAAATATATCACTTTCTGAACGTGTGTATGGTTTTATGTTACCATGTTCTTAAAATATTTTATTCTTACATTTTGTTTGTTCAAATATTTTACTTTCTGTGAATGGTTTTCTGCTATAATGTTCTTCAAACGTTTAATTCCTTTGTGTTTTGCTAATGTGTGTGTGTGTGTGTGGGGGGGGGTTCAGAGGTGGGTGGTGTCATCTGAAGTTATGAATTGCACTAAGTTTCACTATTTGATAAAAACATGAAACTAGTAAATCTTTTTTTTTTTCATTTCAGTTTGACACTGAAGAAGTTAATACTTCTAATGACAGTGACATGGAAGACATTGAAATTCCCAAAGCACTTGGAGATATCTTTGAGTCTGTTGCTGGTGCTATCTACTTAGACAGCGGCATGTCATTAGACACAGTCTGGAGGGTTTATCACCGAATGATGAAACCACAAATTGGTACATGATGATTATGATGGATAAAATTTGAATATTCAGATTTCTTAAGATGATGGTCATAATCTGTTTTCCCCCAAACAATTTCTCTTATTTATAAAATCTGTTTAATTGAAATTCATAACACCAACGATTATGTGTATAACGTTATCTACGGATTTATTTCGCATCATAAATACAGTCAAATAATCAAAATAAATCGGGTTACTCTTACTCATCCAGTTCATTTGTTCAGCTATTAGCTGCGTGATTCATTAATTGTACTTAACAATTACTCATCCTTCTTCCGATTTTCAGATGCTTTCACAGAAGAGATTCCAAAATCTCCTGTCAGAGAGCTCTTGGAAATGGAGCCAGAGACAGCAAAATTTGAGTAAGTAATGAAATATCTGTTACCTTAATTATATGAATGATAAACTGTCTTTAATTTTTTTATTATTATTTTGGTTTAATTAGTTGAGTTGATAGTGGCTGATGCTGGAATCGATTGTTGTTGTTTTGTATTAATATTCATTTTATTAATACTATTATTGAAAGCCTGAAATAAAGGTAAAATGTATATTTGATTCCTAGAACAATTAACCAATCACTAGTTATCGTGTCATGACTTATATACATATTTCTGAACTTGCAGAAAACCAGAACGTACAATGGATGGAAAGATTCGTGTGATTGTCAATGTTGTTGGCAAGGGAAGCTTTAGTGGAATTGGAAGAAACTATCGCATTGCCAAGAGTGCTGCAGCCAGAAGAGCACTGAAGTACATTAAACAGTATAACCTCCAGCTGGCACAAGGACTCTGTACACCCGACATACCTGGTGTACACTAATAAAAATCAACCTTATTAACTGTCACAAGCACCCTATATGCCAAACATGTCATATCTCTAGAGAACCCAGTCAAGATATCCAACTCTCTGTCTGTCATCAATCTGTCTTAAGTATATCAGAACTTAGTTTTATGTTTATATCCGTGTATCATTTACATTGATACTCATGTCTGGCACAAACATTGTGTGTGTGTGTCTGTGTGTTTAAACATGAACAACACATGTATAAAAATAGCATGCATGCATGAACACCCCCCCCCACACACAATGCAAATGGGGGGAAGACCCTATATATTGTTTAAATTTAATCAATTATGTCTGTATCTTCAATGTCATTCATCATCAAAGCATTCTTTTGATCTTTCATATTTTTTTCAACCATTGGAAGGTCTACTTGATTTATGTATAGTCATTTTGATATAATATGTGTAGTCATTTTAAGAGTAAAAATACACCTCACATGTTGTGACCCTGGTAGTTCAAATCCAGACAAAATTAATCCAGAACAAGACGGATGCTATCTCCACAGATGCCTGGTTAAATTCAATTTAACCATACCACATTGTGTGTTTTGGTTAGGGAGTTTGGGAATTTGACCGTTGCACTTTGAACTGCTGGATTATGAATCTATAATGTTGTAAACTTGTCAGTTACTCCAACAGTATTCTGTTTCTCGCTGCACATAATTCTTCCAGGTTGTAAGCTGCTCTATCCATCACTAAAACACTTCAACTGTTCCCTAAGAAGTAGTCCTCTGGCCATTGATACTAATAGAAAGACTAAACAAAACCCACTTCCAAACAGACACCTTTTATATGATTATGTCACCCAGCCAGTACGTGGAAGATCAATAGATCATTGATGCCGATAGAAAATGATCTCCTGACACTTTATAGTCCAATATATTAACACGTAATAGTGTACCACATCATATTAATGATTAAAGAATCTATTTGTTATTGGTGACATATATGCATTGAAACACACGCACACACTGAGGTTTGCTGTTCCTTTGATTGTGACTTCAAACTAAATTATTTCTGTTCAACAGTTATCACGACATTGTTGGACAGGAACAAGCGTTACATTTCATCTAAATGGAATGCGAAGAGACGGTAACACAAAAGATACAACAGTTTGTTATCAAATTAAATTTTTCTATAAATATTATATGCATACTTCATATAAGCTGATAAATAATGAATGTTCGTAATAATTGTTCCCTGGGGATTCATTATATGAAACGGTTTTAAGGAGATTCATACTTCTATCGTCGCCATGTTTTTCACATAAACAAGAAGTATAACTATCTGTGTGCTCATGAGATTCGAATTCTGGATCATGTAATGTTACAGTCCAATGTTACAGTTGTAATATTTTCATTTATTTAATACTAAATAAGATCATGTTCAGATATATAAAGATGCTAGTCCCTCCATCATGTATGGCCTGTCAAATCATTATCTCATCAACTAGATGATGCATCATCACGTTGACATTATCATCATCACTTATCACCTCAGTAATTAGTTTTGAGATGATGATGATGATGATAAAATAAAAATGCTCGTCTATTTTCTTAATAATTTGTAATTCACCTATTTTTCCCCCCTGATTAGTTAGCTAAGCATTATGTTCATACCAAATCTACCTCTCCATTGTGACTTAATTATCAACATTTTAGTAAGTTGTGGCGCAGTTGTTTTCAGGATGAAATTATTCTACCTCTCCGCTGATTATCCGCCAACTGCACTGTATAGGACAGGCATTTACATATCAGCACATATATATTTCGAATGCCTATTTATCAACCAGCAAGTGCTGTCAGTGATTGGGGGAGGGACACCCGACGAGTCCAGATTGAAATATTGTAAAAAGAAATGACCATTTTAGATATAAATAAAAGTTGGTAATTTATTGGGCTTATAATTGTCAATGCAGAAGATGCACTAAATTATCTATTTGTGATCAGTGTATGTTTATATAAATATGTGAGATGCCATACGTGTTCTTTGTGCTTAGGTTTAGCCAGCAAAATGTTCAGTCCTAGTTTGCGTCGCAGGTTTTAAACAGATAGCCAGTTTAGGATGCTGAAATTTGGCACCTGTACACCCCCAAATTATTTTGCTTGCACATCTTAAACTTGTCATTCTTGGCTAAGCCATTGTCTGTATGTTATCATTGTAACATGTCTAAACACTGAAGTACACCACCGTATATATGTATTTCTCGTAGTTTCCTTCTTTAAACAGATACTTCATGAGCTGCTAAGGAATGTAAAATTTAAATGCCATCTTATATTTCATTCATCACTATTGCATCATTTGCTAGAGACGCTTTTGGGGGTTTGGCTTTTGAATGGGATTTTTCTTGATAACAAAACTACTATTGGAGCTGGATTTGTTTCTGCTGTTGCCTTTCCAATATTTCTAGCATATTATTAGTTTTATGTCAGTATTATGTGTATGATGATGTCCGCAGCTACTCAACATTAACTGTCATTCATTCCAATATTATGTTTTCAATACAAATTACCTTTGTTTGTGTACTTGGTGCTTTTGAGAGAGATATATATGTGTGTTTATATATATATATATATATATATATATATAATGTTTAACAATGCCTTCCAATTTTATGTCTCTACCTGTTCCTTTCTTGTCTTGGCTTAATTTAATTTGTAATATAACCAGACGTTTTTTTTAAGTTTTAAATATTTATAGAAGTGATTAATGGATTAAAATTTGATTATCGATGGACATTTAACTAGCTGTGTTTTGATTGTTTATTGTATGTTACATTGATGCCCACTTCAGTGTGTGTGTGAAAATTACTGTTGTTGTAAGCAGAGCTTATTTCCCCTTTTAATTAAATCTATGAATTTCTCAATTATATATAATATGCGTAGAAACCAGATCATATTTTGCTTTATGTGGTGCTTCTCAGAATAAAATTGCAAGGCCTCTGCCATGTTTTTTTTTATCTGTTTTTTTCTTCTTCTGTGTGTGTGTTTTGTTTACTTTCACGTGCACCCGCACAAATATATATATATATATATATATATATACATACGGAGACAAGAATCAACGTAGAAAGAATTTTAGCTGATCAATGCTCTTAACTTTTGTGTCAGTCATTTGCTAATACAAACAAGTCGCATACATACACATTCAAGCTTCTGATTGACAAATAATGTATTAAAGTTCATAATGAATAAAATGCAATCAAGAAATTCCCCCAACCCATGGACATGGTTATACAGTCATTAATTGGATCCAAATGCCGTGATGTAGCCTGGTTTTTTACGTAAACCCGATGCTTTTCCACGTAAATATTTTATTGTATTGACATATTTAAGGTTTTTATTGTTTTTTAAATTGATTAGCTTCAAATATCATTTATTGTTAATTTACTGAGTGTCGTAATGTCAGACGTAATTACGTTCGCTGAACTGACATCTACTCTAGAAAAGTGGCGTAAAGGCCGTAATGATAAGATATTACATTATGACTGTATGTACACTGACACAGATCTGCTTGTTGGCGTTATGATATATAAATAATATGGCTTGTGAGCACATGTTGTTGTTATTCTTCTCTTCAACTAGAAGCATCAATATCTAGACACATACAGCGCTAATGATCATCATAAAGACGAATTTGACGTAGGCCGAAATGACGTAAAGCTAGCGTGGCATTAATATATTTTAGTAATGAACAATAAAACTTTATTCCTTAAAGTAAATGGATTCTAATAAATTATTTCTAACTATTCCATTCAATCATTCATACTATAATATGATTATATATATATATATAATCGTTAGTTTGTTTGACTTTGGCCGAGGAGCTAATTCCTAGAGAAATTAGATGACTAATCTGAAGGGATTGTTTAAAGATGAAACATCCAAGGTTAAGAGTATCACCAAGTGATAGTATATATGGTAAGTACCACGTCTATATACAGTACATAAGTACCACCTCACAGCCCATTCATTGACGTGGTGTTAGGGACACAAGCTGGACAAGTCAATGGGTAGAGAGGTTAGACTGATATGAACTATAAAGGTCGAGGTAACCCGAACAGAAACCTCGAATGCTGAAATAAGAGATTTGGGACTCAAGACGCTCTCTAATAGATTACTATATCATGCACTAACAGCTACTATTATGATTACATATTAGTCATACGAAACTAGCTAACGAAAAAAAGGTATATATATATATATATATATATATATATATATATATATATTATGTAACACACGGTAGATATTGAACTAAAATGTGGGGAGGTGGGATTCGTAGACAAACGAACATAAATTGAAAGTCATATTTTGTATAGCGCCTTATTCAACTCAAATTTCTCTAATTAGACGCTTTACATTGAAAACAGAATTAAAATGTTCTGATTCTACGTCTAGCAACATAAATACATTTAATATACTTTTTTATATATTATAAATAGGCTAATTTAAATAAGTGAATTTATTTCTTTCAGATTATTTCTTTTCTTAATTGGTGTAAGTTTAATATTGTTTGACAAATTATTTCCCAACCTTGGTGCTGATCCTGGAAAGATTTCTCTCCGTATATTGCTGTATGACCTTTTGACACCGTCAAAAGTGAACATGAAGACTCATATACTTTTGTATCAAATAGCTTAGATACAATGGTGCTGTTACACTCAGTACTCTGAATGTGTGTGTGACACAGGATCCTGGATAGTGATCAGATTTACCCATATAGGAAGCTAGGGCAGCTGGAACATAACTGGTCTCTTTTGTGAGTGCGTGTCACTAGACAAGCAGCACAGAGAGGAAACGGGTATTATATAAAAACGTCTTGCCATTGTCTAGTTTGGACTAAAGTCTTGCATGTCTCATTATTTATGTACAATATGCTACGTATTTGATAAAAACAGGACTTAATTACATATATAATTTAATTGCTTTTCTATTCATAGAGTGTTATCCGTTATATATATATATATATATATATATATATATATATATATACAAGACCTAGATTTCTCACAAACATTAAATAATAAATATAACTGGGTTAATGAAAAGATTCTTAGTTCTTCTGAAGCTGATGCAGCAATTACTACACACACATCGATCGGTGTCACCTGCATCATTTGTCAGGGTATCTTTCTTTTTCATTTCTTTTTGTCTGCAAAAAAACACAAACACACATTTTTTTATACCAAATGGAAGTAAAAGGGAGGACAAATAATTTGCTTTGGTTCCAGTTTCCTATAAATGAATGAGCACACTAGGCAGAGATGGGATTTTTTTAAATGTATAGACTGTAAGTAATGTATAACGCACAAAGGGTATTTATATGCAATTCATAAACTTTATTTCTCCAGAAACTGGAAAACCCGAAACAGAATTAATGTATTTATTTAATTTTCCCTCGTATTTTAAGCCACTACAGGTGTTGCATGCACATAGAGAATATTGACTGCCCTTTTCTGATTAACATTTATTCAGACAGAATAGGAAATACGTTTAAAGGGTCTAGCTCCTTTGTAAAGCCTAGAAAAATCCAGTACAAGGGAAAGGTCACATGCTATAAATGATCTAATATAATGGTCAAATAACAAGTGATTATCAAATGTGCCACTCCCCCCCCCAAAAAAAAAATCGAGTTTTATTGGTACTGTTTATCATGTTTACATAACAAATTGCAGACAACCGATTCACCACAAGATATTATTCTTTTTGCCATTAAATTTGTATTTACTAATATAAAATTATACAATAAAATTCACTCATTCATTCACTCATTCTGCTCTCACAGACACACACACACACGCGCGCACGCACACACACACACACACACACACACACACACACACACACACACACACTTTACTTCTTTATTTATTAATATAAAATTATACAATAAACTTAAATGACTTTTTTTCTTTATGTATTACCGGGTAAACTAATGAAATGCAGGATTGCAAATTTAAAAAAAAATATTAAAAAAACCACAACAACATTCAAACATTTCCTAACACACAAAACTAATGAAGACCTTTTTAAATCTTTTTTGATCTTTTAAAAATGAAAATCATTATTATGTTCACATATATATTATAGATCTATTTATAGTCAAGAAATATAGATGTTGCTTCATTCTGGCGACAAGTCCCTGCATTTCTTTGTCACATTTCTTGCACGTAGTCAGACACCCTGCTTTCCACACAACTTTAACTTTATCAAAGTATAACCACACACAATCCTGTTTTCTGCCAGACATTGTGAAGTTGGCAAGTATGAATATATACTGATAAAATACCAGCTATAAATTAAAAAATAAAGTAGTAATTTTTTTAATAGTTTACAGCATTAGGAAAGCTATTGTATTCAGCATGAGATAACTATCAATAGTGAACCTGTGTGAATTCTCACCTTATATACCGATCCTGGCTAAATAACAAGTGCCTAACATTAACTCAATAATTCCCTAAATGTATAGAAAAGATGTGACTTCACGTGTCAGATCATCCCCAGATTCATCTAATTTACCACATGGAAGCAGAGTGGCTACTGTATGTAGCTTCACCTGTCAGTCTATTGTGTGGTTATAGAAGTAAAGGCTCATCTCCAGTTGGATGGGTGATTATCATGAATGTGTCACATTCCAATTGGATAAGGCGTGGTTATGAAGGTCCATTATACTGTGTACATGCTATATGTCTTTATAGCATGGATCTGTATTGTCATTCTCAAAAAAATCAAAACCAATGATTTTTTAGAGCGATTTAAATCATGATTTAAATCACTCTATTTAAATCGAACAACCCCGATGAAATGACATGAATGAACAAATGTAGTGTATTTACAAAAATAGTGAAATGATTAATGTTACCATTCTGATTTAGTGTTCACGGAGTATCTCTCCATCGGATAATGTAGCCCACAACACGAGGAAACTCTGTAACTGTTTTACATCTTGATTGGCGATCCTGGCATTGCACACATGTCCACCATATGTGCTTAATTATTCCTAGTACATTTGTGTGTACATATAACCATCTAGCAAAAAATTTCTGACCGTCCTTGTTATTGTGTATGACCTCCATGGTTGCAAATAAAGTTCACTGAATATTCACATGATTCCGGGCCTTTAATTGCTTATTATGATCGGACCCCGTTGCAATTTTCAAGCAGATAGTTGTATCCAAGTTGATCTATTATTTGCAGAAAATTACTCTTAGATGAGCTTAAGCAAGCTCAGTTAATTGACGGCATAAATGTTTGTTGTAATTGGAGCCCATTGAAATATAAATTGCAATTGCAAATTGCAACAATGGGCTCTACTTCAATTAAACAAATTATTGTGGTAGAATGTAGTTGCCAAGATCTATCAATATGTGGAGGTATGGAAGATTTTATTTTTAGATTAATGTATGTATAGTTGTATTTAGATTTATGGAGGTAGGTTTCGAAGGATGTTTAGATATGTTGATGCTCTGTGCCTGTTGCCTCTTACTATGTACCCTAACACACACACACACACACACACACACACACACACACACACACACACACACACACACACACACACACACACACACACACACACACACACACACACACACACACACACACACACACACACACACACACACACACACACACACACACACACAGTCTACGGATTTTGACAAATATTTGATATGTATAAACATGGTAAACTTAATATATAAGCAAACTCCGTCACTTTAGCTTTACAACGCAACAGATATGCGCATATGGGTCTTAGACGCAATTAAGTGTTTACATATGGGCAGAATATATATTTTGGAGCCAGATCTTTTGTGACGTCATTCATTACTGTGATGTCATTTCCTCGATACGACGTTTGAGGACAATTGACGCATTTTCGCTATCACAGCATCATTTGTTGCAACTGCAATTTGTGAAAAGTTGTTGCAGAATTTACCAAATTACTATTATCTGATTATACGTTATAACTAAAGTATACATATTAATATCAGGCAGACTATGGATCTGCAATGCTACATAGCACCATTAGGAACGTTTTTCTTCAAGCTGCCTTTCATTATAGCAAGAAGGCCATTAGAATTGACGCGGAATCTCCGACACCACCGGATAGCAAAGTTCTGATACGTGTATGCAGGTCCTAATTTGTAGTTGATTTGTATTGATGCTATAGCTGTTCTTCTGTGTTTTATGTATGCGTTGTTAACTTGTCTGGTGCTATATCTGTGGATTTCAGTGTTTTGTGGTATTAATGGAGGTGGTAGTTGGTTGTGAATTGTTTTGTACGTGTATTTGCCAAAGTTAACTTTATGAATATCCTTTATCTTAAGCAGATTTAAAGAGGGATAGTGCATGTTAATTATATATTGCATTTGTTATTACAATTATTGCCTTTTTTGGTATTAGGTTTATTTGTAGAATTAAATTAATAAAATGGAGAAAGCTTTTGAATGCATGTTTTGTTTTCATTAATGTTAAGGACCATCTTTGAATCAACGTTGTTTACAATATAGGACCAACGTTGGGCCAATTATGATTTGCCGGCATTGTACCAACATTGGCCCAACGGTCAAAACTACCCTGGCCCAACATATTATGCCATTCATGGACAAGTGTACTCTACAACATTAGAATAAGGTTGGTCCAACATTGTCGAACTATCTGGGATTATTTTACAAGTTTTGCTCCACAAGTAGTGGATATATGATATATAATTAATAAGGTTAAGTTAATAATTTTAAAATTTAGTTTGTATATAAAGAAATACAGGTGACACATGGCAAATACAGCTAGGTTTCTTTCTAAAAATACAGATTTAACGCACCACGAATACAGGTTTTGCTGTCAAAATACAAGTTTTAGATCTATAAAACACAGGTTTTGCTAGCAGAGGGTTTGTGTTTTATTCATATGTTTTTTAATTTATATATCATTGTGTTTCGCACGTTCAATTTACATTGTATTTTTAAAATCTCAGGATATTTATTAACAATAGAACAGAGTATCCCTGTGTGTGTGTGTGTGTGTGTGTGCGTGTGTGTGTGCGTGTGCGTGCGTTAAGGGTGTGTGTGCATTATATAAGCAATGCTTCGAGGACCCTTTTTCAACATTCTATGTGTGTGTGATGTCATTAAAATGATGTAAAAGGAATGTTTAAATAAACTATTTGAATTGAATTTTGTGTGTTTTAGGATACACATAAATAAGCAACAGGCCAGAGCATCAACATATCTAAACATCCTTCGAGACCTACCTCTATAAATCTAAATACAAATACAACTATACATACATTAATCTAAATATAAAATGTTCCATACCTCCACATATTGATAAATGTGTGCGTATACCTAAGCATGTGTCCGGTCTACTCATCAGCCTGTGGGAACCAGCTAATTCGCTTTTCGTACGCGACAAATATGTCACGCCCACAGGAAAGCGGCTACATGCAGGCTACGTACAAAAAGCGGAAGCACGTAAAAAACATACCATTTGATACCACAGCTCGCAGCAAACAACACGTGCGTGTGGTTCGATGGTGACTTGCTACGGTAAACGGACAAAACCCCACTGGACAAAACCCCATTGGACAAAACCCCATCGGACAAAACCCCACTCTGACAAAACCCCACTCACTAATACACATTTCGGACATAACCCCACTCTTAAATTAATACTCTCCATAATATTGTACAACATGTTCAAAAGTGATTTACATGTAAAATAAGACTTAAATTAACTATATATATATATATATATATATATATATATATATATGTGTGTGTGTGTGTGTGTGTGTGTGTGTGTGTGTGTCTCCACTGAATTATTTTAAATAAAGGGGGACGTTAAACACCCCTGAGGACGTAAAACACTCTGGCAGTGACCACCCTCAAGGTATTACGGCTCCATCTTTCCATACTGCTCCCCTGTGAGTGGTGGGGGAGGAGTTTCTCAACCACTCCAACATAGAGGCTGTGATAGTGGTGATGACGGTGATGGTGATGACGGTAGTGGTAGAGGTGATGACGGTGATGGTGATGACGGTAGTGGTAGAGGTGATGACAGTGATGGTGATGACGGTAGTGGTAGTGGTGATGACGGTGGTGGTGATGACGGTAGTGGTAGAGGTGATGACGGTGATGGTGATGACGGTAGTGGTAGAGGTGATGACGGTGATGGTGATGACGGTAGTGGTAGAGGTGATGGTGGTGGGAGTGGTAACGATCGTGGTGATGATGATTGTGATAGTGGAGATGGTAGTGGTGACGGTAGTGGTCGTAGTGGTGATGGTGGTGGGAGTGGTAACGATCGTGGTGATGATGATTGTGATAGTGGTGATGGTAGTGGTGACGGTAGTGGTGGTAGTGGTGATGGTGGTGGGAGTGGTAACGATCGTGATGGTGATGATTGTGATAGTGGTAGTAATGGTGATGGCGGGGTTGATGGTAGTGGTGGTAGTAATGGTGATGGTGGGGTTGATGGTAGTGGTGGTAGTAATGGTGATGGTGGGGTTGATGGAGGTCAAAGTTAGAAGACGTTTCACTTGATGAACAAAAACGGAGTTTTGACATGAACGAGGTAACTTTAATTAGTTCCATTATTTCTTTTATTTATGTTTTATGTTAAGTCTTATTTTACATGTAACGCACTTTTGAAAATGTTGTACAATATTATAGAGAGTGCTATATAAATGTTGTATATAAGAATAAAAATAATTAATTAATTAATCAATCAATTAATATCATCAAAGGCCTAATAAAACAACATTTATTAAATATTAATTTAAGAGTGGGGTTATGTCCGAAATTGGTATTAGTGTGTGGGGTTTTGTCAGAGTGGGGCTTGTCTGATGGGGTTTTGTCCGATGGGGTTTTGTCCGAGTGGGGTTTTGTCCTGGATCCCTTCCTACATACATATAAACTATTTTGACACCACAGTTTACATTCAACAGTGATTTTCTGTGGTCCAAAAGAAACCTGTATATAAAACATTTCGACACCTTAGATGCTGACCTCAGCTTTATTCTGTGTTCGAATAACTGAATAAATCCTACCTATATGAACCAACAATAACATCCGTTTTCTTCAAGGGTTTTCTTAACCAAGGGAAAAATTTTTTTATATCAGCTGTTAACAAACATTACAGTTCGTTCATAACAAAGAGAATGTACACTAACTCGTAGGGACTCACTAAAGGGTTTAAAAAAAAAAAACAAAGTAGCAAACGCACAATGGAATTAGTGGATGAACAAAATATCGTCTAAAACCAATAAATACTATGATTTAAAAACCCAAAGCAAACCCCTCATACGTTTCCGTTTCACACTAAGGAACGTTCTTTCCCGTTTTAGGCCCCTTGAATGCATTTAGGGGGGGGATCAAATTGCGCCTACCCACTTGATCTATTTGACCCATGGTCGAGAACAGCGGATTTCAGGCAGATCTCCGATACTGCGAATGACACGTCGGGATTATATTATACATTTAACAAATTTCCATATCAGTGTAACCTAATTACTCATAATATGGGAAGAAACTCTGTCCACAGCTTAATACTTCTGATGATGGCTACCGGAGTAACAAACGACTCCAGAGTATAAATCCACCAAGCATGCAGCATTGTATGAATTAATATCTTAGGATATTTATTAACAATATAACTGAGCATCCATGTGTGTGTGTGTGTGTGTGTGTGTGTGTGTCTGTTTCTGTGTGTATTAAGGGGGTGCATTATATAAGTAATGCTTCAAGTATCGTCGTTTTCAACATTCTATATGCGTTTGCTGTTATTAAAATGAAGTAAAATGGATGTTGAAATAAATAATTTGAATTGAATTGTGTGTGTGTGTGTGTGTGTGTGTGCATGTGTGTGTGCGTGTGTGCGTGTGTAGATCTATTTTTACTCATGGGTTCTCCGGTTACGGCGCTATTTCATGAATTTTCGGTGTGAGCCATTTATGGAGAAATAGTTGAATTCAACAGATTTATATATGAGTATAGTTTAGCAATTTTAAACACAGGAGTCAGATTTAGACCATGTTTGGTGATTCAATTGTTAAAAAAGACAAGACAAATTAAAGTAGAGAAAAACAGTTTAACTTCTAAAATAGAAACAGTAAATGAAATTTAAAAAAAAATACATATAGGCCTATATTAACTATGAGTTGACTGATCATAACACCTAATATTTGTTTAGTTTAGCTTTTAAGCGCTATAAGATAGCCTTTTCTTCAGTTATTTATTTCGATCATCCTTATACGGTTACGTTATGATGGCGAGAGACCAGCAACTACAGCTCCATCTGGTGCCAGCATCTTGTAACGCCCTTTTTTCGTGCATTTTAAAGAATACTTCGTCATGTTTCCCGGAGGTAAATTTCCAGGAGAAGATATCATATTTTCTTGGTATACCATTGCCTTTGCATTAGTGTTTGGAGCGATACTAGGATTTAGGTAAGTTACATCTCATTAAAGTCTAAACCGGCCCTATAGCGATAATACGAGATCACCATCATGAGCTAATTCGGTAGATCTTGTTCCAGGTCTGGGCTCTCGCTCTCGGGCCTCTGCAATCTAGATAATAGACTCAAATAGTAGATATAACATACTACAAACTAAGCCTTTGACTGTATTCAATTATTAGCTGCTACCATAATAAATTAATCGACTGCCATTTTAGGTAAATGCAGTTATCCATAATCCAACCGGTGGTCACGGTGCTATCAAAGTAGATCTATCATCATCAAGTGACATGATGTAGATCTATTATCTACTATAATAATTAATAGTATAAATTATTATATTATATAGCCTTTTATAAGGCATTTTTATAGTATAACAGTGGCCTGTATCAGAGTATTAATGCACTGTATCATAGACTGATGATAGAGTAATCAGTGTATATCATCACACACTTTAGTATCTAGATTCATATAAATTTCCAATGGTGAATGCATAATCATAATGCTAGTATAGATTAAGATCAGTTTAAGATTACTGTCCTCATGATAATATAGTAATAGTTGTATTTATATTTGGCAGATATAAGCACAGAATTTCATGAATTAGGATGAAATTTATATTTCTGAAGTCAGAGTGTACAAATGTAGGATGATTGCTGTATTAGTTTGGACAAAATCTATCTTCAATTCAGTCACCCCTCCCATGTTATTTTATTAATGTGTCACTTGAAAAGCTTTGGTGTTTGTGTTCTGGGTGATGACTGAGATTTAGGATAACATTGATTCTCTAGCCAGCGATCTGTGTCAATATATACACTCTAGTCCCACCATCCTCCACCTGCAAACAGGGGCCAACCTTTGATAAGGACCAGATTTCCTGCCATGATAATGCCTCTTTTTACCCCCCCCCCATTTGTTTTGACCATCCCCCCTCATTACCAAGCCTACCAGAATCACTGATTTCTCTGCAACAATGATTGATCATGTGTCTATTAATATACAGAAATGCACAATGGAATCATCATTACTGATGTGTCTGATCATTTTGGGATATTTACAATTATATATAAGCATGCTTGAGATCAACCTAAACAATACTCAACTATCAAATCCTACAAACCCCAAAACATCGCTAAATTTAATAATCTATTGTCTGAAGCTGACTTCAAATATTACCTCGTTCAATTGCGCAAAAACAGCATATAATCGAACCTATTTTATTGTGCATAACCAGAACAAAACCAATTTAAAACATCCTGACTTTATATTCCGACAAATACCGTGAACTAAGTTCTCGTCCCTGCTACCAGTGCATCAAGTCCCATCGATATGGAATTCCCTGAGCAATGACATGCTTTCAATCCAGAACAGAAATGCTTTTAAATCTAGATTAAAGAAGTCATTTATTAAATCATACTGCATCCAAATTGAACATTGTAACAATATCATGTGCTCAGAATGCCCTCACACAAAGTAGCATACACTGTAAACATTTGAGACTTTATATATTACTAACTGATAATTTTGTATCAATTACTGAGATTTGAATGTTGACATCTATGACACATTTTTAAATCATTGATAATATTAGTATTTTCTCATCAGACCAACCCGGTGCCTGTTTTCTCCCATTGATGTTTAGTCTCCCTTCCCTCCAGGCTCACTTGCATTAGCGACAGACTCCATGATCGGACAGCAGCATACTGATACATTAGATTCATCTACCTTCACCATCACTCGCCAATCATTATTTCACATCATCTCAAATCATTGTTGATCTGTTTGTTTTAATTGTGTTAAATTACTCTTAGGACACTGGGGAAGACAGTCTTTATGGCTATCGGCTGTCCTGGCTAACAATATCACATTTATGGTTAGACAATCTAACATATTATGTAACTTTATTATTATATCATGATGTTGTTAGTGAATAAATTACTTACTTATTCAGCCGTTGCCAATGCTTATGCAATATGAATACCATACACTGCCATATAAATACTCGCTATTACTGCTACACACCAACAGTGAAATGTTTCTGGTAATCTGTGAATTGATTGACAAGCTGTCAGAGTCATTAGGTGGCGATCACAAGGGTGTGTTGATCGTGCGATCGGTGAAAGAATAAAGTGATAGTTGGGGTTAACAAAGGATCAAAAGCCACATGTGATTAACCAACCCCAAGGCTGTCCATTGAATATGCCTTCCCCATTCTAATGCCACCCCACCACAACGCTAACTTTCAGCCATGTCCTGAAGTTGGCATAAAAGCAACATTAGACTATATATGTATACATACAGGGTTACGTTTCTCCCTCAAAAAGAAAGGTATAGCTTCCCTTCTGATGGGAAAAAATGGGTTTTTACCGGGAAGAAAACCTTTCTATTGGGAAGAAATTCCCAAGGGTCACAGAGTCTGTGACAACGATCAACTGAACTGGTGAGAGTTTAGCACCGTTGTAACTTGGAAGTATAGCATATGCCACAAGGTGTTCCATTGTAATGGCTTGGTTGAAAATTTCTTAACAAATCATGCGCTAATGTTTCGTAAGAAGTGAGGAATACGAAAATTGAGGCTCCTTTTAATCATTGAACAAGTGGATTCCGATGATCCAAGCAAATTAATCAATTAGTGAATCCTGTGAACAGCAGTTCCGTAATAATAATAAAATAATACTATGTGATATTTATATAGTGCCCTAGGCGCTTTACAATATTATTATCCCTGACTCAGACCTGTTTCCACCCAGCACACATATCAACTCCCAAGGGAGCATACAACGCATGCTGCCATTGTAGGCTCAAAGCGTTACTCAAACGCACATAGCCATGGCGTCCTGGCAGGTACTCTTTCTTTATGGATGAGTGAACCAGTCGCCACACGACAGCATTGAATAATGATGGACTAATAGGCAGTGATGTGGCGATTTTGTTCCGACTGTGGCTCTTATTGGGTTGAGTCCTATAGTGTTGTGTGTCAAGGATCACCCAAAACATCTTTTCTTCAGCTGGTAGGAAATACGAAGCACATATAACTTTTATAAGTCGAGGTGCT